>CM021108.1:430453667-431053667 GCA_007115665.2 Sequoiadendron giganteum | reverse complement strand
CAATTTGATTCACATGTTCTACTTCATCATCACTTTCATCATTCTGCCTAGGGTTTAGGCCTTGCCTTCAATCTTCTTCAACAATATCTAACCTAACTTGCATCTCACACATCATCTCCAACATTTCATCCATTCATCCAGCAACATTCACCATAGCATGCACTCTTCTCGATGATATATCACCCCTCGAATATATGCAACTGCCTTAATTCAACGATTTGGCTACAAGGGTTTCATTTGCCTTAAAATTGACGATCAGTTGAAAATAAATGCATTTTACCTTAGTTTGATGATCTGTTCACCTCAAGGAATTCCTTCAGGAATGAAAACTCACTCTGATACCACTTGGTGTATTCATGGTAGGAGGGTCCCAAAAGGAACAGTTTGAACCATGCATCAATGAGTCAACACAAGAAAAATAACATAAAAAATTGATATGCAAACATGAAATCTCATTGAATTGATATTCTTACATGCAACATATTCCTTAAGGACAAATAACCAAGGCTCATAGGCCTTCCACAAGGGCTTTCAACTATTCAACTGGCCAACAGGCCTTATGACATGCCCCCGAAGGGTTTATGTGAAAATTTAATGCTTCTGAATCTTATCCTAAACTACTTGATCTAGGATGATCCTAAATGATTAAAAATGCTTATAAATATGCTTCTCAAGCTTCAATATAGGTCTACGTTGTTGGGAAATTTTTTCCTCAACATTCTGGTTTCCCTTGAAGACTTGGTCACTATCTATGTTGTTCCTTGGTTCTGTCGGAGGTGGACCCGGAATGGAACCTGGCATTGAACTTTTGCTCAGTTTCGGGTTCTCTTCCCATTCCTGTTCTGGCTCCGCTTCCTGCTTTTGGTTCTCACTTTCCTTTGTTCTGGTGGAGGCAGAATTCGGTTCGACCTTGGCTCTGAACTTTTGATAAATTCCTTTTTTTGTTCCTGCTCCGACTTCGACTCTGGTCTCCATTTTCTTGGTTGGTGCCCTGTTCCCGTTCCAACTCTGGCTCTAGCTTCGGTCTTCATGGTGTGAGTGGTTCCCTGTTCCCATTCCCGTTCTAGCTCTGGCTTCAGTCTCTGTGTTAACCTTGGCAGTTACTGCCATACTGAAGGCGGTGGTTCCACTCACCACGGTAGCGCGATGGGACCGCCTATGGTTGGGTCTGACGATTACCGTCATACTGTGGCCAGTCAAGTGACTGATGGTGGTGGCCGCTGTAAGACTGCCTACGTCCTGGCTGGAGGTTACTGACATACCGTGGCCAATCAAGTGACTAAACACGGTGGCCATGGTAAAACTGCTTGCGGTCAACCAAGATGGCTTACCGCCATACCGTGTGGCATGTTGGTCTGGGCTGCGATAGCATGGTAGGAGCTTAGATGAGCTCGAGGTTGAGTTTGACCGAGTTGGACTTGGTGGCAGTGCAATAGATGAATGACGGATTGGCACATGATAGGTTGTCTACTTCTGGTTGGCTGAAGACATAGGTGGGCTAGATCTCGAATGAGCTCAGATGGATTACCACTATACCGCGAGGCGTGTCGGTCTGGGCAGTGATAGTGCGCTAGATGGCGGGGTGAGCTCGGGCGAGCTCACCGCCATACCGTGATGAGGTTGTTTAAGCTCGGTGGTAGCACAGTGGAGCCAGAATATGCTTGGGACTTGGTTGACCAAGTTGGATCGATTTAACCAACATTCAGCAGTGATAGGAAAATGAAATGATGACACATGGAAATTTATTTGAGATCCCATTGGCTAGAGAGTTATTTCTTGATTTTGATAAAGCTGTATTATTGATGGAAGGTTGACGGACACATTTGGGCTGGGTTAATGATTGTGTGGCTTGATGCAGCTGTATAAACGATGTACGTTATCAAGGAATGGTCGGTGCTTGCAGGTGGATAATTTATTATTCTATTGACCGTTGGAGGTAGGGATGGGCTGAATAGGTATGCACATGGTGTAAGATTATAAATAATCTTGTGTGCAGTTCGAGTGAGAGAATGAGCCATATCAGAGAGAGGCTGAGAGTATTCAAGTTGTTCAACAGTGAACACTTTGTCTCTCAGATGTGGTAATATGTGAACTTGTGAGGCCGAGTGGTTGTGCTAGCCGAGAGGCTGGCTGTGACAGTCTGTTATGAGGAGCTTAAGGGAATCTACACAGTATGTCCTCAGGACATTGTAACTATGTGGAGATTCTTTTCTGTGTTGCTTGTATCTTTCTCCAGATGAACAAGATGTAATATCCTGAAGAGCATAGCTCTGTGTTTGTATTGTAACCTTTTTTGTTACTGAATAATACAAGTGAGCTGAATGTTTTAGAGGTGGGGTTTTTTACCTGAAAAGGTTTTCCACACGTATATCTGTGTGTTCTTAGTTTTGTCTTTCATGGTTATCTGTTTGTGTTGAATCTGTTATTTGTTTGCATCCAATTCTCTCAGAGGATCAATGGGGGATCAACTATGCATGTTTCTGCTTTATGGCATGGTTAGTTGTGTCTTTGATGTGATTTTGAATTGAAATCACTAAGGCACTGCTGTCTTAGATGACTATCTTGATGTCAAAACTGAATCTATATCCCCAGCAAGTGGTATTAGAGCTAGTAGGTTGTTGCTCGTGATACCAGCAAGTGGTATTAGAGCATGTCTTTGCTAAAGTTCTGGGTTTTCTCCTATGAAGATTTCTTAGCCTGGCAAGCTTGAGGAAGTTTGGAGAAATCGGTTGGTGATTGATCCTTCGTTGAGTGGAAGTGTGTGCTTCATTGATTCAATACACAATTTTGAAAGACGTTGGAGATGACTGGAGTTGGTCATGTTGTGGCAACATGGTCTGAGGCTCCTAGCTCATAACAAAGTTCCTGATGCAAAGGGTGTGAGATGTTCTTGTGGCTGTGTTGCAGTGAAGCATGGTTTCATACTGGGTGTTTGTGTGAGAGGCTCCTTGGTGGTATGGAGTTGCTTATGTTGTTGTCCAGCCATGGAGCATTTATCTTATGCTGGGTGTTTTGACTTAGCACTGAAGGTGGTTTCTCTGGTGCTCTAATTGCATGGAGGCTATGAAGTGACCTTGGTGGTCTACAACTTCTGGATAGCTTGGCTCTCTTTTTTGCTTGTGCATGACTGTGGCATTGGAACTGGTCTGAAATGGACCTGTTGTTCCTGTGTGCCTATTTCTTGCACTTGCATGGTTCAGATTCATGTCGTTGGCTCTGGAGGTTTTGTGTAGATTTTCCTAAAAAGTCTATGACACATGTTCATGTTTCTTTTCATTGTTCTAGTTAACTATGATGGTTGTGTACAGACTCTTGATTCATCCAGATGAGCAGTGAATATGGAGATGCATGGGTGTTTTATAAACACTTTGGTTTTGCAGGTTTTACATGGTCAAGGAAAACTTACGTTGGGTGGAGCTGTTGTCCGCTATTTTCCAGATCCTAGTTTAGGGTGTCATTGGATGAGATAGTTGTAGTTCGACTGGTCTTGAGGAGGGTTTCTTCTTTGCATAAGAGTGTTGGTATGTGTTTTCTTTCAGCATTCTTGTGGTGTTGCTTGTTGGTAACCAAGAATATGGTGCTTGAGTTGTGGACGTGTCTAGCAAATCAGATCTGTTGCTGATCTGGTGTTTGGGCCATGCTTGTCTGCTTTGGTTGTTCTCTTTGATCATCTCAGTTTTGTAGTTTCTAGTGCAATAATAGATTTGTAGGTTTCTTTTGGTTTCATCCACAAGTTGTACAATGTTGTGGGTTGTCCTTACCTACATGTTTGCTGTGAGACAACTCGAAAGTGGACTGTCAATATCCATGAGGTTGTGACTGTGTGGTGCAGATCTGTTAGTTGACCTTGTCTGTGGTCACTTGTGCATTGGCGTGGGTATTTTGAGATGAGAGGAGGAATGGTGTTTGAGTACCTGAATAGTCACTAATGGGGACCTAAAGCATGTGAATCATGGTGTCATGGAGAGCTGGATACACTAGCATAGTGTAAGCTTTTGACAGTGATGGGGTGGTCAGTCATGGTGCTTGGAGAGCTTAGTGTCACCGTTCAGTGGGAGCTTTAGTAGTGATTGTAGATTCATCAGTTGGTGATGAATGGTCTTCTTTGGTGTTGCATAATTTGCATATGTATGTTCACTATTTGAAGGTGTACAACATCTTGGAGCCATGGAGGGCTCTAGTAGTCTTTGGCTGAGATGTTGGTGGTGCTTGATAGGTGATACTGGTTTATAGTTTTGGCATGTTACTTTTCTCTTGAGACCATGGATAGTTCACTTGAAGCATGGTATCTCCTATGGGGATGTGTAGATCATGGTGTCATGATAATTTTTTTGAAGCTTTGACAGTGGTCTGGGGTTTCTCTATGCTTCAAGTGCATTGGTCATATGCTGGTGAAACTCATGGTTGTTGCAATATTGCAGTTTGGAGTTAGCATGAGATGATAGGTTACTGATACTCATGGATGCATGGAGAATAAGGTGAGGCTGAAATTCTTATGAGAATGTTGTTGTTACAGCTGAAAGTCCGAGAAGCCTACACCTTGGTTGAATTTGAATTCAATAGAGACCTTGAAGGAGAATGCTCTTGGGTAAGTCACTTTGTCCTGTATATCTTGGATGAGCATGTTTCTCTTTTCTTCTTGGTATTCTCGGTAGTGGTGTCACTTTGAAAGGTATTTTCCCATTATATCTTTCAGTTGTGTGTTATGCTTTATCTTTCATGGATATGAATCTTGAGTTGTTTTAGATTCTAGAGGATTCATAATGGAAGATGGATAGCATTGTGTATCTCCTTGTCCTTTGAGGACTGCTAGGAGATGGTTATATGGGTAAGTCTGGTCTTCTTCGAGGTGCTTACATCCATGGTTTTGTTGGATGTTGTTAATGATTTTCCTTTGGGATGTGAAGAAGATCATTCTTGACACAATAGGCATATAGAAGTGTTTGTAGAAGGGCATCTTTTTTGATTTGTTGTTTCTCTCTAATCTGGTCTTGTTTTTCTTGATTGTTCCTTTGACTTTAGATGTGAGTTTCCTTTGTGGTGCTGAGTTGGTCACAGTTTGTGGTCATGTGTTGTCACTTGGGTGATGACACGAAGGTACCTATGCTTCTTTCTTCAGTCAGGTTTGGAAGAACTATGGAAGACAGTTGAGAGAAAACTTTCTTGCAGTAGGTTGTTACAGGTGGTACAGATCAATGTGGATGTTCCTTGTAACTACATGGTTACATTTATTTTTGCATGGTTTGGTGGACTTGGTATGCTTGGATCATGTGTGATGGTGCTATGTTTGCATTCATCTAGATAGTACCCTTGTAGTGGGAGTACCTGGATGTGTTTGGTCTTTTGACTGGTTGACACAAGGTGCTTGGTTGCTGCTAAGATGGGTGGTTTTATGATGGCATGTCTATTGCCATTTTTTCATACCTTTGAGGTATGGGTGGTTGGATGTTTCAGCATGAGCTATGAGTGTTGGTTTTCAATCGCATGGTTTGATCAGTTGGATGAGGGCAGTCAGTTTTATGGTTGTTGTTCTAGCTGGTTGGTTTCATATTCTAGAGAATGGTTTTGGTGTTCACACTGTATTTTGTTGTTGTTGTTTTGGTGCCTTTACTGCCTGGAGGATCAGATGTTTGTGTTCCAGAGATTGGTGCATATATGCCTTGGCTTGCTCCTTTTCTTGTGTTGGATGTTTGGAGTTGTAGCCTGAGATGGTGGACATTTTTTGATGTCATTGTAGGGGTCTTGGTTGGAGCATGGGTGCATGGTTTTGGTCCTTGTTCAGATGTTGGGAGGAAGCCTGAATGTATTCATCAAGTGGGAGATTGTTGGGGAATTGTTGCCACAACATTTTGGTTTCCCTTGAAGACTTGGTCGCTTTCTGTATTGTTTCTTGGTTCTGTCAGAGGTGGAACTGGGATGGAACCTGGCATTGAACTTTTGCTAAGTTTTGGGTTCTATTCCCATTCCCGTTCTAGCTCCGCTTCCTGCTTTTGGTTCTCTCTTTCCTTTTTTCTGGCGGAGGTGGAACCGGGTTGAACCTTGGCTCTGAACTTTCGGTAAATTCCTATTTTTGTTCCCACTTCGGCTCCGGCTCCGGTCTCCGTTTTCTTGGCCGGTTCCCTGTTCCCATTCCGGCTCCGGCTTTGGCTTTGATCTCCGCGGTGTGAGTGGTTCCCTGTTCTTGTTCTGGCTCCAGCTCCGGTCTTTGCATTTGCCTTGGTGGTTACTGCCATACCGCAGGCGGTGGGTTCACTCACCACGGTAGCATGGTGGGACTGCCTACGGTTGGGTCTGGCGATTACTGCCATACCACAACCAGTCAAGTGATTGACCATGGTGGCCACTGTAAGACCGCTTGTGGCCTGGCTGGTGGTTACCGCCATACCATAGCCAGTCAAGTGACTAACCACGGTGGTTGTGGTAAGATCACCTACGGCTTGGCTGGCGATTACCGCCATACCACGGCCAGTCAAGTGACTAACCACGATGGCCACAGTAAGACCGCCTACGGTCAGCCAAGATGGCTTACTACCATACCGTGAGGTGTGTTGGTCTGGGCTACGATAGCACGGTAGGAGCTCGGATGAGCTCGGGGCAGAGTTTGACTGAGTTGGACTCAGTGGTAGTGCGGCAGGCAAATGACGGGTTGGCACATGGTGGGTTGTCTACTTTTGGTTGGCTAAAGACATAGGTGGACCAGAGCTCGAAGGAGCTCAGATGGCTTACCTCCATACCATGAGGCGTGTCAGTTTGGGTAGTGGTAGTGTAGTAGATGGCGGGGTGAGCTTGATTGAGCTCACCGCCATACTGTGATGGGGTTGTTTGAGCTCAATGGTAGCGCGGTGGAGGCAAAATGTGCTCGGGACTCGGTTGACCAAGTTGGACCAATTTTACTGACAATCAGTAGTGATAGGTGAATGAAATGATGACATGTGGAAAGTTCTTTGAGATCCCATTGGCCAGAGAGTTATTTCCTAATTGCGATAGAGCTGTATTATTGATGGAAGGTTGACGGACGCATCTAGGTCGGGTTAATGATTGTGTGGCTCGATGCAACTATATAAGCGATGTACGTTATCAAGGAATGGTTGGTGCTTTTAGGTGGATAATTTATTATCCTATTGACCGTTGCAGGTAGGGATGGGCTGAATAGGTATGCACATGGTGTAAGATTATAAATAATCTTGTGTGCAGTTCGAGTGAGAGAATGAGCCATATCAGAGAGAGGCTGAGAGTGTTCGAGTTTTTCAACAATGAACATTTTATCTCTCAGATCTGGTAAGATGTGAACCTAAGAGGCCGAGTGGTTGTGCTAGCCGAGAGGCTAGCTACGACAGTTTGTTATGAGGAGCTGAAGGGAATCTACACAGTATGTCCTCAGGACATTGTAACTGTGTGGAGATTCTTTTCTGTGTTGCATGTATCTTTCTCCAGATGAACAAGATGTAATATCCTGAAGAGTATAGCTCTATGTTTGTATTGTAACCTTTTTTGTTACTGAATAATACAAGTGAGCTGAATGTTTTGGAGGTGGGGTTTTTTAGTCGAAAAGGTTTTCCCCATGTATATCTGTGTGTTCATAGTTTTTTCTTTCATGATTATCTGTTCTTGTTAAATTTGTTATTTATTTGCATCCACTTCTCTCAGAGGATCAATGGAGGATCAACTATGCCTGTTTCCACTTTATGGTATGGTTGGTTGTGTCTTTGATGTGATTTTGAATTAAAATCACTAAGGCACTGCTATCTTAGATGACTATCTTGATGACAGAACCGAATTTGTATACCCGACACGCGTTAGCCACATGGGTTAATAATTTGATGAATGATCAAATATGAATGTCGGCCTCAAGATATGAATAATTAGCTCCACACGAAATGAATTAACTTGTGAATCTCCAAGATAGGTCCCAAATGACCCAAGATTCTTGTATGATGTCCAATTAAGCTCCACACGATCTAGAATAGATCTGCACTAAGAAATTTGGACTAGGCTGACCTCCAAATGCTCTTGACTAGTAACATAATGAAATTCTGGGAGCGATAAATTCTAGTGGACAAATGGAAATGATGTGAAATTTGGATATTTGATAGAGGTTGATGTGGAGATGCTATATCTTGCTTTGCAAGCTAAGAAACAATAATATAGTAAAATATGGGATGAACTAGATTGAAACTACTACTGAATGCAATGCAAGAAAAGAACTATTTTTGGTTGATACAAGATTCATTACAACTAGCGATGCTCCTAAATTAGTGATTCAATGCTTCTAGACGATGTTCATCAAGAAACTCAAGATCATTTAACCTGGATGTTCTGTATTCTTAATCATTGATCAGGTGTTGTAGTGAAACTCTCAATGATGTGATCTCAACCTCAATGGGTAAGATAGATTTAGTTCCATAAACTAAGGAATATGGGGTAGCACCGGTGGGTGTTTTGATACTTGTTCGGTACATCCATAAGGTAGGGTTCAATTGTAAGTGCCAATCTGGACCAACATCATTAACAATATTTTTCAAGCTTTTTAGGATAGTTTTGTTAGAAACTTCCAGTTGACCATTTCCTTGAGGGTAGTAGGGTGTGGATAAGCGATGTTGGATAGGGAATTGATTGCAAATTTCTTGGACATCCTGATTTTTGAAGAGTGTTCCATTATCAGTGATAATAGCTTGAGGAACACCGTAGTGAAAAATTAGGTAGTTCAAGATGAATTTGTATATCTATTTACTTGTGATATATGTCATGGGGATACTTTCTATCCACTTCGTAAAATACTCAGTGGCAATGATGATGAATTTATGACCATTAGATGAGGTAGGTGTTATCTTCCCAATGAGAGCAAGCCCCCACTATGAGAAAGGCCATGGTGTTGTGATAGGTCTGAGTTCCTGAGCTAGAGAATGGATAAGGTCACCATGTTTTTGACATTGTAAGCACTTTTTCACAAAATGATTAGCCTCTTGTTCCATGGCAGGCCAATAATAACCCATTTTAATCAACTTATTTTCTAAGGTAATGCCACTCAAATGTGACCCAAAATTGCCTTCGTGTATCTCTTTTAAGGTAGTTGGAGCTTCTTCGAGGTTAAGACATATGAGTAATGTTTCATCAATACTTCTTTGGTAAAGGGTATCACCAATGATGACAAAGTGGGAGGATCTTTGTATAAACGTTTTACCAAGGTTACTGGTAAGGTTAGATGGAAAGATAACATCATGAAGGTATAGGTAAATTTCTTGGTACCAAGGGGAATCGGGACCAACAATTTCACTTTAGGGATATCAAAAGTTGGTATGAGAAGTTGCTCCATGAGAAATTCACATTTCAAGTTGTTATACGATATATCTAATAAATTCCCAATAGTTTCCATTGCATCTGCTGCTTTGTTATTATCTCTTGGATTTCTCAAATATGATGACTATGAAATATTATTTAAAGCTATCTACCATTCTTTTGTATGGCATTAACTTATCATCCTTGGTTTGGAAGTTATCATTCACTTGTCTTACTACTAATTGGGAGTCGCCATAAACTTGAAGTTCCTAGATCTACCATTGGATAGCCCTTCATAACCCTATGATGAGGTCCTTGCACTCTACTATATTTTTTGTGCATGAAAAAGCTAGCCTGTATGACTTCATAATACAATCACCTTGAGGGGTGATGAATATGATACCTACTGCTGATATGTGCTATGTACGGGAACCATGAAAGTATAGTTTCAATAAGTTTGTTGATGTTATGGTGAATGTTCAATCAACTGGAAATTCAAACACTATGGGATTCTCAACATGTATGGGAGCTTAAACTAACTGATTTGTGATGACTTTTCCTTTGATCGCCTTTCAATCTACATACTCAATATCAAATTTTGTTAGGATCATTACCCATTTAGCCATACAACCTATGTGATTTTCCTTTGATAACAAGTATTTTAATGGATCAACCTTAGAGATAAGCTTAATATGAAGGCTAAGTATGTAGTGGCATAAATTTTTTGAAGAACACACTACCACTAGACAAGCTCTTTCAATTTCGGTGTAATTAAGCTCGTATCAAACCAAGGTCCTGTTGATATAATAGATATCTCTTTCCTTTTTTGATTCATCATGCCGTGCTAAGAGAGCTCCTAATGTTACTAATGTAGCTGAGATATACAATATCAATGGTTTATCCACAAATGGTGGCATTGATATTAGTGGTGATGCTAGATAATCCTTCAATTGTTGGAAGGCTTGTAGGAAATTATAATAGATTGAAGCTTTCCCTATAGACTACAGAGTTGCTTTAGTGTTGCAGACATGTAAAAATGACCTAACACTTATCACACATCCTAAATGACATTTTATCATCATCGACATCATTATCACTAAATATCACTACATTCCACATCAATTGCATCAAAAACCCTAATTTCCTCTATCAATTGAATAATATTTTATTATTTAATTAATTCACTTTTTTACCATTTTCAACTATTTTAATAAATTATATTTATTTAATATAGTCCTAATCTAAATTTATCCCTCTTGATTAATTAAATAAAATCAATTATTTAATTATGTTGCTAATTTACCCTATTCTCCTAAATCAATTGAATTATTAATACTTAATAATTGAACTATGTCACTTTCCCCCAAACTTGAATAATTAAATAAACTATTCAAAAATCAAAAATCAAATCGAACAAATACAACTTTGTTTGCAAAAGTCAAACTTGATTTGCACGTTCAACTCCAAAAAGCATTAATTAATTAATTATCCTCACCCACTTTCATGATTAAGTAAATTGCTCCGACATAATTTCCTCAATCCCATTGAAGGCTCAAATTGATTTCTTCAATTTCATAAATTTCTGCAGCATAATTTCCCAATCCCACCGAAGGCTCAAATTGATTTCTTAAATTTCATAAACTGCTCCATCTATTCTTCAATCCCACTGAAGGATCAAATTGATTTCATCAATTTCACAGATTGCTTCACCTATTTCCCCAATTCCATTGAACACTCAACCAAGGTTTCTTTAATCACACTAATTACGTAATCAATTTGCACTGATTATTCCCATCTAAATCCTCTCAACATATTTCGACCGTCAATCAAGATATTATACTACACAATCTCAAGCATTCATTTCAAATCATAAATTCTATTTAACAAACCTCTTTCCTCTCAAAAAGGGATGGGAGAATCAACCTATTTTATACAACGAAGTAATGCAAAGATCTTAATCGACATTGGACAAAGATTCAACACACATCTTCGATCAACAACACATGCACATTCTTCAAGCTTTTGCATGCAACAATGGAGACTTCACATTAATATGAACAACCCAACATCTTCGTGAGCACACTTCGACACAGGATGGTAAAACTATTTTATTTTGAATCCATTGTTATTGCTTTTTGTCAATTTCGTTCTTGAATTCTTGATTTTATAATTACATTTTGTTAGTAATGGGCATGAATCATTAGCATTTTTCTTGTTTGTATTAGTTTCTATTCACTCAATTTGATCCCATCGCATGATCCCGATTTCCCCCTTACACATTTTGGCAGGCTTAGTGGGACCATGGTCCTTAACATTAATCATTTTATGAACTAATTTTGAAGTTGTAGGTTTTGGAAGCGCACTAGAAAAATTTTCACGTAGAAGCTACAGGAATTTCGTGCACTTCATTTCACGTTTTTTACGTACTTGACCTTTTTCTGGCCGCTTTTGACTTTTTGTTGCACTTTTGGAAAAATATAGAGGCACACTTGAGTTTTTAAGCCGCTTCTGTTTAAAAATAGAGGCCAATTTTGAATTTTTCATTCACTTTTGCTTTTTGACAGGGTCGCTTCTACTAAATTTATTTTTGAGTTTTCTCTCTTAAGTTTTTTCCAAAAATTGAATGTTAATTTTTGATTTCTAACGCTAATGGTTACTTCATTTGAATGTTTGACAGGTTCTAGTTTTGTTCATACAAGATTTGCAAAGGTATGAAATGCATGTATCCAATAACCATGAACACATTATTGCAGAGAAGGCGAACGATCAAATATTTTAAGTTTTCAAAGCTTCCATAGTTAGAAAACTTTAATTTAGTGCATAAAAGAAACTCCACAAACAAACACTTTCAATTGGTGCTCTAAAATCAATGTTTCAAAAGCTTTCTAGCTTAGCAAAACTTCATTTTGGTGCTCTAAACTCAAATTCTCAAAGTCTTCTAACTTAGCAAATGCTTTAATTTGGTGCATAAAAAGAACCCCACAAACAAACGCTTTCAATTGGTGCTCTAAAAAGGATTTCTTTCAAAGATTTGTAGAACAAACAATTCCTTTTTGGGGCTCTAAAAAATGTTTAATTTTTGTTGACCAAATGATTTTATTTTGTTGATGAATTCTTGATTTTATTTTGTTGACCATTAAGACAAGGTTTTAGAAAATACACTTTGGTTGGTACTTAAAAATGAACAAATCAAATTCTTGTCTTTCACATTGCGATATCTTTGTCTGAAATCCAGAATATTTCATTTTGGTGCACGTAAAAAGAACAAAAATTGCAATCTTGTACACACTTTATTTCAATTTTTTTGGATAGCATCGCTCAAGGGGCTTAAAAAGAACATTTCAATGAAGTTTATGCTGTGTAGTTTTTGTTTGGCAAGCTAGGTGTCTATCCTCTCCCCTCGCACCTTCCGATGATCTTGGGTGACGAAAAGAATCTTGAGTTTCACGCATTGTTTTCATTTCAAAGCACTACCTTTAGAGGGCTTGCCTTTTGAGACACATCTTGCATTGAAGAACTCAAAGGTGACCCAAGTAGTACTTTTCTTGGTCCTCTATATAAATTATTGTGGGTGTGAGGAAAGTTCATCACCCAGCTGGTGCAGATGTTCTATACCGATGAATGTCTCCCTCAATATCCGTGTGATACGTAAAAACCCACAAAGGCAGGGAGGCCTCTTAATTGAGTGAATCACCACATGTATAGACACCAGCTATCCCGAAACATGACCAAGAACCAATGTATGTAGAAGCTACCCCTTTTTATCCAAAACATTCTCTGAAGTGGTGCATCAAAACTTTGAGTCCGAGAAGATAGTTACCAAGTCTGACTTATGGTTGAGCGTACAAAAATGTCCATTTGTTGCATGTAAAATCATCCCTTTGGGGCACTAGGTAAGCCTCACATTTCAAGTCACATTGAGGAAAAAGTGAACATTGGAAACTACAACATTAACATTTCTACCTCCATGAAATTTGAGCTTTCATGGAGGGAAATGTGCTTAAAGTATAGACATTTAGGTCACACAAGCTTTGATTGTTTTGTTGCATGATATCACTTGCCAAATCTCAAAACCAATCAAACAAAATCATCCAAGCTACTGCCAAATACTGAAATTGGAAAACAAATCTATACAAAGGCCGCTTTTTCTTCTACGTTTTTCGCACTTGACATAAAATTGGTCGTGGTCGACCTAAAAAGCTCACTTTTTCTCTCTGTCACATGACAAATACTGATGAAAATATTTCGCTTTTGAAAAATTGAGCACATTTGCTACGAAACTAGCTGCACTTGATCTTTTTGTCCTGCAATTGCTAAAAATTACTAGCCGCAATTGACTAAGAAATAACCGCTTTTTCCCAAACAACCCGCTTTTGCCTATGCAAATCACCAATTTGAAAAAATACACACAAAGACCACTTTTTTAAAAATCAACCACAATTGCTCTTTTTTTTCTACCACACTTGACAAAAATTAGGCCATAGTTGACAAAATTTTCCGCTTTTGCTCAAAACGTACCACTTTTGTTCTGTTCTGGTGAAAATCAGAGAAATAATTTGAAACTGGGTACAAAATCCTTGTTGAAATGAAACAATTGGAATCCCAAGATACGTCATATATTCCTTCATCCATTTTCAAACACTCCATCCTAATTTTGGAAATCAAAATCAAAACAAACAAACTTGGATAGTTCCTTCACTCACACTTCTAAGATATCAACATTTGTTTGAACCTCAAGGCTAGTTCAAGTATATTTCCTGCAACATATCCTCTAGAAGAAGAAATGCAATATTGATCCAATCCTTTTAACATTTTGAGTTCAAAGAATAGCGCCATTCCAAAACATCGCTCAAACCTTAGGGTCTTGAGAATCACAACACCAACATTTTCATCTTTCACCTTATGACCATTTGGCATCTGGTTGCTCTAGTTCAACAACCGAACCTTACACTAGCTATCATACAACCAAACTTTGAGTTGATTGAAAGAGAACAAATAGATATTATTAGTAGTTTGAGGAGATTCATATTCAAGACAAAAGAAACACCAACCCAGTGGAGAAATACAACAAACATCCTAGATAAAAAAGAGTGGAGAGCAGATCTTGCGGTCGGGAGGCCCATATTACCACCTACCATGTGGAAATAGACACCATCCTTAAAAAAAAAAATCCAAAATAACAAACGCACAATTGAACCCCACACATGTGCTTGTCTTCACGATCTCTTGCAAGTCCAAAATCCTTAAACAAAAATCCATATTCTTCCTTTTAAAAAGGAATCATAGTTCAAGGTCTAACAGGAGACGCATCTTGAAGATTTACTGCAACTGAGACATCTTGTTAAGGAACTTTTATGCTCGCCCTTTAATGAATGAACCAGACTTGTATGTCCAATATGATTGTCTCAATTAAATCATTGAGTTCTTAGGGTTATATCACTTTAGAGCTTGTATTACCACCTCCTGCGTGGAAATAGACACTATCCTCTTTTCAAACATAAAAAATCCCAAAAACAAACACAATTTCATTTTCCTTAAAAAAAATCCAAAAACAAAAGCATTCTTTTCCATAGTCAGGAGTCACAAAATGTTCACAAAATCTTGACATTTGTTTATGATAATTACAAGATCACAACATAGAAAAAACATGGAATAAAACAAAAGAAACACTGGCATACCCCCAAAAAACACCACAAACGATGAAAGTGGGCCATGTAGCTATAGGCCAAGTGACCTTGAAACCCCTCAAAAGAGACCCATGTTCGAAGAAACATTTAGTGAGGAGGAGATAAACCACAAATGACAAGAAGTGATGGAGAAATCAAACCAAGACCCAAAAGGTATGGTCATAGACGAGGTGGATAGTGAGGAGGAAATAAATGATGAAGAACTATCTCAACATTCCAACAACCCCAAGTTGCTCAAACTGATGGAAAGACTGTTAAAAAAGGACCCAAATGTTTACTTCTTCAAATTAGCACAAAGTGGTGCTAAATTGCAAATAGAATTTAACGTGGAGGCTCTTAAAGACCCTAACCTTACTCCCTTAGGGGATAATTCAGTTGTGAGAGAAATACCTAAACCACTGGAGATTCTAAACATGCCACCAGTATTCACACAAGGAAAAGATCAACTAATGGACAATCTATTGTTTAGGAAACCAACTTAAATTGAACAAGCAACAATAGCCCAACAATACCAAGGGGGTCCATCTCAATATATACTGCAAGATAACAATACAAAACTCAAAAAATACATGCCCTAAAACACTTCGTACATTGAAGCTTCCCAAAATATACATCAATAAGGGAAATTTTCACAATAGTACCAACAACAAGGTGGGCCACATGGTCCCCTTCCCAATCAACAAAAAGGTGGGTCACATGGTCCCCTTCTAAATCAGTAGCAACAACAAGGTGGGTCACATGGTCCCCTTCCTAATCAACAACAAGGTGGGTCACATGATCCCCTTCCAAATCAGTACCAACAAGGTGGGTCACATTGTCCCCTTCCCAATCAACAACAAGGTGGGTCACAGGGTCTCCTTCCAAATTAGTACCAAAAAAAAGGTGGCTCACATGGTCCCCTCCCCAATCAAAATCAACAAGGTGTGCCACATAACACCCCTCCCAATTCATCCTATCAACAAGGTATCCCACCAATCCACCACCAGGGTAGCCTTCAATACAGTTCATCCCAACAACAAGGTATCCTGCCAATGCATCACTAGGGAAACCTTCAATATAGTTCATCCCAACAACAGGGTGTACCACCAATGCACTACCAAGGTACCCCTCAACAAAAAAAAAAGGATCTAACCATCCTTTCATGCAACAAGGAGCTAACCCTCCTTACATCCAACAAGGAGCTAACCCTCCATACATTCAACAAGGAGATAAACCTCCTTACGTTCAACAAGGAACTAACCCTCCTTAAAAACAAAAATTATTTTAACTCTCCTTCCACCCAACATGGTTACCAAGGTCCCATACCTTCAAAATACCAAACTTATGACCAAAACATGGTAGGAAAACAAGGTTACTACATATAGGACCCGCAAACAAATGTACCAAAAATAGAGGTGGAAATGCAACTACAAGAAATGAGTTAAAAAATATCAAACATGCAGATAGGAAAACCAAAGAAGACTTATACCCTTTAGGATATATGTCCATTTCCTTTTGATCATTCAATTACTATGCTTCCTTTTCTGAAAAACGTTGAGATACCAAAGTTTGACAAATAAAAAGGAAAGGGAGATCTAGTTGAACACGTGAAATATTTCTCAGTAGCTTGTATGGAAGTGAAAAACAATGACTCTTACTTAATGAGGCTCTTTCCACTTAGTCTTACTAGTCACGCCATGAAATGGTTCGCCCATCTACCACCAGGAATCAAATTTTTTGATGAACTGACTACCAGATTCATAAATCACTTCTCATTCAATATAGAATGGGACATCACCATCACAAATCTATACAAAATCAAATAGAGTCAAGGATAACTGTTTACCTCCTACCTACAGAGATGGATACATAAAGCTAGTCGATGCAAGTGGCCAATTCTTGACAAGGAACTGGTAGACATATTTTTTCTAAATGTCCAGGAAAAGATAAACTACCAACTTACCATGTTGTGTCCTGCAAACTTTGAAGAAGCCATTAAGAAGGGACTACACATAGAAAGAGCCCTTATAGCAAGAGGAGTGATCAAGCTAAACAACCCAAGAGACAATTCTTCCAATTCGAATGAAAAACCTAAGATTTGGGCCAAGAACAAAAATGTTATAAATGATGGGGTAGTTGATGCTAGAGTAGTGTGGAAACTTACAAAATCCTAATGTACCTTAGAGAAAACCGCAAGTTGCACAAACAAGCTATGCACTAAATAATGCACAAAACAATCAATTTACCTATCCCCAAAATAATCAAGGGGTCAACCAACAAAAAAATCAAGAATGGAAACAATGGAAATACAATCAACCAAGAAGGAAGTTCATTGCATTAGGAGAACCACTTGACATGGTCATGCAAAAATTAGTGAAACAAAATCTCATCAAGGTCAATGATCACCCATATTATGATGAGACAAGCTTCAAAACACCATAATACAACGAAAAGGACTTATGCAAGTTTTATAAAATCAAAGGACATACAACAAACAACTACATGAGGCTCGGGCATATAATACAAGATTTGATCAACAAGGGAAAAGTGGATGTTGAACATCATCTTGGAAACAAAGACCTCCAGATATACACAAATCCAATTCCAAACTATGCTAAGAAGAATGAAAAAGGAAAGGACCACGACTATCACAATGCTAACTACACTTATGGTGACACAGTTCTAGGTACCCTCTCTCAAGCATATGACACTAGGGTAAATGTATTGACTATATGAGGTAGGGACATCAAATGTAACGTAACTACCCATAGAGGGAAAGTTACAATACAAGGAGCCCCATCTAAACCCATAGATAAGTTATCAAATGACTATAGTATCATGGAATAGCTAAAGAAGACTCACATCTTGATCTCAATATTAGAACTCCTAAGATTATCACTCGCACATAGGATGATACTAGAAAAAGCATTAGAAACATCAGTCCCAAATGAACTCAATCTGGATCAATTTCAAGCCATGGTTGGAAAAATCACGACCAATCACCATTTAGTCTTTTATGAGAACGACGTTCTATAGAAGTCATTCCCCAACCAAGCTCTCTACATAGAAGTTGGTGTCCATAAAAATATGGTCAAGTGAGTGTTGATAGATAACAGTGAAGGTCTAAGCCTCTGTACTTTGAAATTTATGAAATAGTTCGCGTATTCTGATGATATGATAGACAAAGGAAAGATAATTACTATAAGATCTTATGATAACCTCGAAAGGAATTCAAAAAGGACAGTTAGGCTACTAGTGTAGATAGGACCAACCACCATAGAAACCAACTGTTAGGTATTGGACCTAGAATTAACACATAACCTACTCCTAGGGTGCCCCTAGATTCATGCATTAAAAGTGGTTCCCTCAACCTTTCACCAGTGTCTAAAGTTTCCTCATGAATGAAAGGAGGTGACATTGTATGTTGATCCAAAACCCTTCCACTTTTGTACAAAATTGGAGGAGACGTATAACAAGATCCAATGTATACCCAACAATCACATATCTTTTCATTCATTCTCATATGTTGATTCTTCCTCACTACCATCCACTTCAACTAAAACCACAACTATTGAGCAACCAAAAACTAGAACCAAGGTTCAAGTACTTGACAAAGGTAATTGAAATTATAACTTAAATCAAGCATTTTGTATTGGTATCCTTCCACCGACACCAAAGGTTTATGGAGGCCCTAAGGAGATCAAATATGTTCAAGTAGTGACAATGGTAGCCAAACCCACCATTTTCACAAATAGGAACAAAAGGAACCAAAATAGCAACAACCCCTTCTAATCAATCCTAGCAGTAAAGGCTATTAGTTGGCTCAACAAATGGGATATAGTGGAACATGTGGCCTTGGGCTACACAAACAAGGTGGATGGGAGCTTATCATAGTGGAATAGAAAAAGAAAAATATGGGGCTAGGTTATGATTCAAAAGACATAGTGACTCCAAAATCTAGATGTACCTCTTTTAAGAAACAAGCGCCTTATGCTAGAGTTAAGATATTCGATACTTACCATCGAATAAATAATGATTTACCCATTGAGGACTTATTTAAAAGTTTTAGCATAAGCATGACCCCTATCGAACTTATCAAAACTATCCCTAATGAATATTATTCTATAACAAACTCTAACGAATATGAATGTGATTCTCCTTCATTTGTCACCTCAAGTGGTGATGACCTAGACACCCAATGGGAAAATGATTCTACATCCATAATGACCCTCTCAACAAATTCAGTAAGCTTTTTCGATATCGATGATAGCCTACCCCTCTGCTACCAACAATTGATAGATTGGGACCAACAACAACATTAACCTATTTTGGATCAATTCCAGAATGATGAAGCAATCATAGAGTTTATGGCACTTTGAACTGACATACCAACAAGAGATCATAAAGTAGGGTTCGTCATGGAACTTGATTAGGAAGCATATTTCAGTGGGGAGATTGTGACCTCTAGTAGCAAAAATGAAAAAGATAATATAAAGATCAAAATGAGATTCCCTAGAGAAAACCACAATGTGGCTCTATCAGATCCTAAAAAGAAGAAAATAAAGGATGAATCTAAAGGTGAAAACCTCCCAGAGGCACCTGAGGATGGAGGGTTCAATATTCCTATATCTAAATATCAAGAAAAGTCAACACTCCTAGTGGAAGAAGCATAATCCATCAATGTTGGCACAACAGAGATCCCAAATATCACATATCATGTGGTGTCACTTGATCTTGATGAGAAAGAAGACTTCACAACATTCATCAACGACAGAAAGATAAACTTTGCATGGACCTATACAGATATGCTTGGACTAGACCCAACACTAGTTGTACATCATTTGGACGTATTCCCTGGAGCAAAACCTATCAAGCAAAAACTAAGGAAAACAAATCCTCAAATAGAACTGTCAGTAAAGGTAGAACTAAATAAGTTACTAGATGTAGGTTTCATCAGACCGATCGATTATCTAGAATGGATATCAAATCTAGTACCAGCGTCAAATCTTTCTTGGGGCATAAGGATCTGCATGAACTTTCAAGACCTGAACAAAATTTTTCCAAAAGATGACCTCCCGCTTCTAAGTATTGACATGATCGTGGATCTAACAAAAAGACATGAGATGCTATCTTTAATGGATGGTTTCTCTGAGCATAGTCAAATAAAAATATCCCCTGATGATCAACATAAAATGGCATTCACTTGTGCTTGGGGGACCTTCTGCTAGAATGTCATGCCATTTGGTCTAAAGAACGTAGGAGTGACCTATCAGTGAGCAATGGAAACAATCTTCCACGACATGCTACATAAAATTATGGAAGACTATGTGGATTAAATTCTAGCGAAGTCCATCAAAAGGGAATATCACTTGACCAAACTGGAAAAAGGTGTTTGATAGGTTAGAACAATATAGCTTGAGACTCAACCTGAAAAAGTGTGTGTTCAGAGTAACATCTAGAAAGTTACTAGGGTACATAGTGCCAAGAAGGCACATTGAAGTAGATCCTGTGAAAGTAAAATCGATACTAGAAATGCCTCCACCGAAGAAATTGAAGCAACTGGGAAGTCTCTAAGGGAAGCTACAATCTATCAAGCAATTCATTGCACAACTGGTAGACATGTGTCGCCCTTTTACCCATATCCTACACAAATACATCACATTCAAGTGGGATGGGAGATGTGACCAATCATTCCAACAAGTCAAAGAATACCTACTTACTGCTCTAGTCTTGATGTTTCCTATTCCAAATAAAGAAATGATACTCTATGTGTCTACGACACAAGCAACGTTGGGAACTCTCCTAGCATGAGCGGTCTACTACATCATCCAAACACTGGTGGGCTACAAGTTGAACTACTCACCCATAGAAAGAGCGTGTTTCTCTATCGTATTTGTGACACAGAACCTGAGACACTATATCTTAAACAAAAAGTAAAGTTGATTTCAAAGGTAGACCCACTAAATTACCTATTAGCAAAAGAAACTCTAATAGGTAGAATTGCTAAATGGGTAGTGATTTTGAGTGAATTTGATATAGAGTATGTAGATAGGAGAGCCATCAGGGGAAAAATCATAAAATACTAGCTAGCAAAGGAACCGATGGAAGATCACAAGCCTCTCATAGTAGACTTCCCAAATGAAAGTATATTGTTGACAGAACAGACAAGCCACTAGACCTTGTATTTTGATGGGTCCCACACTCAACACAGCTCTGGAGCAAGTATCTTATTTATCAAACCATAGGGAGATAGTATACCCAAGGCATACATAATTTCCTTTCCCTATATAAGCAATATCTCATAATATGAAGCCCTCATAACAGGACTCAAGATGGTTATTGAATGGAGGATAAAATAACTGCAAGTCTATGAAGACTCTCAACTAGTGATCAGACAAGTGAATGATGAGTACAAAACAAAAGACAAGAAGATAATATCGTATAAAAGGATGGTGGATAGCTTCAAGGAATATTTTTTCTCCATCACATTTGAACGAATTCCCTAGATCAACAAGAGAGTAGTCGATGCCATGTCAACAATAGGTTCTCTTCTCAATATTCCATAAAACATTCCAAAGTATGAATTCCTGGTGGAGCAATTACTTGTACCAATGTTCGATATCCTAGAATTAGAAATAGTGTGTGTTTTTGTTGCTCCTAATTCCCCATGGTACCAAGACACATTTGATTACATCTAGCATGGTATCATACCACTTGACTTGACTGCAACCCATAAAAACACCTTTACTCGTAGGACTTCTCGATGCACGATTCTAAGAGATACTTTATATCATCAAAGATTAGATGGTATGTTACTCTAATGTCTTAACACAAAAGAAGCGTAAAATTCCTTACAAGAGGTACACAAAGGTGTTTGTGGGTTCCACTCTAGCGGACCTAGCCTAGTACAAAAGTTTCTAAGAATAGGGTACTATTGGCCCTCCATGGAACACGAGTGTATCCAGTATTCCATAAAATGTTGTCAATACCAACAACACAGTGAACTTGTTCACCCACCAACATAATAGTTGAGACCCATCACAACACCATGGCCTTTTTCACAATGGGGATTATACTTGGTAGGAAAGATTTATCTTGCTTCCTCTAATGAGAATAGTTTATCATTACCGCAATTGAATACTTCAATTAATGGATAGAAGCAATTACATCGACCTATATCACTAGAAAATAGATATCAAGGTTCATTCTGAATTATCTGATTTGTAGGTATGGAACTCCCCAAACCATCATAATGGACAATAGAAGCCGATTCAAGAATCAAGACATCCAAGAAATTTTCTCCAAATTCTCTATCTAGCATAGATTCTCCATGCCCTACTACCTCCAAGGCAACGGTCAGGCTGAAGCATCTAACAGAACCATCTTAAAAATACTAAAGAATATTGTTAATGATGTTGATCGTGATTGACATTTGCAACTAAACCCAACTTTATGGGCTTCTTGAACCAGATTCTGAACACCTACAAGTGCCACACCTTTCACCCTTGTCTATAGATCAGAAACTATCTTACCCATCGAAGTCGAAATCCCCTCATTGTGAATCTCACTAAAAGGAATGATCAACAATGAAGAATATAGGGTATCTGGATTAAATGAGTTGGACCTCCTAGACAAAAGGTGTTTGAGCACGTTAAACCATCTTCAGGTTTATCAAAATTGGCTCAAACAAAGCTATGATAAAAGGATCAAAGATATAAATTTTTAGGTTGGTGACTTGGTACTCAAAGAAAATCAAAAGGAACAATTGAATCAAGATGGAAAAGGTAAGTTTGAACCCAACTAGTTAGGCCCATTCATCATCACAACAAGCTACAACTCTGGAGCTTACCAATTGGCTACTCCTGAAGGAGAATCCTCGGTCGAACTGTTGAACAACAACCACCTCAAGAAGTTCTATAATTGAAGAACATCAGAATACCCCAGGAAAAAGGGTAAAAATCCAAAAAAATCAAAAAAGAGAAAAAAGAAAAAAGAAATAAAAAAAAGAAAGAAAGTAGTAAAGAGAAATAAAACGTTCTTTTAGTGAAAACCAATTTGTGGCACTTCTAGAACATGTACTGTAGTGAAAACCTGGAAAACAAGCATTATGTTTGAATAAGACTTGCATTGTTATCTATCGATACTCTCTAAAGCATCCACACATCCATCCCATAATAAAACATGTGTCCAAACATGGCTTGATGACTGATTACGTATTGAACCTTGTTGCACCATCAACGCTAATCTCCTAGAGAAGGTAGGCTTGTCTCAAACTAGGGGAAACTTCTCAAAACAGGTAGTGGATTAGATCTTTGTGTGTCCTATCATAGTAAAAAACTATCAAAAACCAAAAAACAAATCTAGAGAATAACAAAATCGAAAAAATATCTAGAAAACAACAAAAATCAAAACAACTTTGGGTTATTCCTTCACTCAAACAGTCTAAGATATCAACATTTTCTTGAACCTCACAGTTAGTTCAAGTAGATTTCTCACAACATATCCTCTCAAAAACAGAAGATAAATATCAATCCAAGCTATCAACGTTGTTTGAATCCCAAAAACATATCATGCTTTCTTTCAATTGGTCAAACTACGTGGTCTCTGCATTTACAACATAGGAAAAACTTGTCAGCCCCTAAGGCCTTAGGTCAGTCCTCTTAGCTATTTATCATGATTTCTTTCAACTTAGTCAAAAATTTGAAATCAAAAAATATTCACAAGAAATTCAAAATCCAAAAACATTCACAAAAAATTCAAAATCCAAAAACATTCACAAAATTTCAAAATCCAAAAACATTCACAAAAAGATCAAAATCCAAAACATTCACAAAAATTCAAACCCCAAAAATATTTAAAAAACAAAAAAGATCAAAAACAGGTTCACACTAAACCAATCAAACTACAAGCCTCTACGTGTACAATGTAGGGAAGGCTTATCTTTGATGAGCCCTCGAGGCCCTAGGTTAGTCCTATGAAAATAACAAAAACAACATCATAAAACTCAAAAAATCACAAAGGTTCTAACTCCATAATCATAATCCACAATAAAATGTTCATCCATAATAAACAAATCATCATCTTCACCCTTTGACAAAACAAACAAACATCAAAAGCTAGAACTTTCAAGCAAACAATCATAAAGCTTTAAGTACAAACAGATGAAAACAATGATAAAGTATATTATTAACCACCTATCTTTTGACAAATCACCAACGCCATCCTGAGATATGCCTTAATGGATCCATTCCTACGATAGACATGATCAACACTAGATAATAGCTCCAACCCAAAACAAATATGGAAAGTGATACTAAAACTTTGTTTTATCTTTTTATAGTCTTATATTTATGATATATTTTTATTGACTCATTCCCAAGATCTCTCGAGGATGTCCATAAGGATTTAGAGAACAAGGAATGGGGAAAATTGAGCGTCACTTCGGTTTGTTGTTTGAAAGATGTTTTTGTGATACTACCATGGTGAATACTTGCTTTATTAAGTGTATGGAAGTTTTTTTAAGATAATTCGTGTAGCATTTGCACGTTAGGTATTTCATACCTCTGTATGTAACTGGTTTGAAAAGTTTTAACACCACCAAAACATATATTTTAAACAAAGTTTTTGTATGTTTGGTATGAGAAAGAATATTATTTGTATGTTGAGTGAACATCCATGCAATGGATACAAAGTCACCTTGGTTATCAATACCTTGGTGAATCATATTTTTTTCTACATCAAAAAGGATTGTTAAAAATGTGAAGTCTCCAAGCAAAGCAAAAGCAACACTCATCACTAACTAACAACATCAAGTTTCTATCCATCATCAATTATTTCTTCTAACTAACATCCATCCTGCATCACAATATCATTAGTACAATATCCATCTTGCATCCACAATGTTGTCAATACATATCATAATGATAAAAAGCAATGAAAAACTTATGTCATGTATAAGGCATACATCCATCATACATCAAAAAACATCATATGAAATAAAATATGATCAATCTATCCATCCACATCATATGCATACACTAGAAAAGTACAAAAACATGTATAATCATACATCATCATACATCGTCATCCATAATCATCACAATAACACATAATGAAGCCAAATCAAAACATGTATATCTCATATATCATCATAAAAAATGAGAATGTTAGTTACATCATTAATGAAACATGTCTGATAGGATAATACAACGATATACATATATATAAGGTCTCAACTGGGCCGATGTATATATATACAAAATCATGTCTACAATATAAGTCTCTAAATAGTAAACATCACAAAGATCAACTACAAATAAATTGCTGCTCGAACAGAGGAGGAGACTCTAAGGATTAGGCTACAGATCAGACTATCTAACTGAGTGACTACCAGACTCAACACCTATGCTAGTACTTGGCTCTTTGAACTGCGATCGTCGCTATGCTCAAGGAATGAAGGCATCATACATTGTTTAGTAATATGTCACCCTCTGTAGCAACTGATCTCGCTCATCACAGATACTATCACACTTTGTCCTAAGGTTGTCCCTCTCAGTAGTAACAACCTACAACTATGTCTTGCTCTGCCTTGAAGCCATCTCTCTCCTGCCAAGTAGTGTCTCTCTCTCTCTATTGTAAGTGTGGCAATCTACACCTCCATGGCCTATCATTTCCATACCTCTAATGGTACACCTCCATCTCCAGGTTGTGGACGAGGACCTGGAACCTGTCCTTGATCCACCTACATCATATCACATTGTGCACCATCCTATCAGGCCCTAGCTAGCTACTCAACAATGATCTCCACATGTTGTCTCTCCCCATGACAACTGGTAATGCTTGCTCTACCCACTGTGGGAACAACGATAGGATCTATGAATCTCAAGGGAATGTGTGTTGTGCCCACGACTAATCAAAATCGAGAGTATTACTAAGATATGCTAGACCCACTAGCCAACCCCACCCAAATGGGGCAAGAGCTCTGAACTCAGTAATGATAACATCATAATCTGCTTGTAGACCCTAGACATAGACCTCTTTGGTAGTCCAACCAAAATGAGCCTCATAAGCATCCAAAAATTGACCCTGTCTCTCTCCAAACTACCCGCAAAACCTATCAAGTAGATATCTCTCTAATAGAGAGAACATGTGACCAATCAGCCATCTGGTCTGTCTACAATATACCAACTGCTCCTGATCGTCGGGCTATGCCTCACAATCCATATATGGTCTCCATACAAAACCTGACATATCATCAAAAACACAGTGCCAATTAGGAAGTTGTCTAGACAATGTATAGTACAAAAAATCTCTATAATGATAATAATATGGATCCCCAGTAGTACAATCCAATATACCATCAAGACAAGCAACTGGGATGTGCTCCTAGGCCCATACATATAGAAGAGAGACACTACCAAAAATAGATCTCCCGCCATGATATGCAACCTCGTGCATAACTCTATAGAAGTGGGCAAGGAGACATGGACCCCATGTATATCTAGTCCTATGCTCGAACATATGCTTGATGCATATACCCCATCCCATAGGAAACTATTGGCCCCGCCTATCAGGAATGACGAGCCCCATGACCAAACCACAGAGAACAAGTGAAACAAGATTAACACTCCCAAAAAAATCAAACAATTCTATCTCTCACCGAGGAACCTCCAAACATCTCACACCAAGTACATGGCACATAGCATGGGTACCCCATCGAACATAATATGTAACACGCTCTCCGTGAATGGGTATATGAAGGATCCTCCACACATCATCAACGGTGATGGTGGCCTCCCTAGTAGGTAAATAAAATGACAAGGTCTTCGAGTGCCACCTATCTGCAAGAGCGGTCATCATCGCTCTATGACATCTAATGGTAGGCATGTATCAAATGTGTCACAACCCAACAACATCTAAAATATCTCACTCTAACTCATGAAACTCAGCGATCAAATCGAACAAATGACGAGGTTGTTGCTCTCTCGACTAGAGCGGATTAAGAACTGTCTGCAACCATTCAACTCACGATGTTAACGATTTTCTATGAAGACGCAAAATGAACCTATGATGGAAAACAAATTGACTTAGGATTCCAAAACAATCAAAAGTGAAACTTTTTTTAATCAAAAAAGATAATTTTTTTAGCAAAAGCGAGCAAAATAGGTGAAAGTGAATTTTTTTAGCAAAATTGATAACCAATGGAAAAGGCATAAAATTCAAAAGAAAATTTTTAGGTTAAAAGCAAAACTTTTCAACATGTGCGTGAAAAACAAACAGAAATCAAGAGAAAAATTATAAAAGTGAAAAAATGACATCAAATGCGCACATTTTAGGTGAAGGCGAAAAACAGGTGCACACATTTACATCAAATGCAATAATTTTCAATAGATGCGAGTGAGAATATCAAATGTGCCCTATCTACAAACAACAAAAGCAAGAAAAATGATGCAAAAGGAAAAAATTCCTAAACCTAGCACAATCGACTACTTGGACTTTAGGAATTAATTACGCAAACAAGAAAAGATGAAAAAAAAATGAAAGGGTACGTACGGGGGCAGTGAAACCTGTAGGTTGTCCAAACTTGCAAACTACATCTACGCAATGTGGGGCTCCCCGAATCTTTGTCATAGCTCCTCAATAATTGACAAAACAAGAAATCCAGAGGAAAGAATTCTCTATAGGCTGAAAGTGCAAATGAGGTAATTTGAACCCTAATTACCTATTTTAACCCCCCAAAACCCTAATTTTTACTTAGGAAAACTTTCTAGGTTAAAATTAAGACCTCCTGGGAACATATGAACTATCAATGAAAGACCTATAGGCTTAATTTTTTGCCCTCTACACATCTAAACTAAAATAAAATAGTGTCGTGAGCCTGACCTCAAAATTGAAATTTTAGGCCAACCTCTCAAGGGGGTAGCCCAGAGTCCTACCATCTTTCCGTTGACCATCGAGGCATATTATTTTTTTAAATCTTGATCTTAACATCGAAATCTTTGAAACAAAGGAACTAGTACTTTGTCTCAAAGAGGGGCAAAATGTAGACATGTAAAAATGACCTAACACTTATCACACATCCTAAATGACATTTTCTCATCATCGACATCATTATCACTAAATATCACTACATTCTGCATCAATTGCATAAAAAAACCTGATTTCCTTTATTAATTGAATAATATTACATTATTTAGTTAATTCACTTTTTCACCATTTTTTACTATTTTAATAAATTACATTTATTTAATATAAGTCGTAATCTAAATTTATTCTTCTTGATTAATTAAATAACATAAATTATTTAATTATGTTGTTAATTTACCCTATTCCCCTAAATCAGTTGAATTATTAATACTTAATAATTGAACTATGTCACTTTCACCCAAATTTGAATAATTAAATAAACTATTCAAAACATCATCAAAAATCAAATCAAATAAATAAAACTTTGTTTGCAAAATTCAAACTTGATTTGCATGTTCAACTCCAAAAAGAATTAATTAAATCAATCAATCAATTAATTATCCTCACCCACTTTCATGATTGAGTAAATTGCTCCAACATAATTTCCTCAATCCCATTGAAGGCTCAAATTGATTTCTTCAAATTCATAAATTGCTCCAACATAATTTCCTCAATCCCACTAAAGGCTCAAATTGATTTCTTCAAATTCATAAATGCTCCAACATAATTTCCTCAATCCCACTAAAGGCTCAAATTGATTTCTTCAATTTCATAAATTGCTCCATTTATTCTTCAATCCCACTGAAGGCTCAAATTGATTTCATCAATTTCACAAATTGCTCCACCTATTTCCTCAATTCCACTGAACAATCAACCAAGATTTATTCAATCACACTAATTACGTAGTCAATTTGCACTAATTATTCCCATCTAAATCCTGTCAACATCTTTCGACCGTCAATCAAGATATTATACTGCGTAATCTCAAGCGTTCATTTCGAATCATAAATTATATTTAACAAACCTCTTTCCTCTCAAAAAAGGATTAAATAATCAACCTATTTTATACAATGAAGTAATTCCAAGATCTTAATTGACATTGGACAAAGCTTCAACACACATCTTCGATCAACAAAAAACACACATTCTTCAAGATTTTGCACACAACAATGGAGACTTCTTATTGATACAAAAACCCAACATCTGCACGAACACACTCTGACAAGAGATGGTAAAGCTATTTTATTTTGAATTCATTGTTATTTCTTTTTGTCGATTTCGTTCTTGAATTTTTTATTTTATAATTACATTTCATGAGTAATGGGCATGAATCATTAGCATTTTTTTGTTTAGATTAGTTTCTATTCACTCAATTTGATCCCGTCACATGATATCAATTTCCCCCTTACAAAATTGTTTTATGTGGTTGCATTTCAATGATGACTTTGAATTTGGCAGGGTCCACTTCAATTCCCCTTCGTGATGCAATGTATCCCAAAAGCTTACTTGAAGTGACTCTAAAGACACATTTCTTTAGATTCAATCTCACCTAATACTTTTCCAATCTATCAAGGATTTGAGCTAATACTTCAAGATGTCCTTTCCTTGTGATATATTTTGCTAATATGTCATCTACATAATTGTCTAGAATCTTATGAAACATATCATGGAAGATCACAATCATCACTCTTTGATATGTAGCTCCATAATTTTTGAGACCAAAGGGCATGACATTCTAGCAATAGGTTCCCCAAGGATATGTGAATGTAGTTTTATGTTGATCCTCTTGTGATATCATTATCTAGTTACACCATGAAAATCCATCCATGAGAGAAAAAATCTCATGTCCAGCTATAAGATCCACAATGATGTTAATGTTTGGCAATGAAAAATCATCTTTAGAACATGCTTTGTTCAAGTCTCTGAAGTCTGTGCATATCTAGATGCCTCCAATGGGTTTTAATACTAGTACAAAGTTTGAAACCCACTTAGGATAATCAATAGGTCTTATGAAACCCACATCAAGATGCTTTTGCATTTCCACTTTGAAAAATAGTGTTATTTGGTGAT
The DNA here is from genome assembly GCA_007115665.2 of Sequoiadendron giganteum. Lineage (NCBI taxonomy): Eukaryota > Viridiplantae > Streptophyta > Pinopsida > Cupressales > Cupressaceae > Sequoiadendron > Sequoiadendron giganteum. The sequence goes on along the minus strand of CM021108.1, from coordinate 431,023,689 downwards.
GCATTTTCCTTAGCTTTTGTTTCATATGTTTCACATTGGAATGCACTGCCAAATGATGAACTACCAATGAAGTATCTAGTCCTAGCATGTTTACATACGACCAAGCAAAGTTGATTTTCCTTTCTTTGAGGAAAGCTGCTAGATTGTGTTGTTCCCCATCATCCAAGGATGTAGCATAGTATGTGACATGTGGTTGTTCGATTGATCCAACATTTACAAGTTGTGTTGCTTCCACCAAATCTTTTAACATTTCTTGATCCATAGTAACCTTAGGGATCGATCGAATCCTTCATCCTTAGGTGCCTCAAAATGGTTTTCACCCTTAGATATGTCCTTTATTTTTACTTTTTCATGATGGTTTTAGCTCATTGTTTTCTAATTACCATTTGATGGTTTAAGGTTTTTTATCTCCTATATATATTAGGTACTTGAGATGGAGGTTGGGTGTAAAGTTTTGTGGATATTGTTAAGCTATGAAAATTTCCCCAAATCTTTGGTTGGTGATACTCTTGTGATGAATTTATTTAAAAGTGTAATGTCATTCAGATTTACTGAATAATACATTGAGTTAATTTAGAGTGTGATATTTGTCTCTCAAAATGTTTTTCCTCATGTACACCTATATTATGGTATACATTACTTATTCTATATTAATTGTTCTTCTACTTTCAATAATTTCTTATAGATTGGAATTTGCACAACACTTTCCTCGTAATATTAGAATAGGAAGTCTTTCCATGTATCATTCTTCCTTTCAAATGTAAGCACATGCAATCCATACAAATAGAATGAAAACATATGCAAGCCATGTAACCACCTTGGATTTAATCTAAAATGTTAGAAAAATAGCTTGTAGACACCTCTAATACTATGGGATTTACTAAACAAAAAATCCTAGTGCACATAAAATAATCTATGCCCATAAAGTAGAATTAGGACACATATTCATTTCCCACATTAATCCTTAGAGGAAAGAAATGTAGATCTTAGATATATTAAAATTTTAGTGACATAAGAACATGTAAATTAACACTTTAGAAATAAGAATGAAAAAGAATAATATAAGCATATACATAAGAGAAAGACACCAATATATGTGGAGAAAATCCTTTCAAGTAAAACACTCCACCCTCCAAAGCACATAATCAATGTGTTATTTAGAAACAACTAATAGTTACAATACGCTTCTAGAATCTTGCCTTAACATGGAGAATATCATCTTGCACCTCTAGAGAAAATTTGACAGCATAACCCTCAAAAGAAAACTCCTCAAAGCCTCGATTTCAAGACACACACACACACATACACACACACACACATATGTATGTATATATATGTGTATTATATACATATGTATATATAATCAGGATTAAATTTCATGATTAAAGTATATATTAGATCAATAAGCATAGAATCCCAATAAACTATTGAGGCTAATGAAAGCATAAAAATGTAAAACAAATGGAATAATATTACGTAAGCCTTCATGCATTCATTGAATTATCTCCATAGCCCTTCTCCATTTTCCTTTTGAGTGATTGGTTCCCTCAAATTGTAAGTATGCACTTAACAAGCCTATGACTAAGACAAAGCAAAATATCAAACTTTTCTCAATAGTACGACAACCTATATTCTCTAGATTCATGAAAATGATAGATGTCAACGGTATTTATAGAGAGGTGAATGTGAAATATACAGTCAATATTGATTGATTTTTAGTTCAATCAATGACTGAAATTAATTGAGATGAGACATGATAAGATCAGAAGTGAAAGAGGAAGAGGAAATTAACTGATTTCACAAAAAATCACTATAATTTGAGAGGGAAATTGCATTTTGAAATAATGGAAACATTATCTCGTTGCAAGAGGAAAAGGTGAGTTAACTTTTTGTTTAAATAGAATTTAATTCAAAAAATGAGAGGAAAGATAAGTTATTTAATTAAAATTTAATTAATTCGTGATGGAAGATGCCAGAAGTGAATAATTAAATAAGTGTCATAATTATTTAATTATAGTGAAAAATGATAAATGATTAAATAAATATAAATTTATTTAATTATAGAGATCAAAGATATTAGTGACGTAATTAAATAAATAACAATTTATTTAATTAATCAAAAGAAGGCATAGAAGGACAAAATGAATTAATTAAATAATTTAGATTATTTAATTAATAGAAGACTTTGCGACGTTAGATAATAATTAAATAATTATTTAATTATTTAATTATCAAATATGAAAAACGGGATTTAATTAATTCACAGGCCTAATGATAATTTTTTAGGTGTCTACATTTTCTCCTCTTTGATACAATGTAGTTTACCATGTTGTGTCAAAGAAAATTAATCAAAAATATGCCCTAGTGAAAGTAGGATGAGGAAGGATGACGAAGAAGTAGTGGTATGCCCCCTCGAGAGGGCAGGTGGGTTCAAAGAACATCGGTGTGATCTCAAAATGAATGAGAGGATTAGAAGATGAGGGACAAAAGGATAGAGGAAAATAGCTAAGGATGATGAAGATACAAACTAGAAGAAATGTTAGAATGGAAAAGATGAGCATAGAAGACATGGATGTTGAGATAGTGCTACTTGAGATAATTTGCAAATATACTTTTTTCTATGCAAGGCTTTGCATTTAATCATCATTGGGCGGTAAAATGTGATAAATGGACAAAAAACACCATGGTATGACATAGACCAAGGTGTGCAAGGTCATCCATCTGTAAAACAAATAGTCATAGACAAGGAATGTCCTAAATCATACTAAGGGTCATGTTGCCCTAGTCTTTTTGTCAAGATAAACCGCATACAACAATCAAATAAAAGATGAGTCATGAGACATCATCGCTCCTCTAAATCCTTCATGGGACATCCTCGAGGTAGATAGTAACATGATTGAAGCAAATCCAAAAGATCAAACAAAATAGACCAACAAGGTCAACAACCATTCATATTGTTTGCCGATAAGTGTGTGACAGTGTGTTAAGGGATGAAGTGAGTGATGGGTTGATTGTTTTGACAAGGCCTAGTTTCAGGAAAAGAAACATGTCGTATAAGACGTCAAGTTTGGTTTCGATCATGTAATTACCTATATAAGGCAAATGAAAAAGTGTGATAGTGACAAGGTCTAGTTTTAGGAAGGACACATCCTGTATAAGACTATTGGTTTTGATCAATTTGACTGGTTTGATTGATTTGACTTGTAGACTTGTTGGCTTGCTTGTCTTGTTGATTCAGGATTTTTGTGTGAAGTTCAGATGATTATTTCGAGTCAGAATTGACAGTGTCTCGTTTATTTTGTCTAACCCAATAAACCTTAAAAGATTGACCTAGGGGGCCTCGAGGGCTCATTGACAGATGGCCTTGCCTATGTATGAATGTGCAGAGACCTCGTAGTTCGACATGACCCTTGACTTTGTTTCAATGAAAAAGGACCAAATCATGATTTTATTTGACAAAACCTAAAGAATTGACCTAATGCCTCGGGGGCACATTGACAGATGGCCTTGCCTACTTCCAATCGCAAAGGAAACATAGTTCAACAATGACAAAGATTGACATGATTGACTTTGACTCTATTTTTGGGATTTTTTGAGTTATTTAAATGTTTTTGGGTTTTGAAATGCTTTTCTTTATTTGGATTTTGAAGTTTTATGATTTTTTATTTTTTATGTGAATGTTTTGTTTTTTTTGTTTTTTTTCGAATATTTTGACCTTCAATGAGGCTAGGTGTTAGGAAACTACCCCCAGTCGGGTATAAGACTAACCATTAGGGATGAGAACGGGTAAGCCTTATTGTGGATGACATGAAGATGATGGAGGATGGATTTATTATGAATGAAGAGTGACTTAAATTTTGTGACGAATGCATGTGAATCATTCCTACAAGCAACCGCACACAAGAATCCAAGGATAAACATGATCTTTCCCATAGTCAAGTTGAATACCAATTGACATGTGATGATGATGATGATGACATTGTTTGACGTGGGAAGGACACGTCCCAAACAATGTGAGGATGATGATAATGTGACTAAAGGATCAAGGTTTGCAACAAGGCTAGAAATAATGCCAAGGAATGTTTTTGATGATGTGCTAGGATGCATAGCAAGATTATATGGGTTAGACTTGTTGCATTTGGAATGACTTGGTTAGGACTAGATGGGATGATGGAGGAATGTTGGATAAGAGTATTAGAATCCTTAGACCATTGACAAGGGAAAACCAGGACATGCGATAGGTATGAAAGGATGATGGGTGGCTTGTGGTAAAATATATGAGACATGAGGATTATTGGATGAAAGATTTATCATATGATATCCAAGGATTATGTCGCATAGGAATAATTAGTTTTCTTCAAGGTATGGGTTTGGATAATGTTATGAAGGTTGTGACATTTCATGAATAGTGTATGACCAAAGAATAGACATGTCAAGAGTTTTCCCAAAGAATGATTTATGTTTGTACCTCAGTCCTTATCAAGATCAAATTAGGTGGGAAAATGGATGGAAATGATAAGGCTTAGATGGATAGATGGAAATTTCATAAGAAAGGCATGAGATATGAGACAACTTTCTCCCAAGTGTAATGGTTCACATAGATAATTGCTCTTACACATAACGCCTATTTGCTAGGTTTTCATTATGGTTCTTATCTAAAGCACCATAAAAATGGTTTTCACTATCAGAATAAATTTTTCTCTTTACTATTTTCTTTATTTTTTTAATTTTTTGGTGTCACCAAGACGCTTGTTTTATAGGTTTTTATCAAGGTGACAATTTTTTAATTTTTTCAATTTTTTTGTATATTTTTGAGATTTCCAAATGGCCTTGCTATTTTAGTTGATCACTGAATGTTTTGAATCCATTGATGGTGTTGATGTAGAGACCAGGGCCATGATATTCCAATAATGACCTTGATGAAGTAGTTTCCTTGTTAGGATCATAGCACTTGCACACAACTGATTGATGTCATTGTGATCCTTGTTGATTCTAGAGTTGGCCTTATAAAAATATGCACATCATGATAGAGTGCCATGAGAGTCCTTACAATAAAAAGTTGCTGCCAAGATATGACAGATTCGTGAGGTATGTCTTTTAGACTTTAGGTGTGATGTAGGATTATGATGGATGATGGTAGATGTGGAAGGATTGTTTGGATGTTTGGATGAATCACTTTTTATTTTCCAAAATTGGGATGTTGGATGATGGAGATTGGAATTTTGATTGGGATACCATTTGGAACCAACACTTTTATATGCCTTGCTTGATGGCCATTTTGAAGGAGGTGGAAATTTATTATATGTGGGAGTTCTCTTTTCTTGTGGTTCCACACTTTGATTGAATTTTGGATTTGGAATATTTTCTTTGCTTGATCTATTTTTCTTTGGGATCTATTTTAACTTCAATTGTCCACTTGGATTTTTATTTGATTCAATGGCCCTTGACATTTGATTTTGGGCTTTGGACTTGTAATAATTTGCTTTTTGTTGGTTCCAAATGGAAGGTTTATTCATGTTGGAATGACAGTTTATTCTGTGGATGGAAGGAGTGTTGCCAACAAACTTATGGTAAGAACTACTCATGGCCTCCATTTTGATATTTGTATCAGATAAAGTTTCCCCCAATATCAAGGAGGTACCACTAATATCATTAGATTTTATGATTGAAGAATAGCCAAGACCTTGATGTCTAGAATTTTCCTAAAATTATACTGGTTCTAGAATTCCTTGCTCGTGTAGGCCTAGTCCTTTTCCTTGATACTGCATGCTCTGAAAAATTCTATTTGCGATGTGGTATTTTTTGTTTTGAAAACAAGATACTAACCCATCATTGTGTATGTGGGCACTGTTACTTGGAATCTTCTCCTCTGCAAAAAAGCCTAATTTGATAAAAGTGGATGATCCTAGTTGTTAGGATGTCTTAGCTTCATTGACATGTGGGATGAATTTATGATTAACATCTTTGGTCTGATTTTGTGACATATTAGATTCAGATGATTCTACTTGTGCTTCCAAGTCGATGTCAAAACCGTCTTTATGGTAATTGTCATAGAGTCTTATGAATTCAACTGACTCTTGGTCTAGAGTAGGAGAATCTTGTTCTAGAAGAAGATCATCTATGTTTCCAATCTACCATGATGAAGGTGATTGAGTCATGGATGTCATGGAAAGGAGTAAGACCTTGAGTGAGGATTGGATTGTTAGTATAATCAGCTAGAAGGGTGTTATGGCTAATTTGATCTTAATTTGTCATGGAGTTCATTTCGTCATGCTTCGGTCTATGCTCTTGACATATATACAAAGGTTTAGGAAATGTGATTTGATCTTGTGTAATGGTAGGATTTTCATTAATGAACAATGATTTAGTTTCGATAGAAAGCTCATTTTTGGAATTGGTAGAAAATGGAGGGAAATATGGTGACAAATGGTTGGATGTTGTAGGACTAGAGATATGATTGGATTGTGTAGATTCATTTTCATGTTTGAGTCGAGCAAGTTCCTTTGCTAGTCATCCTCAAAGATCATTAATTATCATGATCTTATTGGATGGTATAGTAGATTGGGATGTAGTAGATGGAAATGGAATAATGGTTGATGGATTAGAATAAGTTGTGGTGTCTTGGAATGGATTGATGTATGATGGACTAGGATACAATGTAGAGGCTTGAAATGGATTAGTGGAAGGTTGGTTTCCCTTGTCAAGGTTAAGATAAGGATGATCAATTTGTTGGGGATTAATGGTATGGGTTGTGTCAAGTAGCTCTTGATAGTGAGGGTAGATGGATTGTTGCTAAGAAGGGTATGTGGGTAATTAACCATGGGTTGAGGTTGATTGGTATTTGGATTTGATGAATTATCTTTTTAAGTCTATGACTTGTTGGTATTGACCATTGCAGATTAATTGGTATTCAAATTGACTAGCAAGCACATCTAGGTGAATTGAAGACATGGTGGTGAGGTAATGTCACTATGATGCAAATGTGATGTTATGATGAAAGGTGGAGTATGACTAAGGTATGTGATATGATGTATAAGGAATGAAAAATGCAAAGGTATGACCTAAGCCTAAGGTATGTAACCTAAATGGTTTTTTTTGTATTTTTGAATATATAGGAATGCCTAATAATGATGCCAAAATTAAGAGTCAAGGTGTGAATAAGGTAATGTCACAATGATCAAAATCAAAATTATGTTTATGACTAGGGTATGCAAGATGTGAGACAAAGGGATGGAGTACTATGATCTAGTATGAAGACTTAAACCTCTAGCAAACCTAAGATACATTTTCTAATCAAACGAAGATAGGTATAGAAATTAATCTAATTATCAATGACCTTGGGTAAAGTAAAGACTGATAAGATGTGTTGACAAGGTGGTAACAAATTGGACTAATGAGTTGAGGAACCAACCTAAATGACGAGGACTAGGATGACTATTGTCTGAAAGGTAAGGTAAAGAGAATACAAATTTGAAGCCATGGTCTAGTCTAAGTTTGATGGACTTCTTAATCAAGAGGTTTATGCAAAGCTAAAAGTATGACCTAAAGTTTTGACCTATGGGGATTGTCTAATGCAAAAGGATGAGGTGATGGATGAATGGATAATGGTAGAGATGAGGCAAGAAAGTACTTGTTCTAAAAAGATTTGAAGGTTAAGCTCATTTTGGATATGTAGGCCTATTTTATTTTGAGGTTGAGATGTTGTCAGTTTTGGGTGGTGTTTTTTTGCTTATTTTCTTTGAACACACACACATAAAACATAATGTCTTGAGTTTGATCTAGATGTGAAATGGAAAACACTTTGAAAAAACTTTACACAACCTAGGATAGGAAGATATTCTACCTGCTAGATCCCCACTTGGATTTCTCCAGCCACTTAAACAATGCAGACAACTAGAGACTTGGTTGTTGAATAGTCTGGATAACTGAGAGGGGGGGTGAATCAGTTATCTTAAAACAATTTTCTTTTCTTTAATCCGGAGAAGACTTATACCAATCAAAAAATAATCAAATAGGTAAGAACATGAAAGAATATATCAACACCAAGCACAATGAACACTAGAATTTATGTGGAAACCCAAGAAGGGAAAAACCATGGAGAATGATAATTATCAATTATAAAGCATCAGTTAAGGTAACACTGGTTAAGGTAATTTTTACAAAGGCTCACTACCAAGTTACTCACTGCCGGTGGGCTCACTGCCCAAATACAAAATAATAGATTACAAAATAGTCTCATTGACAAAAGTGAACTGATGAAGTTGCATCTACATATGCATGAGTTTAGTTCTAGTTAAGAGGACAATTTCTGTTAGCAACAGATCCGATTAAGAATATTCTGTACACCTTCCTTCCACAACCTTTGCACAAATTTCTACCAAAATAGATTACTCCTTCCTTCACACTCTTCTATCTATTTTCACACATCATACTACTTCTATGCATCTATATCTTCAATCAAAAATATGTTCTCTCTCTATATATATGCATGTATACCCATAGAACAAAATTAAGTCAGCCCCATAATATCTTCATAGTCTTCTAAGTTGACCAACCACCATTTGAATTTAGCTCACCACAAAACATGTCAGCATGAAGAGCAAGCTTGAAATATTCAATAGGACCTTGCACGCTAACACCAGACCCAAAATATAGGTCACACATAAAGATCTTCTTACCACATTACCAAGGGACAAAAAATAGTTCAAACATAAGGTATCACAATCACTGAAAGATAACACATTTGAATTACATGAAATATATTTCAGAGCCGATGAGAACACCACAACCAAGACCAAATCTTGATTAACATCAATTGATAGGAGTGCCACAACCAAGACCAAATCTTGATTATCATTAATTTCAGTATCAACCAAAGAAGCACAATCTGACATACCAAAACTTGTAACATGCAACATGAAGTTCTGATAGCAAGGCTACCCATAGTAAGCTTTGAGTACAACATCCATCATCAAAGGATTAGTCTTATTATATTTCATCAACTGAATTCAAAAGATGTACCAAAAGGAATACTGCCATATCTAGATCAAGGATAATCTCCGCACAATGCAATATCATAGCATACGATAAGATGGATCAAGTCTATACATCATCCGGAGCACAACCTTCTGGATACAAGGTTTCGACATCAATGAAAATAATGCTAAATCATCTTAGAAACTTCTCAACAATCTCCCCCTTTGGCATTGATGGAAAAATATCAAAACTCAAAAACACAAAAACTCCAAAACTCCAAAACTGCAAACTCCAAAACTTTGAAACTCCCCATTTGTGTAGCAATTCAATTCTTCTTTTTGTTTTTGTTTATCTTTTCATTTTTCTCCCCCTTTTTTTCCATCAAAGGCAAAGGGCCAAAATTTGAACATTCAAAAACTCAAGTAAAAATAACACTTTTCACATGAAAAATCTTCTTGTACCTTTCTTTCACAGTTGGAAGAAACCTCTTCTAAGATAGCACTGCAGAATCCATTCTAGTACACATGCTATCCAACAAAGTCAACAATGTAAATGAGGATCACTAGTTTGGAGACAAGCACTGTTGTTCACAATCTTCTGCATCAGAAAATATCCTGGAGAGATGATCCAACTAAACCTCAACAATTTCTTTGACCAACTAGAAAGTTCTAACCACATCTTCCCTCTATCTTTGAACAGACAACAACTTCGCTTGCAACTCACCAACTCTTATTCTTTGTTTTCCATCTTTATCATTGAAGAAAACAAAACTCTTTCCAATATTATTCATCTTAGATTCAATAGCTTCAATTCTTCTTCTAAAATTATCGACAGTTGCAGGCCATCGGCAACAATACTTGTAGATGTTAGACATTTCCTTGATGCATTCTCTTATCTCACCAATGTGTTTGGATAACTCTTGTTTAGATTTGACACAACTTCTCTCCATCATAGCTTCAAACTTATGTCCTTCAAGTCCTTCCAACAACATCCTTTCTTCAATAACTTCTACTAGATTATCCGATAATGAGTTAAAAATATCTGAAACAGTAATACCCTTTTTGAGAGAATAATCAACTAAGGCATCATCAATTCTAAGCATATCCACCGAAGGGAAGGCACACCAAATTTCACCAACCTTCTTCATATCACCTTTATTCAACACTGATTGAATATCATTTGGATCGAAAGATTAAGATCCAGGCGGAGACTCTTCTTCCTTCTCCTTCTCTTCTGAGATAGTGATGACATATTCTGTGTTAACTTTCCTCTTTTTGGGTTTTGGAGGGGAACCACCAATAAAAGCTTCCAACTCCTTCTTACCGGAGGATGAACCCTCCTCAAACTGATTGGATACTATCACACCAGAGCACTGATTCAACTGTAGGGATGAGAAATAGACTTTGCATGCACTTTCTTTATCCTCCATACATTCCAAATACTTGTAAACTTGCTTTCCAATAGGGATGCCAAACTTCCATTTAACGTTCTCTTTTACCGGTAACAAACTTAGAAAGTAAAATACTTAACATCTGAGCAGATACCCAAACCATAAATGATAACTCTCAACCAAAGACATTCTCACATTCTCAAATAGGTTTTCCATTACTAGGCTAAACAAATCAAATTGCTTGTTTTCATTCACCATCATGTGTGCAATATATACAACAATAGCCGAAGTAGAACCTTCATGATTTTTAAAATAAATTTTGTAAGTGATGTGATAAGCAACATACCTTATTATAGGATTGACAATGGTGTTTATCAGTAGAGCTCAAGGGTCTTTTCCGATACCAGTAAGTTCCTCCACGTCTCTGTATTTCACTATTTTCTTCCTAGGGAGGTCACTAATATTGCACAAACCAGTAGTATCTAGTTATATGGCTTCCTTCGTGATCGAATAGGGTTTGTCCAACACAATGCTGCCATCCTTAAATTGAATCAATAGGAACAAGATAGACTCTCTATTGAAAAATCAGGGAAATTCTCCCCACAAATATATACCTAGAGAACTTACATTTTGCAATTCATTTGTCTTCAACCCTAGTTCCATTTCTTTCATCTTCTGATGATCAAACTCATCCAATTCAACTCCTTTCAGCTTCAATGAAATACCACCATTGGATTCACTACCAATCAACATGGATTCCATCCTCACACTTGGCTTCTTCAACTCTTTATCGCTCAACAAAACTTCTTCTTCTTCTCTTTTGCAAACTATGAGAGGTGATTTTGAAAACTCCTCCTTTTATCCTTAATTACTCATAATGATTTTTCTACAAAAATCACAAATTGATTATGCCAACAATTGTAGTTCAGTTTTCAATCAGCTAGATCAAGCTTCCTCATATATCATCAACCAGTTCGAACTTAATCATGTTAAAAATCAAATCAATATTCTTTTAGAGAGGGGGAACCAACATGATATGCAGTGCAAAACTCCCCCTAAGACAAGGCAGATTAACTCAGTTACTAATAGGGCATGTACTAGGATCCGGTACCACAAAAGTGTTCTCCACACTTGCTTCCTTTTTCCTCCAAATTGTGACCATCTTCTTCTTAGATTCATTTGACTTTGCAACTTTCTTTTTGTTCTCAAACTTTTTTGGAGCAACATATCTACATGTGTTGGCATAATGTCCAAGTTGACTACACTTGTAACATTTCTATCCTAACTTTGGTGAGTGAACCCTGGGTCTGCACTGATTATTTTTGTGACCATAACCATAGCATAAATAGCAGTACCCATGAAAGAGATTGTTCATTCCATTCCTTCTTGCCGAATTAGATAATTCATTTCTACATTGACTTGCTTTGTGACCAAATTGTGATAGTTAAAGCATTGAATATCCAGTTCTATCTTTCTTCTATATTCTACAGCCTTGTGTCCAAAATTATTGCATAAGAAATAGTGACCATTGAAAGATAAGTACCTTTGAGCATTTTGTTGTCTCATCGAAGGTATTTTTGTAGATCTTCTAGAGTTTCAGACTTTGCTTGTTACATTAGATCTTGCTTCAACTTCCATTGCATTATCTTCATCCTTAATGTTCTGATTTGAGTTTTCACCGGTGAACCTAAGTCCTCCTTTATCCTTGTGAAATTTCTGTAGGGACAAAAGTTGATCTAGAATCATGCTACTTTCACATACTCTTCGGATTTCAACCTTCTTATATCTTGATCTAATTTCTCATTTTCTTATGATTTCTGTTTGATGGTATTCTTGCATTCATCCAGTTGCTTCTTCAAATCCACAACACTCTCCTTTGACTCCTGGGTAAAAGCACAAAGTTGTGTCACACTTTATAAAGGAAACGACCAACGCTGATCTAACTTTTAAACTTGAATCACTAAAAAGTGGCATATATGTTTTGAATTTTGAAATGATGTAAACTAGTAAAATATGTATATTTTATGTTTGTATTTAAAAATAAATAAAAAATAATGTTAAACTAGTTTTTATTAAATTAACACTATAATTTAGTTGCTAATAAAATGCTGAAAAATGAAGTTGCATGGGATGCCAAAATTTTTATAGTAAATTTTATTTTTTTTCTTTCAATTTTTGTGTGTGTATTTATAACTTGAAACTTTAGTGCATGGATATATTTTTTTCTAGTTTTGATAAATATATATTAAAATGTGTGTGAATCAAAAACAACTGTTTCCATCGGATGTCAACTTTCATATTAAATATTTATCTAAAATGGAGAAAAAATTATACCATCTTGAAATAGATTCTTTAATCTAATGCATGCTTTTTTTTTCAATTTCTTTTAATAAGTTTTAGTATTTTTCCTTGGCATGGCAATCAACCTAATATTTTTTGCTGATAACCTACTTTTAGTATAAATAAAAAATAAAAAATAAATAATAATTAAACTATTAAAATAAATATATTTTTGAAAACTAAACTTATGGATCTACAAAAGGGTATATTTATACTTAAAAAAAAAAATATTTACATTAGCAAGAGTTATTGAAACTTCAAGTTTTTATAATAATTCTATTTTTTTGGTTTAAATTGGACTCAAAGTGGTGCTCCATATAATTTTAGCCAACAATTTTAGTTGAAAAATTTGTGGAAATATCTTACTTAGCTAGAATGAATAGATTACTAGATCATATGTTTGACCAAAATATATTTTTAGTTAGAAATACTTAAATTCAGTTGTGTTGATATGTTGGTTGAAAGTGTGACACAACTTTGTGCTTTTACCCTCCTTTAATTCCTGGCTGACGTCTTTGTGTCTTGCTTTGGTTTTCCTAATTTTCTCCCTTAGATATGAGATGCAATCATTTGCTTCCATAAGGTTTTCTTTCAAGTCTTCATTCTCAGGTTCTATACTTTCCATATCACTCAATATTGACTTCAATTCTTCCTCAAAGTAATAATCTCCTGCCATCTGTTCAAACTGCCAAGATCTCCCTCAAGTGGTTAGGCTCTATTTGCAAGGGAGCAAGCTCTGATACCAATTGTTTAACAATCTAGATAACTGAGAGGGGGGTGAATCAATTATCTTAAAACAATTTTCTTTTCTTTAATTCAGAGCAGACTTAAATACCAATCAAAAAATAATCAAACAAGTAAGAACATGAAAGCACATATTAACACCAAGCACAATGAACACCAGAATTTATGTGGAAATCCAAGAAGGGAAAAACCATGGAGAATTCTAATTCTCAATTATAAAACACCGGTTAAGATGATTTTTACAAAGGCTCACTGCCAAGTTGCTCATTGCAGAGTGGCTCACTGTTGGTGGGCCCATTGCCCAAATACAAATTAACAGATTACAAAATAGTCTCACTAAAAAAAGTGAGCTGATGAAGTTGCATCTACACATGCATGAGTTTAGTTCTGGTTAAGAGCACAATTTATGTCTGTAGTAGATCCGGTTAAGAATCTTCTGCTCACCTTCCTTCCACAACCTTCGCACAACTTTCTACCAAAACAAATTAGTCCTTCCTCCGCACTCTTCTATCTGTTTGCACACATCATACTACTTCCATGCATCTATATCTTCAATCAAAAAGATGTTCTCTATATGTATATATGCATGTATACCTGTAAAACAAAATTAAGTTAGCCACATAATATCTTCATAGTCTTCTAAGTCGGCCAAGCACCATTTGAATTTAGCTCACCACAAAACATGTAAACATGAAGAGCAAGCTTGAAATATTCAATAAGACCTTGCACGCTAACACCAGACCCAAAAGATAGGTCGCACATAAAGATCTTCTTACAACATTACCAAGGGACCAAAAATAGGTCAAACATAAGATATCACAATCACCAAAAGATAACACATTCGAATTACATGAAATATATTCCAGAGCTGATGAGAACGCCACAACCAAGACCAAATCTTGATTAACATCAATTGATAGGAGTGCCACAACCAAGACCAAATATCAATCAATATTCATTTGATGGGAACGCCACAACCAAGACCAAATCTTGATTATCATTAATTTCAATATCAACCAGAGAAGCACAATTTGACATACCAAAACTTGTAACATGCAACATGAAGTTCTGGATAGTAAGGTTACCCAAAGTAAGATTTGAGTACAACAACCATCATCAAAGGATTAGTCTTCATTATACTACATCAAATGAATTCAATAGATGTCCCAAAAGGAATACTACCATAGCTGGATCAAGGATAATCTCCACACAACACAACATCATAACATACGATAAGATGTATCAAGTTTGTACATCATCTGGAGCACAACCTTCCGGATCCAAGGTTTTGACATCAATGAAAACAATGCTAAATCATCTCAACAACTTCTCAACATTGGTGAAACTGGCTCCCCCTTACACGACACGGGCACACCAAGTCTCATTCCCCAAAGAGGAATTTTTGCCTCTACACATGAATAGTGAAGACATAGGGCAGCTTCAGAATGACCATTCTTGCACTAGCAAGTAAAAAGGATTTTGGCCACTAAAATAATGGTTCTTAGTCTATGTTTGGGTAAATATTGGTGCCTATGCGCGAGACAAGATTAGCTCAATTAAGATGCCTCCTAGTCCCTTCCTAAGAAAGGATTTTGACGTGTCATGCAGACACTAGGGGCAACACTTGTCTGCATAGGACATCCTCACCAGGTGATCAAACACTTTCCCAACAATCACGAAAATTTATATAGCAGACCAAAATAGTGTCGCTTGGGTTGTTCCCTCTTTCGAGGTAGGCCCTCTAAAGGGTAAACAAAATCAAGGAAGTACATTTTTTTTTAAATCCTAGATTACACGAAGTGCAAGGAGAGAGAATACACAATGCATTTTACTCACACTCGCATGGGGTTCATTTTAAATCCAAATTGAAATGTGTGGGTGGTTATACAAAATGTCAAAGGAATGCTTTTGATTCTCAAGATCGCCAAGTGGTGCGAGAGAAGAGCATGCACGTTCAATAAAATAAATGCAAACCACAAGGCACAACAAACACTTGTTAATTTTAACCCCGCTTATGATGTCAAAGCAAACACTCGAGTTCTTTTTAGACCAACTAATCTAAATGTGATATAATCTACAAAAAAAAAAAAAAGACACAATATTTCAAGATAGGTTCTCTGACAGTCGAACCCGCAACATACTAATTAGTAGTTTGAATCACCGGTCTTCGACAAACAAGAGTTTATGTTTATGTTTTCAAGTCTTGGACATACAAACCTGCAAAATCCAAATTAACAAAATTGACCTCGAAATCGAGAACTAAACTAAAAAGAAAACTAAAATTTAATCTAGCTAATAAAAATTAATAAACAAAATTAATCTAATCTAAAAATCTAATTAATCTAAATTAAAAAATTAAATATAAACTAAATTAGAAAAATCTAAAATCTAAAATTAATTTAAATCTAAACTAACTCAAAAATCTAAATCTAACTAAATTAGAAAAAAATCTAAAATCTAAAATTGAAATCTAACTAAAAAGAAAAATCTAAACTAAATTAGAAAAAAATATATATCTAAATTTAAATCTAAACTAAACTAAATTAATCTAAGTTAATAAAAAATAACTTATATTAAGTATTCTAAATTAATCTAAAGTCAAAACTAACTTAATCTAAATTGCTCTAAACTAAAACTTAAATTAAATTAAACTAATTACTAATCAAAACTAAAATTAATTTAAATTAACTTAATTAATCTAATTTAAAACTAAAAAAAACTAATCTAAATTAAAATTAAAACTAAAATTTGAATTAAAACTAAAATTAAAATCTAAACTAAATCAGATTTAATGAATGCGCTCTATGCGTTTAGCCAACTGTGAGTTGTGGCAAGCCCCCATACACATGGCTTTGATGAGATGAAGATAGAGTTGCACGTTGACTACTACAAACATTTGCTTGATGCTACCAAAGTTAATAGAGAAGTCACAAAACGTGAAGAGCAACAAATTCGTCAAAAGCTGGAAGTAGCACGCCAACTTGTCTTGGCTAAAAATATGGTGTCTGATAAAAAATCTAAACACAACGAGCAACAACTAGCCGATGAAAAGGTGGAACAAAAAATTCTTTCTATATCGAATCCTGCAAAGTATGGGGCATTTGATTCTTTTCAACAACAAATCTCAACCAAAGATTTACAATTTGAGAAGGATGAACCTAACTTATAGTAGTCAGTTTCTTAGAAAAAAGTGCTTGAGGATAGCTCTAAAAAAAATACCAAAGGAGAACAACTATCAACCGACCACATATGTTAAAGAACAAATATTATTGCTAATATATAAAACTTGAACCTACACAACACATAGAACGAAATTGCAATGACATAAAAACTAGTGTATGAATTTATTCAACTTGATCTTCAAAACATCAAAGGCATATATAATATTAGCAAGGAACAACAATCAATAAAGAAAAACGTCCTCCTTAATAACTCCATGATTTCTCCATGATGAAATTGCCTCATATAGAATGGAGAGATCAACGTTGCAAAATAACTTTACGTCAGGTTCACCAGATGTAATCCAGTTTAAATTTCATGATTAAAGTAATATTAGATCAATGAGCATAAAATCCCAATAAACTATCGAGGATAATGAAAACATAAAAATGTAAACAAAAATGGAATAATATTACCCAAGCCTGCATGCATTCATTGAATTATCTCCATAGCCCTTCTCCATTTTTCTTTCAAGTGATTGATGCCCTCAAATTGTAGGTATGCACTTAAAAAGCCTATGACTAAGACAAAGAAAAGTATTGAAGTTTTCTCAATAGCATGACAACCTATATTCTCTAGATTCATTAAAATGATAGATGACAACGGTATTTATAAAGAGATGAATGTGAAATGAATAGTCAAGATTGACTGATGTTTAGTTCGATCAATGGCTGAAATTAATTGAGACAAGACGAGATAAGATCAAAAGTGAAAGAGCAAGAGGAAATTAACTGTTTTCACAAAAAAACACCTTAGTTTAAGAGGGAAATTGCATTTTGAAATAATGGAAACACTATCTCATTGCAAGAGGAAAAGGTGAGTTAACTTTTTGTTTAAATAGAAATTTAATTCAAAAAGTGAGAGGAAAGATAAGTTATATAATTAAAATTTAATTAATTCGTGACAGAAGATGCCAAAAGTGAATAATTAAATAATTGTCATAATTATTTAATTATAGTGAAAAA
The DNA here is from genome assembly GCA_007115665.2 of Sequoiadendron giganteum. Taxonomy (NCBI): domain Eukaryota; kingdom Viridiplantae; phylum Streptophyta; class Pinopsida; order Cupressales; family Cupressaceae; genus Sequoiadendron; species Sequoiadendron giganteum. The sequence continues at coordinate 431,006,055 of CM021108.1, read as the reverse complement.
TGATAAATGATTAAATAAATATAAATTTATTTAATTATAAAGGCCAAAGATATTAATGACATAATTATATAAATAACAATTTATTTAATTAATCAAAAGAAAACATAGAAGGACAAAATGAATTAATTAAATAATTTAGATTATTTAATTAATAGAAGACTTTGCGACGTTAGATAATAATTAAATAAATATGTTAATTATTTAGTTATCAAAGATGAAAAAGGGGATTTAATTAATTCATAGGCCTAATGATAATATTTAGGTGTCTACATTATATAATACACATTATATGCATATATGTATATACATATATATGTATGTATGCATATGTATATGTGTGGATATTTATATATAAATACATATATACATATACATACACATATATATATGTATGTATATGTACATACATATACATATATACATATAAGTATATGCATATGCATATATGAATATGTGTATATGTGTATGTATGCATATGTATGCATATGTATATATGTATGTATGTATATGTATATATATATATGTATATGTATATGTGTATATGTGTATGTATATGTATTCATATGCATATATGTATATATATTCACATGCATATATGTATATATGTATATCTATATATGTGCATGTATGTATGTATATGTATACATATATCCATATATTTATAAATACATATACATATACATATATATATATATATATATATATATGTACATGCATATATGTATATGTACACATACACACACATATACACATACACATACACACATATATATACATATATACATATACACATATACATATACATATACATATATACACTTAAAGAGGCCTATAAAATTATCAAAATATATTAACATGGGTCCAACATAAGGTCAAAAAATACCATGATAAGAAATACCACCATTGACACCTTATTTTGACTTAGTATTTGTTGTTTGCTTCATTTGAAAGATACTCTATGATCTGTAAAAATGTGCATCATAAGTGGATCAAGATTCCTAGTCCATTTTATAACTCCCTATTATCATGATCATACATGTGTTATAGAATTTGTCTTAAGTAACTCCCCCATCTTACAATTCCACAATGACATTAGATGCTCATACATTTTCTCACACATGTTATATAAAGGCATACATATGGCATAATAACCAAGTCATAGGCGAGATTCCACATTTCTCAAATGAGGATTAAATAATTAATAAATATAAAAAATTTACATAGATATTTTGAGCATTAGGAATTGCAAGTTGTATAACACACCTATTCCCAACAAAGAAGTCCTTTAATAAGGCGTGACCCAAAGGTCTATATTGGATCACATGGATGAGGGCATAATTTCTCCTCATAAGGCTAGCTTTGGCTTTGCTAGATAGCAAGGGAATTCTTTTTATTTTTCAATGTCATTATCTTTATTCAATCTCTTTAGTCTTCATAGTGAAGAAAAAATCATAATGGTTAGAATAATTAGGGAATTAACCATTCAATCATGGTGTTCATTATTGAACTAGTCACTATGTTCCCTTCCATATGAAGGGTGAATCATGATGTTTTTATATAATCTAAACTGGATTGGTGAATATTCCAAAGAGGAAACAATCATGTTTGGGGTGTGCAAAGAACCACAAAACAAAGTGAAGAGCAAGGTGGAAGTGAGAAAATAAAAGTAATGATAAAAAGGTGAACCAAACAGGATAGATGTGAAATGCACCAACAAAAAGAATGAAATTTAAACTAAATGTTGAGTGTCCTTATGTCATATTCACTAAATATGAACTATATGTTAAATTAATCAACAAAAAATTGAACCAAAATATGAGTGACTTTAGGTTAGGTCCACCATATATGAAAAACACCAATAAAAATAAATCAAACTAAAAAACGAGTGACTTCATGTACACATGCTATTTTTTTTTAACTAAAATCTAATAGCATGTGACTTATTGGGGCATGCTAGAGCAAGCTATAGAGTCCTAAATATAAATTTAATTAAGGAGCTAAATTTGGGGCTCTGGGATTACCCTCAAATAGACCTCAAAGTGAGACCTTAGAAATGAATCATGTCAAGAAAAGGTAAGTTATATCGGTATTTAAATGATAAAATAAGTTACATTTGGTTTTATTTGGATAAGATAAAGGTTCACTAGGAGTGTTTTATAACTACACCACATTATGTGATCAAAAAAGTCAATTACGAGGGCAGAAAACCTAAAAATAGATCAATGAAGCTCATAATACTCATGAAGAAAGATAAAATTATTCATGAAAGGTGATTTTTGGAGGCTTCATGTTTATGATTTTGAGGGAAATGGTAGTATTTAGGTTCTTGAGGGAGCAAGAAAGTGGCAAGAGGAGACACTAATGGGATGTTCTTGTCAGTGATATAATGGGCTATATATATACTAATTCAAAGGCCTCAACTATTTCAAGGAGTATATCCATAGGAGGATGTAAAATACATTTTTGCATGTAGCTCCTAATCAAAATTTAGGTAGTTTCTAAGGCACACAAATGTGTTGGGACACAACAAATTAAAAAATGTTTTATTTTTCTAAATATTCTTTTATTTTTGGGTTTTTTTGAATGTTTATTAGCTAATATGCAATGAAGGGAAGTTTACCTAAAATGATATGCAACTGTGTGAATGCATTTTTTAGATGTAAATTCCCTATATGCTCTAAGTTCCCTGAGTGGTTCTTTACTAATGCAATTATTTATTTCAATAGGCTGAAACTGGATATGAGCCAACCTGTCACCAACAAACAGTTTACAGTGCAAAAAATTTCAAGCTAAAATTTGAATACCAAATTTGATAGTTGAGTTTCTTCCAATTTTTTTCTTTAAACCTACAATTCCATTTAGATCTAGGACTTAAGGGCAAGTGTGGAAGCAACTTCAAATAGACCTTATATTTTGAAAACGTCCTTTTTTTGTAAATGTATTGAAAGTCTGAAACATATATTTTGGAATTGTCCTCTAACGAAAAAGAAATGGAATGCTTTTTTTGTTTATCTCCCTATGATTTTTGAGCATTCTTTGAGCTGGAAAGAAGTCATTTTGGGCTTGGGCCTGCATAATAATTTTGTTGTTGATTATATAAGGCAAATTGTCTTGCTTAATATATGGAAAAGTAGATGTATGGTTGTTTTTGCTAATCATAACTTTCATTTGGAATCATAGATTCTAAGGTTTTTCTCTGACATTATTTTCCAAATTGTTTTCTTATGATCACAACTGTAGGGAGTTCCCAAAGTTAATGTGAAATTTAACATTCAGTTGGATAAGATTAAATGGAAAATATTGCAGCTACACAAAAATGATGTAATATGTTCTAAAAAGATTCAATGTATTTTAAAATTTAATGTTTGAAGTGTTTTTCTTGCAGTTGTTCGTTGTTCCTGTAATTTGAGCTAATTTAGTTTGTTAGTGGTGTCCTTGTCCACCACGATTGCTAGTTAGTTGAGTATGGTTGGTCCTATGTTATGTAACTTCTTCTTCTGGGCAGCTTATGGTTACCATTCTTTATGTAATTTTTTTCATTGATTCAATACAAAAAACAAATTATTTATTTTAAATATATGAAAGAGGATAGATGATATTCAAATTTATTTAACCAATTTAATGATTGCACAATTTTAGTGCAAACTAGAATACAAATAATATTCCTATTATGCAAGAAACATTATAACTTTCAATGAATACTAAATGTTTGCAACACTAAATGCTTCAAAGGAAATTGAATTTTAAAACAAAGTATTATTGTTGTAGTAGATTGAATTTTGAAATAAGCAAGCAATAATATCCTTTTGATGCCCAACATTGAGTGTGAGATTTATTCACTTCTAATTAATACATGAGAAATATTTGGTAATGTAATAGTGGTTTTCCTAAACATGTATCAATATAAAATGACAAAATCATTTAGGACTCAAAGATGTTGTCTTAGAAAGAATGAAAATAATGGATGTATGAGTGACCAATAATTTTTAAGCTCAAAAAAGTTTGGTTAACAAAATTTTGAGTATTAATGTGTTGCTGTAAATATGGAACAATGCGTAAATGAGTCTTAAAATTATATGTATGGAAATTTCTAGCACTCTACTAATTTAACAATAAAATTCAAGCATCAATAAGACTACTACAAGTATAAGGCAACACAAATGAGCCTTAGAAGGTTATTGATAACCTACACAAAGTGTTAGAATATAATACGTGCTCATAATATGCCAAAGAAATTATTGAAAGTGGGGAAAAAATATAGAGCTTAAAAGATTATACATAGATAAACAAATGGTTTTGCAATCTACATTGAAAAAGGGTCAACAAGATAAAGGAGCTGAGAGATGTTAGAAGGCTTGCACTTAGCAAAAACAAAGTTGGAATAAAAAATCCCGACATAGAAGAGTTAAGACAAAGTCCCCACTATGATAATGAAATAGTGAGAATATGAAATCCTAGCTTATAAGGGGAAGGATACAATCCCATTCTCACAAAATGGATCTTTATAAAGGTTTATGATAGCTAAAGGAGAACTTGGAAGCTCTTGAGATTTGAAGCAAGCAAAGAAACTTAAAAAAACACATATAACACATGAACAAGATCATATAAATTGAATTAAACAAACATCAAATTAATAAAAAATACTAACTAAAAAACAAATAACTTAATCATCTATCAAATAAATCATAGGAAGTAAAACCACAAACATACCTATTCAATCACAAACTTTGTGTCTATGGATTTAGAGTTGAGTTTTGATAAAATAATAAAGAAAAGATGTTTGATTGGTCATGAAAGAATTAGTGTCACATTTCATTCACCAGGTCGCTTCTTTGGTTTATGGACAATACCTATAGAGATGAGGAACTAGGCTGAATACAAACCTAAACAACTTGAAGAAAAGGAATATAGGTAGGCAATGCTTTAATGGAAAATATAAGTTGCATAATAAAAATTTAGAGTTATTGAATGAGGATTTCTCTCTTGAAATGAGTGAAACTAATGCTAAAGGAGGTGTGGGGTCAACAAAGAGTCATTATAAAATGACTTTGTGAAGGAAAGATGTTATGAATTAAATAGGGGAGGTAAATGCCACAATTTTAATTTTAATTTGAATTGAGAAAAAAACTATTGCTTTTAGTAGATGAGTGGTTTCCAAACCACTATGGCAGTCACAAGAATGTCACATCTCAACAAAAACCACCAAGGTGGTCATAGAGTTGTATCGTGATTAGATGACTATTGCCTAATAACAAATAATAATTTTATCACAAATGACAATACCAATAAAATTTGAATTTAGAAAGCATGCAAACATGGTTTGAAAGGTTTAGAGGGATACTGGGGAGACTTGGGGCATGACCTCAATGCACGATAACATATAAGAGTGGGAAAGAGGACAATATTACTTGTATGCACTATTATTTTTATGGAAGAATGCAACATCCTTAGACCTAAATCTTGACCCAATTCAACGATGCAAAATATATGCTTATAAGTCCACCATGGGAATTTACCTAGTTGAACCTAATCACTTATTAAGTTGACAAGCTACTCAACAATATCTTATGACACCACTCCAATAGATTCAAATATCTCAAAGGTATATACAAGTAGATATTTGGTACACTTTCTATCAAATCAATTTTGTAGGACTCAAATTAGGTGTATGATAGTTGTGATCAAACTTGTAAGGCTCAAGATTGATCTAGATCATTTTTTGAGACAATACAAATTATAAGGAGCATATTAGACAACTAATTGTAATATAATGACAAATTGATTAAAGAATGACATCAATAATATTTATCCATCATAAATCTTAAAACAAAATACACTTTAATCCATTCATTTAGTTTCTACACTTTTTTTTTAACAAGCTATTTCAACTATCTAGATTACTTTATACTTTAATTAGTTACAATAAGATAGCCCCTGCACATAAAAAACTTAAAAGTGAAAAATGAAAAACTAACTAATATTCATAGGATTTTGTTTTAAAATTAGAAAGTGCTTATGGAAACATATGTTTAAGATAACATTTTTTTTTGGAGAGAAAATAAATTGAAAAAAATAAAATTAAAAATTAAACTTGAGTTTTTTGAGGATTTATAATAGAAACACGTTCCATAACTACTAAAAAATATTGAAAGCATACGATTTTGTTTTAAAATTAGAAACATGATTTTTGGAAATATAAATTTAAGATAAAAGATTTCTAGTTTGAAAATAAATGAGAGTGTTGCTTTAAAATTATAGAGTGTGACTTTTGGAAATATAAGTTTAACATAAAATATTTTCAAAGAGAAAATATATCAAAAATAAAATAAAAAACTAAATTTGAGTTTTTGTAGGGATTTTCAATAGGAACATGTCCCCACTTAAGTCATAAATATTAAAAAAAATATCAAGAATATGGTGGTTTTGTTTTTAAATTAGAAAGTGTGACTTTTGAGAAAATAACAAAATATTTTTTAGAAATGAAAAAAAAATAAACTTGAGTTTTTTTAAAGATTTATAATAGAAACATATGTCCATTTAAAAAGTAAACTTGAGTTTAAAAAAAAAAATTATAATAGAAACATGTCTACATTTTATTAAAATTAGTAAGTGTGACTTTTGAAAATATAAACTTAAAATAAAATTGTTTAGAGAGAAAATAAATTAAAAATCAAAATAAAAATGAACTTGAATTTTTTAAAAGATTTATAATAGAAACATGTTAGATTAAAACATGACAATTTATTTCAAAATTAGAAAGTATGACTTTTGAATTTTATTTTTAAGAAAAACAAATTAAAAAATAAAATTGTGTAAGTTTTTTTTTTTTAATATATATTTTTTAACTATAGTTTTTACTTGCACTTTTTTTTAAGATTTTCAAAATTTTGTAATTTATAAAATAAATTCTAAAATTAAAATATATTAATTTATAATAATTACAAAATTAAAAAATATCTTAAATTAAATACAATTAAAATAAAATAAAATTTATTTTATTAAAATAAAAAATAACTTCTATTTTATAGAAATAAAAATAAATAATAACTTCTATTTTATAGAAATAAAAATAAATATTATTTTATTAAAATAAAAATAAATCTTAATTTCAAAAGATTAAGATATAGGTTTGAGTTTTTAAATTAAAAATCCTAAGGCTAATCTTAAATCTTTAATTTTCTTTTTAAAGAAGGGAATGCCAAGTGAAAGCTTAGCTCTTTGACATGACAAGTCTTCTATAACCTCTCAAAGTTATAGATGAGTAGAGCAATAATGAGATAAACTTGAACTTAAATGTTTAATATTATGATTAAATTTTTTATTTTTTAATATAAATTTTATTAAATAATGTTTTATTCAATTTTTTAATCAGTAAGGAAGAATTATTTAGATTGACCCCACACCAATGAAAAAGGGGGACCTCCTCCCCTTCAACATATCCGACTTAGAACCACTTATTCAACTAAGAAGTCACGATGGAAGTCCAAGAGCCACGACTTGGAATTCCAACTTAAGATGTCACTTTTGACAATTCAAACATGGATCTCCATCTTGAGAACTATATGGCCTTGCCACACGGTAGAGAGCAACTCTGTGAGAATGAACCTTGGTTGTTGGCACTACATGCAAGAAGCCCCATCAATTCACCACAAGGTCTCCCTTAATCTCAATTGTTGACACGGTAGAAAGCGACTCCGTGAGGTTTGAACCTTGGTTGTTGACACCAAAGGGTCACCCCTATGTTTAATCCAATTTTTAAATAAAATAATTGAATGCTAATTTTTTTTGGATAAATCTATTTAAAATATTTATTATACTGCTTTAATAAACCTAAAATAATTAAAGAACGATTATTAATAACATGAGACATTTATGTGGGGTGTGTTCCATTACACATTTAATTCCAAATGTTTAGGAATGTGGTATATTCAAGAGCACAAAAACTGTGGCCGGCAAAAGGCCGTTTAATTGCTGTATCATCGAAGCTCCGGATTGGGGAAATGATTTTTGTAATAAATATTAGAAGGCCGTAAGAAACATGTTTATGGCAAGTGGGGTCCACAACAGGGAAAACAATATTCCCCCTGGTGAAAGATTTAGACTTAGTACCTACGACATCCTTTTGACTTGCACCTGACGTTAAAATTCCGGGGCATTTAACTGTCCGCTACACTACAGATTACGTCTATTGACGGAATTCCTGTGTACTGTGTAGGACGATTAATTCCACTATAGGGTGCTAGATCGATCCGTGGCGAAGACGGAAGCAGCGTTTGGAAGAGTAGAGAATTGGCCAAAAGAATCCCATGTAACACAGAAAACGGCGATGATGGTGGAGCCTCTGGAGATAGTCAATTCTTCTCCATCGCACCAGAATAACGACGAGGTTAATTCCTCTCATTTTATATCTTCTGGAACGTCAATCGTTCCGTATGTCTGCGCAGAAAAGAATCCTCCGCCGCCTCCTGCTGAAACGGAGGAGGATGATAAGAAGCACAAAAAACGGTCTAAGAATTGGACGAGGGTCGAAACTCTAAAGCTGATTAAACTACGGAGTGATTTGGAGCCTCGGTTTTCCCGTAGCGGGAGAAAGACGGAATTGTGGGACGAAATAGCAGAGTCTCTACATAAGGAGCACTTCTCGAGGGACGCGCAGCAGTGCAGGGACAAATGGGAGAAATTAATGGCCAGCTTTAAAGATGTCAGGGAGGGCTTGAAAGACAGCAGCGAAAACCCTTACTACGACGATCTTCACCCGCTGCTTTCGGCTAAGTCTTTGCGCAGGGAAAAGGATTTTAAAAAGGAGACTGAATTTGTGCAAAATTCGAGGCTGCCGGAAAGAGAGATGTTTGAAGGGAGGGGTTCGGAGGAGGAGGAGCAGGAGCAGGAGGATGACGAGTTTCTTAAGTCGCCGTGTTTGAGGAAGAGGAAACGCGGTGGCAGGCTTGTTTCGATTACTGATATTACGGCCGTGAAAACCCTGGTGGAGACGGTTATTTCGCGGCAGCAGAGGTTTTTCAGGGAGCTGTTGGAGAGCCTTGAGAGGAAGGACCAGATTAGAGAGCAGACGAGGCTGGAGAGGGATGATAAGTGGAGAGAGGAGGAGAGAGCGCACAGGAATGTTTTCAACAATGCCATGATGGTGCTTGCACAGAAGCTTCTACCTGATAAGGGTTTGGGGAGCACTACTACCGCTGACCCTCCTGTTGCTCCTCCTCCTCCTGCCATGGGGAATTCTCTTTCTATTGTTTCCGCTTCTGATGGGCCACGCCCCAAGAAGCGTTCCAAAAATTGGAAGCGGGGTGAAGTTCTTCTGCTCATCAAATTGAGGGGTGAGATGGATGCTAGATTTGCCAATTCTGCGAGGAGGGCCGCTCTGTGGGAAGAGCTTGCGGAGGTGTTGGGGATGCAGGGGATTAAGAGGGACGGGAAACAGTGTAGGGAGAAGTGGGATAAGCTAATGGCTGCTTATAAGGATGTCATAGATGGGAAAAGGGAAGAAGGCGATCTTTCCTATTTCATGGAGCTCAAGGCTATTGTTGGAGGGAAGCCCGATGAGGGAAAACTCCAAACTGATATCATGACATGATGTGCTCATGTCATTGTATGGTGGATCAGATGTAATTCTTGTTAGCGATATGGGCAGCAGCTGTATGCTGAATCAGAATCCCAGTCGTCAGACTTGGTATGCCATAATTTGAAGCTTTCGCCTGTACGCTATCCTCACTTTCCTTTCTTCATCATGTCCCTACTCCCTGTTAAATGCTTCTGGAAAGCTTCTGTCATTAAGTAAGAAGATGGTGTGAATTTTATTTCGTACAGTCTACTTGATGTAGTTGGGGGATGAGCCGATGTGCTTTGTAAAATTATGCTTTAGTGCTACATTTGCGGTTCAGGCCATGACGCCTGATCCATGCTTTGTATATATTCTTCTACTATTAGTTATAGAACCTTTACTGATTTCTTATCCGATGTTGGAAGCAATTCAACTTGGTTTGATTTCTTCAGAGTTCTGAGTGAGAAATGTGCATTTATACAATTTTGTATTTATCTTGGTTATAGACAAAATGTGACAAATACGACAGTCTCCACGAAACTGCGTTCAGGAACACGAATCCTGCTCATGTGCCCTTACCTGTATCCACATCTCCTGGTGACTGTATTTGAATCTCATATATCTGCAGCCTTATTCATATGCTCCTGAACCCTATTTGAAAATGACGTGTATGTTCGTTTCGCCGTGCGGATATCCCATGTTTCTAGTTAACTTGGTTAACTAGTCATATTCTGCATTACGTTGGTCAGCTGGGAGTTTATAATAAAATGAGCTCTGATATTCCCAAAGCTTATTAAAGTAATGAAATATAATGCACCGGGTAAATTTCTCACATTAAGTTCAAGCCCAACAATATAAATATGAAAAGTTCTGTTTTTATAACATATTTGTGGAATACATGTGTTATGGTTATCCAAGTAACAAGATTTCTGTGCTTTGTGATGAGGGAAATTTAATGGATTATATTTAATATTTATTTATTTTGTTGGGTTGAGGGTTTTATTTCGTATTAGCTATTTGATAGAGGAGTACGAGTCTTAGGCTGAAACTTCTTTGACTGAGAGTCAAGAACTCAGGGTATCCATTTTGCCAAAGTCATTCATTGCACAATCCCAGCCTCATCCCTTATTTATTGCACCTCTGGAAGATTTGAACCTTGGTGGATGGTATCATTAAGGAACATACTGTCATCCTCACCAATTGTACTCCACCAACTGAGGTACAAGCCTACAACCCTTTGATCATATTGAGTAATTAACTCATTTCTTTGGATAAATTTTTTTCAATGCCTGCAAAAATTGTCCGTTTTCCATAAACTATACAGAAGCCTTGTTACTTCCGGTAATTTAAATTAATTTTGCATGGTTGTATTTTGAAGATCACACTGGTTCACAATGGTTTTTACAAGCACGAAACTAATAGGGTCTTTACATTTTCCAACGAATAATTTTTTTTTTCAAAAAACAAACTCCTTATTTTGATATCAGCTGTTGGCAGTGTCTTCTACCAAATTTTGTCAGTTTGGTATTTCAAATCTATCAGTTGGAAATGTATTTGCAAGTGGTAGACTCTGCTTACTAGAACTATTAATGACAAATGATTGTATACCGAAATTGCCAAATTTGGAGTTAAAAATCAATCGACAGATTATCCGTACACTATAGAGCTCTATGGGCACAGGTAAATTGTACGTGTTTCTAATGTTGAAATATGAAAGAATATAATTCCAATTTGCATTACCTCTTTCATTAGAGGTCTACAGAGATACAAAATTATATTAATTTTGATTATGAAATATAATTGAGAGTAGAATTTTGATTTACATATTTTCTTTCCAGATATCTAGGGAGACAGATAAGTCACATTGAGTTTACTGCAGAAAAGCATGTTCAGATATGTCTGCAATACGGAGATTTGTCCATACATTAATTATCAAATTTTCAGGCAGCCTTAATGAGGTATGCAAATCACAAAAATAACTAAGTTTTACCGTACAGAAATCTCATATTATCCCAAGCTGGCAAAATAAATTACCCAAGAACTAATATACAGAAAAACAAAGAAAAATGAGATTCCCAAAGCAGCTTCAATGCGGCATCAGATCAGGTCTTCCTCCTTAAGCATGGGTCACTAACCCTTCAGTCTTCACCATTTCTTACTTGGGTCTGTACACCTCCAGACCACCCTTGCTTCTCCCACAGGCCACATGTATACCTAGAAATTTAGAATTCATTTTAGAGTGGAAAGGGGGAGTTGTTGATGTCAAAGGCACTAGACCCTCCCCTTAACCGCTGTTTTGAACTGTATTCGCTTCACTCCACTTCTCTATGGCAGAGCTTACAAATATTTTCAAACATCTCACCATCTCCTCCAAGGCCTTCAGATGGGTAGATACAGAGTTCTCAAGACGATTGATTTGAGGCATGACTGACACCTTCCTGTACCTTTTAACATAGAATTTCATGAACATTTTGTCCAACACATCAGAAACGCACACTTTAAAGTTCTTTCTTGTAGCTCTTGTTGTCTGTGTAATATCAGCCCAAGGGCACATCACTTATCACCAAGGATTTGCCTTGTAAAATTGATGGTGTAGTGGGAGGAGTATATGAACAAACTTCATTGGGTGACTGAAGAAAGTTGAACTGAATGAAAGGTTGAGAGATAGAAGAATGAATGAATGAGGAAGACAAGAAAATATTAAATAATGAGGGAGCTAAAGGGTTTGTGGGGGAGCTATCTGCAACCTGATTCCCTCTCATTAAACATTTCTACCAACTATTGGTCCCATCTTCAAGGAGTCATTAATTTAAACTTTACACTTCACCTACCATTAATGCCAACCATGCCCACCTGTATTCTCCTCTTAATAAATTTAAATTTTAAAATAGATGCTCTTTACCCAAAGTAAAATCTTCTAGCTATATTTTGAAGTCAGGTAAATGAAAATGGTGCTTCTAGAAATGCCTAACTCACGCCTGTATTGGCAAGAAAGTTGGCTACTTGTAATTCCAATAACAATGTTGGAAGGTTATAGCCTCCAAAAGGATACTGTTCAAATTCAATTATAGGGCTGAGCCCTCAGCCACTGCTCTTAAAACTGGCAGGGGGTCCCCTTCAATTCCGATCTCTTCAATTTTGTAATGCAGAGGAGCTTTCAAACCTTCAACCAGTTCCATACACATTGCAACATTGTTAGTTTCAAACTTGCTGTGGATGGAGTAGGCCTTGATTAGATTACCTTCAAAACTGAAAATGAGGTCCCCATCCTCAGATATCATCCTTAGCTGTGCCTGGATTGTCCCGGAAGGATTCATCAAAATTGACCATCCATATCTTTTGATTGGAGTTACCCCTATTATCAAGGCTCTATTAGGCCTGAGGTTTCACAAACTGGTACTTTTAAGTTTTCACAACTGAGCAATTGCATATTTATTCTGATGCTTGCATCTTTCTGTACTGTTTTATTTACTTACATAAAGCCAGATGGCTGATATACATCGTTCTATGGCTCCATAAAATATCTTTAAGAGCTATTCTCTGCGTAATAAAATGGGGGTAGTGTATTTTAAATTTGATCGACCTCAAGGTCCTCAATTTTTTTAGTATAAATGGCTTTAGTCAATAGACCAAAACTTTCTTTCTACCATGAATATCTGAATGTTTTATTTACAGAACCCATTTCTTGGGGTTACATTTATCCAACATAATTGATAATGGTAATTTCAATTCAGAGATCATAACCAAATTTCTTTAGAGCCATGTCATTTGGACCAATGTAGGAAATAGTTTGGCAATTAGATTCTTGTTGCGATGGGGAAACTTGGAGCTAATTAGACAATTGGAAAATTTTGAGTTTCAAAATAAATTTAAATAATACACACACATGTGCACGTACTCATACACATGCACACACGTCCATTGAAAATCGCTTATCATTACTCATTGTCCGTGGAAATCCAATGCCACTTCTACAATCAGCTTGAATGATTTAATAGTGAAAGGAGTTGATTACAAGTTTAAGAGAAGGTCTGGATAGTGCATTTTTATTACTTGGTTCACATTTTTCCTACTCACATAAAACAATGTATATGAAACGGTCAAATGCTAGACTTTAGAAGAATTTTGTTTTCAAAGTAAATCCCACCTTTCCCTAACGAGAAATAATTAAATGCCACTTACATATTTAGTTTAAGTGTTTTGATAGAAAATGCAGTTCATTAAAATTTAAAATTATGGTTTTACCATGTGCTGTGTCAATTAATTGGTTCACATTTCCCTTGCTTTTTCATTGGGTAAACCTTGATGGAAACTTAAACATACCCTTACAGCTGAATGTTGATTCTTTTTGTACCTTTTGCTTAATTTTAACTTGTCATCTCTTCTTTGCCTATCCTGAAAAGTCTTAAATGGCTTTTCCCTTGAACTTCAAAATTCAATTTGCATGTCCAGTCTGTTTATGCATAGATTGCCTTTATCTTGCCTGGGAAACATTATAGCTAAACAATCATTTCTTATTTGGAACTTGTTCATGACACCGTTGCATATTGTACCTCAACCTTCAATGTAAGTTCTTTATATTGAAATAATGGAAGTTGTAAACCCCAGTGTACCGCATTAAAGAAAATCTCTCCATGCTTTTCAAACAGTTTTCAATAGTAATTATGTCAATGAATTTAGCTTTTTTGTTGCATTCATGGTCGGGAAAATATACATGCAACTTAATAATGATTATACAAAAAAGGTTACCATCTCAGTCAAGCAAGTTCTTTGGTTAGTAGAGCTACACCATCATTCTAAAATCTGCCAAAATTATATTATTAGGTATAAGCCTACAAGAAAAGATACTCTCCAGTGGGTTTTGTTAGCACCCATACGAAAATTTTGAGAATTGTCCTTAGTTGTCTGTAACGGCTTCTCTCCTTTTTAAAGATTTTTTTGCATAAATCTTGTGTTTACAACCTTGACTTTTCCCCTGCAAAATCCATGGCAAACCACTCTATATATATGTTTGTTACAAAACTAGTGTGCAACATTCGTTCAGCGTTGCACTTTTCTTATAAAATGAGGTTGACTTGCTGTATCTTGTTGCCTATCACATGGGTAGTTTATCTTATGTTATGTATTGACTGTTTATTGGATTTTTCTTCTGTGAAAATCATTTTTTCAAATCATCCTACCAAAGATCTGCTAAGTCTACCTCATCAATGTGCACAGTTTGTTCTCAACAAAACATGCTGAGAAATTTGATGTGGCCTTAGGTCATTAGTCCACAAGTACAATAAATTCATAAAAGAGCATAATTGACACAACCAAGAGCTCATATGTTGAGTTCGTTCTGACTCAGAAGGTGATGTTGTAATGTCTCCTTTTCATTAATTCATCCTGCAGCATCCTATAAGCCCATTCCTTTAATTTCTCTGGTGGGCTAGAGGAAAAAGGCCTTTTTAAAAGTTACAGTTTGGGAAAATTAACAATAACAAATAAATAATATTTAATAGCATTTTCTGTTTAATTTCGTCATTTTTAGACAGTGCATTATGGGAGTTACGAATTGACTTTTCAAAGAGGGCAATTATGCTATGAGAGTGGGAGCATTGAGTTATGGTGGCATGTTGACTTGAATAACATTTGCTATTCTAGGAGTATAGTCAGATTATGGGTGTGCTGGGATTTGGGCCCTCCCTTGTGCTATAAAATGAGGCATAGAAGGCTCACCCTTTTTGCTGTTATATTATTGCATTAGTGTTTTGTAGCCAGTTTGAAGATGAAATCTTTTGAATCGCGAAACCAGAGGACAAGCTCCCTTCGGTAATCTCATCCAGGGGCTGCAATTATGCTGAAGACATTCTCTTAATTTTTGGCGAGTGTTTGGTGGTCTGTCATGGCTGTACGCAGTACACAGTCAGTCAGTTTTGAATAGTTGTTTGTAGATCATCACATGTGTTGCAGGTTTGGTATGGTTGCATGCTATTATTTATCTACGAATCCAGTTTGTTGTCAATTAAATATAGTAGTTTAGCACATGTTGTGCTGTTTGTAAATTTAGGTGTAGCAAGATACAAAGTTTGTAAAGAATATTACGGTGGTATAAGAGCTAACTTCCTGGCAGCTTGTGGGGTATGGCCAAAAAACAAAAGATCCATGTTAGAGGAGGAAGGGACAAACTTATTTCAAGACACCATGATAGGAATTTAGATGGGGTAAGAAAGAAAGACTGAATTGTTGACATGGTTGTTGTAAATCCAGGAAAACATGCCCATTGCCACTCCATTACAGAATCACGGAAATACCAAAATGTCACAAAGTGGGGAAAGCTCAGAGGCAAACCACAGCTCAATAAGTTCTATTCCAAAACCTTCAAAACTCATGTTCTTACAGAGGGAAGAAAGAGTGGAGCTACAAATTTCTTTGGAAGAGCTGGACAAATTATTTGGAGAACATCAAGGAAGGACTAGTGATTTCAAGGCAGCTGTAACATTTGGCATAAATTTGGAGTTAGCGGGAAAATATGTGCAAAGAAGAAGTCAAGGAAATAATCAAGGTGACAGTTAGGAAGAATTTGAAGCACAAAGTAAACAAATTAACTGAATCCACATTTGATGGCACACATAAGATCTCTACTAGGGCTTGGTTGTAGAAATTAGAGACATATTTTACACTCAGCCCCATTATGGAAGAATATGTGATTCGATTTGTGTGATAGGTAAAGTTTGATATCTAACTAGTTTTGTATTTTTAACCTATCACTAACTAGACAACTAATTAGGAAACTCTTGCAATTTATATCAAATGACTAGAAATTTCTTAATCTTGCTTGACTGTCTTTTTGCCTAATGAAACCTATGTTTGTGACTTAGATGAAAATACCGAGTTGAATTTGGAAAGTTGGATAATTTGGAAATATGGAAACATAATATTAAAAGCAATTGCAGAATAGAAGCCCTGGAGTCATGAGAACCCTGGAAAGTGAATATAAGGTGTGTGCTAGTTTAGACAACAGCATGCTTCATGGATGATAGTGCACTTGCACTCCCATCCAAATGTGCTATGGTCCAACATGCCTAGAAATGTACAATCCATATACAAAATGATGAACTTGCAATACAGAGTCCTAATGTACATAATATAGCCCCTGAAAATGCAACAAAAGTTGGAGAAGATAACAAAATATGCTCTAGATTTATAAAGATAAAGAAAGCTAAAATACCATAAATGAGCGAGACACAACTGGTGATGAAGAATATGAATCCTCCATGTAAAAGAGACTCCAAGAATACTTATAGCTGGGATATAGGAAAATGAGATGTTTGTTTGGGAGCTAATTAAAATTTTCAACCCCCATGGGAAGTCCAATAGAAAGATTGGAGAGTGAAGCATGTGCTCTTAATCTTAAGTGTATTGGGAATCTAAGAACAGAACAAAATATCTCAAGTCTAGAGATATTCTAGCCCCCTAATGTGTATGGAGGATGGTTTAGAAATGTGAATCACCGAGAACTTTACTAATGGAATGAAGATATACGAAACAACATGAATACACTTAGAGAGAAGCCAAACGAAACAACATGAATACACTTGGAGAGAAGCCATTGATACCTCATAAGAAGGAAAGAGGGCACGATATTGGTATACAAACTTGTAAATAAACAACAACATTATAAAGCAAGAGGAGGGCTATAGCGGGCTATAGCAAATTTAAATATCTAAATGGACAGAGCTGCACATACAGATTTAATTAAAGATTCAAGAGGAAATAACAATAAAAAGAATTTGCAAACAAAATAAGAAGAGCTATACCAGCAAGGAAGCTCAATAACATAGGAAGAATTCCAGCTATAAGGAGAAACTTCAATCCAAGAAGCCATAATATAAAAATTTAGAGAGAGGAAGAAAACTTGCATGCATGCATCAATCTTTCAAATATGGATTCCAAAAAGGTTAGGAAAGTAGAGAGGTCTAGATTCCCAAGCACATGGATGCTACATAATAGAGTGAGCGTTATAATAGGCTTCAACAATCAAACGATGGGCAGCCAAGTATTTCAAGTTTTGAAATTTATGGGATGATAGTGCACCTACATAGACCTCTATGTGTTCACGTTGTCGTCCAAAGGAAAATGTGAGAACCAAAGTTAGAAACCTTAAGAACAACAAAACATAATAGAATAATATCAAATTTTGCTAATTGGTGAAGGAAAGAAGGTTGAAAATATTTAGTGTATTCTAAGAATGATCACCACAATGAACATTAACATAATATGATAATTGTAGAGTATTTAATTTTTGACATTATAATTTACCCCCATTTTAGTGAGCTTGTGCGACTAGGTAATAAAGTTACATTAAAGGACATGGATGAAAATGCAAAAAGCTGCAATATAGGTCAAAGGATATGCAACAACATACTTGATCAAGGAAAACTTGTGCCCCTAATAAAGTTACATTAAAGGACATGGATGAAAATGGAAAAAGTTACAATCACTTTAAGGATAGATCAAAGGATATGCAGCATCATACTTGATCAAGGAAAACTTGTGCCCCTAACCAAGAATCTGCAAAATCAATATGTTAGATAAGACATTCTACAAAACAAATACATTAGGCTAGGAACACTTTGTGAAGCCCTTGATGCACACCATAGCCTGACAAAATAGTTCTTTATTGAGATGAACACATTGAATGTTAAATTAGCTATTATGGATAAGAAGTTGAAAGGGGAAACATAGGTATCCTTGGAGGAAGATGATCAAAATGTCCAAATGTGGAATGCAATTTCTAGGGTGAATGGTCTAGTTTTTTATTAGGTGAGGTAGAAAGAAAAGATTGTAGGTCTTGAGGATGAAAGGCTAAGGAAAATCATAAGACCATAATTTCAGCCCTAGAAAATGACATTAAAACTATCAGATACAATATTAATAAGGTTGATGAGGTTTGTAAATGCTAAATCAATAGTAGTACAATGGGCCTTAATATTCTCAGTATCAAATTGAAGAACTCAATCAAGGATTCAAGGATCCTTGCCTCCTAGCCTAAGTAGAAGGAAAAGATATTTTAGTTGGCCTTAACTTTAGAACAAGAAGGAAAATATATTATAGCTGGCCTTAACTTTAGAACAAGAAGAAGCAAGAAGAAAGCCTTGGTTGAATAAGAAAAGGGGCTTCAAGAGTTTGTAGAGGTTCATGAGAGCTTCTATAAAGAAGAACTAGAATTTGTGGAAACTTTGAAAAGACTTCAATTTCCTTGTTGTTCTAAAACTTTAAGCTTTGCCCTAATACTTTGTAGTGTGTTTTATTTAGCCATTTTTGCTATGTTACTATTTGTTGTGGTTCAATTAATGTTCACTTGAATTTTTATTAGATGTTATGGGGTTTTAGCCCCTTCAAAATTTGTTTTTACCCTTTAATAAAAGTCAAATATATTAGGTACAATAATCTTGCAAAACAAATATGCCAATCCACCAACTTAAGTAATCGTAATAAAAACACTAGATAGGAAATCTTACATGGTGAGAAGAATGTGAGTACAATGTTTGTTCTAGAAAGAACAATGTAATGTATACAAAGAGAAAATAACATTATTGACACGAGGAGAAAATGCATGATTCAAGTTTTAGCTTACTCTACCACTAGGAAGCATATACAATCATTATCTTGTGTTCACATCCTTGTTGTGGACATCCTTGTAGCATGTTTTGAGTGCTCAACTCAACTTTAGCTTAGCCTATCACCTAGAGATAGATGTTTAGACAAAGAAGGTGAACTAGATGCTAGAGGATATGCTTTGTATGTATGCCATGGGCCAATCATCTTAGTGGGTGGACTATTTGTATCTACTTGAGTTTTCTTATAATGATGGTTACTAAAGTTCTTTTGGTATGGTACAATTTTGAGCCTTGTATGGTTGTCCTTCTTGGAATTATTTGAGTTGGGATAGGCTTGAGGATTGAGTTACTCTTGGTCCTAAGATTCTTTAGGATATAGAATAGTACGTGGTTCAAATCAAAGAGATGTCGTTGACAACCCATTATAGATAAAAAAAAATTATGCCAATGTCGAGAGATTTGATTGACATTTCTTGGTGAGTGATCATGTGTTTTTGAGAGTCCAACAACAAAAGAGTTTGATCTATTATAGAAGATAATCTAAGCTCACACCATTTTCTGGTGTGCCTTTTGAGATCCTAGAGATGGTTGGTCCCATTGTGTATTAGCTCCTTGTCACCTAGTCTTTCACACATCCATGATGTGTTTTATGTTTCTATGCTTAAACAATATATTCTAGATGTGATGCATGTTCTTTCTTGGGGTACCTTGTACATTGAGGAGGATGGGAAAATTTCTTTGGAGACCATCCTTATATTATATCATTGGAGGTTGACATTTCAAGGTCGAGACATGGGCTAGGTAAGGGTCTAGTGGGATCCACTTGATGAATCAACAACTGCTTGTGTTAAGGGTTCTTTATCCTCACCTTTTTGAAAACTTCTAGGAGTAGGCCTAGTCTTATGGGAGGAGGATGTACTACCTCTAGCATATATGCCTTGTATGTTTAATTCATTTTTTCTTTGGTTTTGCTAATGTACTTATCAATGATGCTTTGTATTACTATTGATGTGCTTTATGGATGATGTTTTGTATTCATATATAGTGTCCAATTATGTATTGTGGGATGTATAAGTTGTGACTTTAAATGTTTGAACTATTATAGTGTTTTAGCTTCATTATTTTCGCTAAATTTGTTATATGTGATAAAAAATACTATATCTAGTTTCACATTGTGGTTTATTGTTAATTTCTACATATTGATTTTTGGGTCATGCCAATTGAGATGTTTTCCAACTAGATGTGATGTTTTGATATCATGTCTTGAGCTATATCACATTGGGTGTCTTATTCTATGCTTTGGCTATCCTTGTATGGTGCAAGTATAGCTAATGTTTCACTTGAGTGAGCAAATGTAAGTTTCCCCAACAATGGTTATCTTAGGTAAAACATGTTTATTTAACCTCCATCTCACTCAATTTGAGTTGTGAGACGAGTCTTGCCAATATCTATATAATTTGGATCTGAATCAATGACAATCTTGTAATCTATGTTTTGTAAATAAACTCGTGAAGTGAGTGATTCCCTTGCATGTGCTTGTTTTACTTTTGATTGCAATTGCATTTGAGCTAGTCTTTGAAATAAGTGTTTGCAAAATGTTCTATATGTCTATTGAGAGAATTATTATTTATGCATTAATGAAAAGGTCTAATGCATTATTTTATAAAATGAGTTCAATTATAAGATGTGCAAGATATTTAGAATTAAAATCTTCTACAAAAGTTAATTGAAATACATTAGTTATTAGTTTTTTGAAAGAAAACATCTTTATGAAATGATTAAGTGAAAATATCTTCTACAAATACCTTCTGTTGTAAATAACCTTTGTTGAAAATAGCTTTTTCAAATGGGAAAGGAGGGAAACATTGAAAAGGGGTTTATGTAATTTTAAACAAAAGGAAAATAAAGGACACAAAGGGAGGGCATATGTTAAAACACTTTTTGCATTTTGTTTAAAAAAGAAGAAAACGTCTCTACTCTCTTCTTGTGTGAAGAAGTACATATTTTGAAAAAAGGAATTGCTTGAGCTTGATACTGCTCAAAATCTAGAAGGTGATTGTGAAGGGGGCTTGCTTTCTTGCCAAAATAGACTTTCCTCTATCATTGTAGCTTGCTATTTGAAAGGTATTTCCATGTTTTGTTTATACATTCTTAGATGAGTTCCTTCATTGGCTATGCCCACAATAGGTGGATGCATATGATTCTCTTTACATAGGGTTTATTTTGAAGTTTTGACTCATAGTAGAGTGTTCTGTAAAATTCAATCTTGTAGGTTTTTAATAATTTTTAAAAATGTGAAAATATACTTTGGTTATGGAAATGTTTTTGTAGATTTGTATGTCAATGGAAATGTGTGTTGTGCATATTATGCTTCCAAGGGTACTCTTGAATTTTTAATATTTTGAGTTTTTTTATCAGAAAATCATAGGTATCATAGGAATCCATTAATGGTGGATTTGGGAACTTTGCATGGGGTTTGATTTTCTAGAAAACAAAATTGAAATTTAAACCATGTTAGATCATTTTATTTTGTAGGATGTGGTCTCCCTATGGAATTATGAATTTGGCATCATTGGACCTAGTGTTTGATTATTTTCTTTGACTTTTGTGCCACAACCAATTTATATTTTTGGTTGGGCACTTAAGAATGAGGTATAGAGTTAAGAAGAAGTGGCCTTTCACCACTTCTAGGGTTTAAAATAAACCCATGGAGAAGAGCCAAGTGAGAATTTATGAACTTAACAATTAAATGAATGGGGATTAAATGAAACACACATAATCAAGATTAACCTACACCATGTATTGAATGTCTTAAGAGGATAATGAGTTGGTTGTATTTGGCACATCACAACCTATTGGGATTGATGAATGTTATTAGGTAGCCTATCGTGAATATGAAATCTACTCAACATCCTATTATGATGACATGCCATTGTATTAACACTCCTAGGTTTAAGTTAAGTCTCCCAATCCCCCAACTAATAAGGAGTGTGGGGAAATAATTAATTGGAGGCATGAAAAGTCAAACTTAATTCTCATTTGATTCCTTGAGTAAAGTAATATTATAAATAATATAAAAATTCAAGTCAAGTTAAGAGATCATCAAGATTGTGGTTGTCATTTTTAGTCTTTTCATCAACCTTATGCATTAATTGGAAATTCATCATTTTAAGTGGATTTTGTGATGTGATAGAGTTAAAAAAGCATTTGGGATGGAATGTGGCATCTTAAGGAGCCTTCAAGACAAGGTTACAAACCTTAAATCAACTTGAAAATCTAATTTTGGTGTGTTCTCTAGTTACACAAGTGGATACCATGTGTTTTCTTTGACAAAAGTGGATAATGCTTCACTATGCAAGTAGTACACACAATTTAAAGGGTTTGATTGTTTCAAAACCTCGTTTGATGGTTGATCTTCCATTCTTACATGTTTGGAGGTTATTGGGAATCCATATAACTTAATGACAATGTTAGTTGATGCTTGTAAGAGTATAGAGGAGCTAGAAAACTCATTGGTAAAACCTTCTTTGTTCACAATTCTAGATTGCATTGTACAAGGGTAGGGTTTTGAAGTTGTTGAGGCTAAATGTAAGTGTCAAGAGCTAGTGTAGACCATTCTTGGACTTTGTGTAGACCTCGTGTGGCATTGTATCACTTGTAAACACTTGAACATGAGTTGTGTGAGGTTTTTTATTCTCATTTTAAAGGTAGCTTGTTTGTTTGGTTGTGTGATGCTTATTTTCATCTTATTTTAGCTTGCTTTTCCTCTTTAATGCATGTTAATAGTTTGAATGAGTTAGAAAAATTACTATATTATCCATTATTCATGGAGTAGTCTGTGTTTGAAGGTTTTTTTTTCAAGAGGATTAGTTGCTAGTGAACTCATGCGAGGAATATCATCTCAATTTACATATTATGTTGTATCAAAGTAGATTTTATAGCCAATGCAATTTATTAGTTGTTTGTTAATTCTTTAGTTTATACCCTAACTTGAAGCAAGTGGGAGAGGTGATATTTTTCATTTAGATCCTAAAATCATAAAATAGAGTGGTTAAGTATAGTTAGGATGAAATGTGATATCGAGGATGATGGAGATGCATGTTTCAAAAGGTTAGAAGTGAATATTGCAAGGATTGCCAATGTTGAAGAGAAGTTTGATAGGCTTTAGAGCATGATGCTAGCCTTGATGGAGAAAATGGGAATCCCAAGAGAGCATTAAGAGGAAAGTGAACTTGAGAGGACCAATTGTGAGAAACAAGAGTCCTCATTTGCAAGGTTCTTTAAAGGAGAAGAACAAATATATATTTATCCCTATGGTGGTGAAATTAGTATAGAGAAGCTCAATCAATGTGTCTCACAAATGGATCTTTACTTTAACCTTCACAAAAAAAGATGTTTGAATTAGTAGATTTGTTTTGTTAGGTTGAATTTTCCAAGGCATAAGAGTTATACACACTCTAGAAATCCAAAAAGTGGCACCAATCTCTAGGTGGGATGATATTTGAAGGGTTTTATTTGTAAGAAATTCTATTCAATTTTCCATGAAGAAGAAAGGGTGATGCAATGATGTCATTTGAAGCAAGAGCAAAGATAAAGTGTACAAGATTATACAAGTGAGTTTAGAAAGATAGAGTTGTTCAAATTGGAAGGAAAACATGGATTGTGAGGTGTTAAGTGTGTGAATTTTTGGATCACCTACAAAGGGAAGTACTCATGGTAAAACCCCAAAACATAGATGAGGCACATGCCAATGCATACCATGTCAAGTTGGACAAGAAGGGGGTCCCTTCAAAATGTCATAGGTGTAGTGAGTAGCAACATGGTGGCAAGAGAACCCATGTTGTAAAGAGTAAGAAGAATGCTATAACCATGAAAATTAAAGGGCAAAAGAAAGAGTAAATTTTATTGCTTCAATTGTGACAAAGATGGTCACATGAAAAAGAGGTGTTGGAAGCTAGATCTTGAATTGGATCATTCTCATGTGAAGGGTAAAAATTCCCTTTTACATGGAAAGTGACATAGAAGTCAATGAAGACTCCTCTAATAAAGAAGAGAAAATAACTCAAAGCACACTAAAAAATAGGGTTTT
Source organism: Sequoiadendron giganteum (assembly GCA_007115665.2). Classification (NCBI taxonomy): domain Eukaryota; kingdom Viridiplantae; phylum Streptophyta; class Pinopsida; order Cupressales; family Cupressaceae; genus Sequoiadendron; species Sequoiadendron giganteum. The sequence continues at coordinate 430,981,808 of CM021108.1, read as the reverse complement.
AAACAATGATAACTCTCATGGTGAAGATCTTACATAATTATGTCAAGCAAGGATATGAGTGGAATGTAAGAAATTAAATAATTTATTAAAATCATGTTCTCACTACAATATCATTTCTTCCAAGCTAATTAATGAGTTAAATTTGAAGTTTGTACACCACCCACATCCATATGCCTTGGGGTGGTTGCAACATGGATTGGACATGAATGTAAGCAAGCTATGCAATTTGGTATTCATTTTGAATCCGAAGTTTAAGGATGAGTTTTTACTTGATATTGTGTATTTGGAGGTATATGATATATTTTAGTATATCTTTCTTGCATAGGAGGGTTACATATTTTAGGCACAAGAATCAATAGAGTTTAGTTGAAGGGCAAAAAATCTTTGTAAATAAATTCATATGTTGGTAGGTCAAGAACTAGGATTGCTATTACCTTGAAATAAAGAGTACTAACTAGTGATTTTTGAAAGTTAGGTTCCCCAATGAATGCAAGAAAATATGTACATGAAGGGGTAGCTATAAGGAATGTTGAAGAGATTCAAAATAATAAATGACAAGGTGTATAGTTGTCACTAGGTGGAAAGTATGTACAAGTTGAAAAGGAGGATGGTGAGATTCAAGTGACATTTTCAAGGGTGATAAAACCATAAATCCTTCTATTTTTCTTGATGTTTTAGTGGATTAGTAAAGGGGTAGATTTGTGTACATGCTTGCTTCATATATGCTTGAAGAATGGAGTGGGCTTGTGAATTCCAAGTCAAAACAATAAGGTTTCTTAAGAAAACTTGTGGACTTGGGAGTTATTTGATTAATTCTTAATTTGGCGAGATTCTAGGGACCAAAAGCCTCTTAGTTGGGGAGGTTTGATATGAAATTCAAGTCAAGTTGAGATATCAAGTTTGCGTTTGTTGTTTTTAACCTTCAAATTAACCTTATGCATAAAATTCTTGGAAATAATCATTTTTAGTGGATTTTGTGATGTGAAGAGATATGATAGAGTAAATAAAGCATCTTGGATTAAATAGACCATCCTCATGATCCATTGAAACAAAATTGTAGACCTTTAATCCACTTAGAAATTCAAATTGGACATGTCATCCCCTTTGTTAGAGGTGGATATTGTGTATTCTCCCCAATGAACATGTGTTCCTCTCTTTGATAGAAGTGGAGAACATATCACTGTGTGGGTAACACAATTTTTTTCAGGCTTTGAGCATTTGGGGAAGTGGGGCAAAAAAAGTTCCTAATAGGAATGGGTACATGCTTCAAGAAAAATGGGTACTCGTTAAGGATTGAGACCCTAAACCTAAATTTCTAAAACATGTACCTGTTTCTAATCACAGCACATGCCCACTCATTTTTAAAATGAGTACATGTTTTAGAGCAGGTACGTGTTTCATAAAATTTAAAATTTGAAATCCATGGGTTTTATTTTGTTTTAGGCTTGGAAACCCACCTCTTAGCCTTCAACTTGCAAGTACAATGCCATGAAAACAAAAAGAGAAAAAACGACTTTAGCAATATAGTTGAGTTTTTTTTTTCCAATATGTTTTGATGAAATTAAAACCCATTATAGATGGCGATGTCTAGTTTTCAAATATGTATTTTTTTTTAATGATTGGATTTATTTATTTATTAATTTATGGGGAAATTGGTCTATAAACTTGAAATGTTAGGTATTTGTATTTTTTGATAATAAATGACATCAATCTAGACACAATTCTTTACATAATGAAAAAAACATTTTATGATTAATTTAGCTCAAATTATGCTTGCTATACATGATAGGTTTTTAGAAATTGCTATTAAGGCCAATAAAATGCTAATTAAAAGAATATTTGGAAAAAAACTATAAAAAATATCTTCATCAATCTTTAGTATAATACTCATCTTTTGCCAATAGGAATTAGAAAAATACATTTATTTAGGTCAAATTATGCTTGTTGTACATGTGCATGTTATGGTAAAAGAATAACTTTTAGAATGTGTTTTTCTATAAGCCTATACAAAATTAATTTGCATCATTTGGGTATTAGAAAAAATTACATATTTGAAAGCTAGACTGTAACTATTACATTTTGTTTATTAAACTTTTTAAAGATTCTATGTGTAAGTGCTTCAAATTTTTAGTTCACCTGTGATAAATTGATTTTCAGGAAAAACACTTCCACTAATTGGTCAAAAAGTGGACCCAACTTTTTGCACTTACCCATTTCAAAACCTCTTTTAAGGTTTAATATTCCATTCTTATGTGTTTGGGAGGCTATTGGGAAACCATCTAGCTTCATGGAAAATTTGATTCTTATAGGACCATAGGGGAGTAGGAAAACTCATTGGTAAATCCTTCCTAATTCACATTTCTAGATTGCATTGTACAAGTGTGGTTTTGAAGCTGTCAATGCTAAATGCAAGTGTTGGGAGCTAGTTTAGATTATCATTGGACTCTATGTACATATTTTGTGGTATTTTATCACCTACAAGAAATTGAAAATTAGTGGCATGAGAATTTTTATTCACTCTTCCTATGGTTTTATCTTCATTTAAAGCTTTCTCCAATTGTAGCTTATTGTTTCAATTGTGATGCTTTTCTACATCTTTTAGCCATATTTTTCTCTTTAATGCATGTTGAAGTCTACAAGAATTAGATACATTGCTATATTATCCATTGTTTGTGGAATAGTTTATGTTTGAAGGTTGTTTGTAGGGTTTTTGCAAAAGGATCCATTGCCAGTGAACTTGTGTGAGGAATATCCTCTTTACAAATCAATAAAATTGACATGTACCACTCTTCCTTAATGTGCGCAAAATTGGTTATATGTACTAATGATGAATATTTTGCTTTTAACATATATTCTATTGGATTTCTTGCTAAGATGATGGTTGTGGATGGCCCTTTCTTTTTATGGTGAACTAAAAATATGAGATTCCTTCTCTATTTGGAGGGGGGATCTATTAAGAAGATATGGCACTTCTTGATATTTCTTTACAATTTTTGGCTAGGTTTTTTGTCAGCGGTGAGTGAACCCCACATGCATCTAATACTAGTATCAAAGTTCCCACACTTCCTTCTTGCCCTCATTTGCAAGAAAATCCTTCCTACTTGCAATATTCATGTATTGGTTGAATCCACTCTTTGGGCATCTAATGTTTACATTGGAGTCCCCATAAGTCCTTTCTAACCCTTTGTAGTATGAGATGAGTTTATTGTTCTACATTATTTGTGGGTTGTCATGTGTTGTTTTTAGAGTTCCCCTCTTTCTATTATGTCATGTTTTTCTTCTTTATGATTATGCATCTCTTTGAATGCTTGCCTTCTTTTATCCATTTTCTTTATAAAGGATTAGTACATGTTAGCATTAGAATATATCAGATAGGAGGTGACCTTCTTTGGAGGTTGTTCACATGGTGACGTTGGTTTGAACTTCCCATTATTGTGTCTAAGTTGTTTTCAAGTCTCTAACATCTTTATTGAGACAAGTTGATGTCTTTAACCTTTTGCCTCCAAATAATTCCCTAAAGATATGTTTCAATACCACCAAGCTTTCAAATACAAGTTCAAATGCAAACGAACAGCCTCTACAAATCAACAAAACCAAAAAATAAATTTAAACTAACAAAATTAAACTATAGACATAAATTCATCCCAAATGATAAGATAATATATTATCAATCCATTTTTAAGATTTAATCACCATTTCATATTAAAAAATAAATTATATCACATTAATCATAATTATCAATCTATCATAAACACAAATAACAATCACATAAAAATAACTAAAAATAAATCTTCATTTTCTTGAGCTCTCTATCCTCATGATGAATCACGTGATCGAAAAATTGATCGAAAAATTCATACATAATCAAATGCAGAAATAACAGAAATAACAAAATTGATGTTAAAACTTAAAAACTGCTCATTCTTCTTCTTTATCATTTACATTCATAAGTCCGAGCTCATTAATTAGTTTAAGTTCAGTCATCATTTCTATTAATTTTGAAATGATCCTCTATACTCTATATGTTGCCAAATTAATAAATCTCTATTGGTTGTGGGTGAAGTGTGGATAGGAAAGGATAAGAGTTGGAACACTTGGCACCACTCAGTTGGGTTGAATCTAGTAAAGGAGCTAAGGATAGTAATACAAAGAAGCCCAAACAAGTAGCTGCAGCATATGCAACCATACGATTAGCAAGAGACAATGGCTGCAATCACCGCCAGCGCTGTGAAGCCCAAAGGTGCGGTCCATGGCCTCTGCGGCGCCACTCTCCCTCTCTCTTCGCACAAGCTTTCCATGCCTTCACGCCGCCTCAAAATGCCCAAATCGTCCAAGAGGTAATTCAAACTAAACACCATCATCCTCTCTTCTCTTCTATTCTTTCTGTTCTGTTAATTTTTGGGTTCCAAGAAACAAGAAAAACAAAGTGGAATGAGAGAATAGATTTGCAACACAGGAATGTAGTGGTGGCCAAGTACGGGGATAAGAGTGTTTACTTCGATCTGGAGGACATAAGCAACACCACAGGCGCCTGGGATCTCTATGGCTCCGACGCCCCTTCTCCCTACAACTCACTGCAGGTCCTTTAATTACTTAGTTATTTCTGATTCTGCATAATGGGTTTTGTTGTTCAGTGATGGACAAGTGATGGGTGTGGGGTTTTGCAGAGCAAATTCTTCGAGACATTTGCCGGGCCGTTCACAAAGCGAGGGCTGCTGTTGAAGTTTCTGGTGTTGGGAGGAGGTGGGGCGTTGGCATATGCTGGCAGCAACGCCACTGGTGACATCCTCCCCATTGTGAAAGGCCCTCAGGGTCCTCCTACTCCTGGACCCAGGGGAAAGATCTAAGCATGGTCTTTAAGATACCTATTTTATGTTATTACATCTTCTCTTATTCAGTTGGATTGTTATTGTAAACTGTTTGCCCACCTGCATGCCTCAATGTTTAAAAAATGGTTTGTCCAACGGGTGTACAATCTGAGCTCTTGACTCCCAACCACCATGGAATGCGAATGCCTTCATCAGGTTAATTCAGCCTCTGTTACTCTTTTTGTATGCTATTTTTATGCAGTGGTCTTCAATTGGCTAAGTTTGTTTAAGTGGTAAAGCATAAAAACATTCCAAAGTATTTAGTTGAGTAAAATCTAATACAATTTTAATTGTTATATGAATAAATTTTTATGGTTTGCTTTATATTATAAATAGTCTTATTTTTTTGACTTATTTAGTCAATTATCATTTTGAATTTAAAAAATGAGCAACAATATTCAGTAATTGATTTTATTATTTAATAATTTTGAAATGTCATTTATCTATTTTAGTAATTAGATGTTCAATACATTAAATTCTTTTGAACAAATTTTAACTCTATTAATGTTTTGTTGTTGCTTGAATGACATTGAAGAGTATTATATACATCATAATAGTCCTTTTGTATTGTGGGGTGATAGGATAAATTAATATGAAAATTAATTTTGGTTTCAATAAGATTCTCTTTTATAAAATTGCCTTGTTAACTTTAAAATTGTTTTGTCTTAATGACATTATCAACACCATTGAAATCCATTCATTTAGACATGACACAAATACAATTTAATATTCATTTTATTATGAAAAGACACAATGTTTTACATCTTTTGTTTGAAAAAAATCTTTTCAAATAGTTTTGAGCAATTAAATAATAAAGTATTTGCTTACTTGCAAGCTACATAATTAAAGGAGGCTATAGTCATTAAGGGTGTTGAATGGCTATGATGATATGTTAGTTTTTGTTAGACAAGTAAATAAGTCAAAATAAAAATAAGTGGTTATGAATTAGAACATTCGTATTAATTTACTTCTCTTTGCTATTGTTAAGACTCATAGTAAAATATTATATCTTAAGAAATTGTGGGGATAATTTATTTATTTTTAATTAGATATTGAAGCATAACTAGGTAAAAATAGAGCAAAATATATATTTATTTTATATTCTATGCAATTAGATGTACTACTATTTTCAATTATATTCTAATTTCTTTGTTAATCAAGCTTGAAAAACTAAAAACTTGTTTAGAAAAAATAGGGGAATGGATCACCTAAGGATGGATATGGTTATAATGTAATTTCTTTTGGTAAACATAATGGATGTTATCACCTATCTTTAGGTTTATTTCTATTTTTCCTAAGGTATTATTATTGTCAAGAGAGTTTTAGAGTTTTATTGGGTTGCTAGCAAGTGGGAGTAGACTTGGTGATTTTAGAATAAGGTTTATTTTGTCTATTACATAACCATCATTTTCTAATTTGAAATCTAACACAAGACCCTATCAAAATTTGTAGGTTTGGTACACACTTCATATCAATTTGATTTGTGAATAGAAGGAAACCATCTTTTTCTATCATCAAAGATTTGATATTGGAATGGACATTTAGTTTTGACCTTAAATTTCTATTGTACTTTTTAAGATTTAGGGTATATTTGCATGAAGTGTGCTAGAAAAAATTATCATATTGAGATTTAGTGGGATTTTATTACATAAAGGTAAACTTAGTTTGGTCTATAGATGCCTATAAGTAATTTTTTTAATATCAATCTTGAGAGGTTTGGTGTCTTTTTTTATGAACTATTGTTTATAATATAATAGAAAAATTTACAAAAATATGCACAACTTGCTAATAATTGACTCTTGATAGGTTTGTATTTTGATATTGGATTAACATATTAGAGAAATCCTATTGTAAGATAATACCATTCATCCTATTAAAATAACATAATTATATATCTTTACAATAACAAGTGCTTCTCTTTGGTGCAATAATTTATTTTGTGAGTGAAAAGGCAATCCATTTGTCCAAGGGTTATCTATTTTTTCAAATTCAACTACAACATGTACTTGACCTTATCCCTCAAAAGGTGCCTTTGGGTAATCCAATCTTGGTGGGCTCCATATAAGCCAACATCCTCACCAATAGTACTTTCCCTTTTTCTTCCTCTCGAGTTTCACTTGAAGCTCATGAAGTTTTCTCTTTGACTGCAACTTCATCTCCAAATCATGATTAGTGTATCTATCTAATAGGTATTCGTCATTGGAACTATGAATGAGGTTGGAAATATCCCCATCAAAGTTTGTGTAGGTTTCTACATTATGGGAAAATTGGAACAAGTTTATAGAATAGAGAATGTTTCTTTGAATCATAATAAGATAAACTATGAATAAGGCTGCACATATCCCCATCAAATTAGTCTGTGCAGGCTCCTACATTTTTGCAACCTAGAATGAGTTTCTAGCATAAAGAATGTTTTTTCAAATTAGTAAGGATATGAAAGCTAGTTAGATAAATGTTATAAGAATCTACCTTGTAATTATATTCATTCAAAAATAAATCTTGTGGGTATGCAAAGTCTCACTTGTCTATAAACTACACATTTATACTCTAAAAAAGAAAAATGTAGATGAAGTAATAATATTGTGTCAAATGGATGTAGAAAAAGTATTGTTGAGAGAATGAAAGTTTCTAAAAACCAATGACACTACATATTTGATCACATAATTGGATATAGCTACCCCTTTTGACTACACATAATTATGCTATCAAATAAGCTTAATTGTACCCAAATCATTATAGAGTACTTTAATACCCAAACCACCCTTGGAAATCTTGTATTTAACCAAAATAACCTATATAAAAAAGTAACCAATAAAATAAAGTGAGTTAATAAATACAAATTTGATAAGTGAGCTTTTATATAATACTTGACAACCTATGAGGTAAAAAATAAATTACTATAAAGTTGACAATTGTTCTAGTAAATCAACAGTGTCAAGCTCTCGAGTTCTCTATAACATAGACAAGAAAAATCTATTAAAAAGACTTTGAATAGTTAAGCTAAATAGTGACTAGCAAGGAACAAGTTAAAATAAGTTTCAATATAGTTAAAAAAAGAAAAAATGAAGTCAATCAATAGCCAAGGACAAAACATAGTAGCTAAACATGTGAGAATACAAGATATGATTACTTATAAAAGGGGATTAATTCCATTTCAAACCTATACACTATTCTATTGAGTCACTAAAATCACTTTCAATGTGTTAATGCCTATTTATAGTGCATAAATGCACATGGAAAAAACAAATATTTAAGCTTGAAATGAGATTTTAATCTGATATGGTGTCCAAATACAAATAAGCATCTCATATCAAAAAAATTCCCATAGTATCCATTACTGGAATAAGACCCTTTTATGAATGTAAGGGGGGTTTGTATAGATTGCTTCTAGGGAAATATAAGGCACTCATACTTGTTGAGGATAAAATAACAAAAATATAGTTCAACATTGTCATTCTTGTTGGGATATTTATTGAGAAAAAAGATTAGAACAAGAAATAAAATTTGAAATAATACAAGGTAAAAAATGAAAATTAACTTATGGGAAGACACAAGATACTGTATAGGAGAAAATTTTCACCCCTTACGCAAATTCCCTTTTTACCCTTCCCCACTTTAGAAAACCAAACTCAAAGGCTACATTCCACCTAAGCCCATTGCCTTCGTTCCACTTGGTGCCTGTTTTGAGCGTCGGTAGAAGAATAACTGTCGAGGACACCCGCATGATGCACAGACGTCTGCGTGACACACTTAGATCCCTGGAAAATTCTTGTGGATGGAGCTTGCAGAGGCGTAACACTTCCCATTGGAAGTCGATTTGTAACGCCCTCTTCGACTGACTGACCCGAATATGGCTATTTTTTTCCATTCCTCCTTCAAATTCACTCACTTTCATACCATTTCATCTCTTACACAATATTCTTCCACCATCCCATCCACAAGTTCAAGCTCTTCAAGCATTCAAGCAACATTCTTGCACTCCATAGTAACAATTCCATCACTCCATCAATTCAGTAGAGCAAGTGTAGAACAACACCATTGCAACAGAGGCTTGAGTTTCTCTCATTTTCTCCCCCATTAGCCTTGAGCGCTCTTGGTGGAGGTGGTAATATTTCTAGTCCTCTCCTCTATTACTTGGTTGAGTAAGAACATTACTGTTTTGTAGTGTTTTAGTGTTCTTTTGCTTTATTCCTTTTTTATCATACTATTTCTATATCATTGCAAACTTGGTTGTCTATGGAGGCGGAAACACCAAAACGGGGGTCTGACTAAGGTAGACCCCTATACAGCCCCCCAACAATTTCTCTCTCTTTTGTGTGTAGGTGGAGACATCTTGGAGCGGGCTGGCGAACAAGCTTTTGTGTGAGATTGTTCTTGTCACCCTTGCGTTAATCTATTTGTTTTATCATATCTGCTTATATGATTTTTACTTCATGCAGTGTAATTTTGTTGCTTTAGAAAACATTAGCTAGGCCGATAGTTTGTTTTACAATGATTAGAACTTATCTTTCTAGTCCTCTGGCCATATGGACGCCAGCACACCTGAGAGATGTCGGTGCGCCACACTGTCGTCCCAGAATTGTGCTTTTGTCCTCTAATAGAGAGCTATTTGAGACATATTTGATCCTGAAAACTGACTTGCCTAGTCTCCTTTCAATTCTTGGGTTTGCAGAGTGATCGAAGGACCCCATAGTCCTCATCATTCTTGTCTCGCATCTCCTAACACTCCCTTAAGCTGAGGTAAGTTAGGGAAGCCTACCGCTCTCGACCCTCCGTGACCTGGGGCCTTGATGTGGTTGGTCCCCCTCTCTTACAGATACAAATAAAAATTAACTCATAGGAAGAACTAGCTGAAAATATCATTGATTTTGAGCTTTCTTACAAGAATCATTAACACTTAAATCTTACTCGTAGAAAAATATAAGGAATATAATGATAGTCTTCATTGACATAGTAAATACATTAGTTTAAAAGAAAAACATGACATCAAGAATCTAGGTTAGGATTTGTTGTAGATAATCCATATTTCATCTTCATGTGTTTTATAGATAATCAAATACATATTTCCTATAGACAAATTATCTAACCTTGTTGCATTTGTTCTTGTATTCCTAATCTAACCATCTCACTTGAGCTTGTACTTTCACTCAAAGAGTACCTCAATGAAATGCTTAGTTACAAGCTCAACCAAATATGTCAACTTCTAATGGTAAATGAATACTTATAAATATTTTCTAAAATTTGAAATTGCTAGATGCCCATTTTGTTTAAATTCTTATGGTTGAAATTTGGTATAATAGTATTTTGCATAACAAGGTTTTAACTACAAGCATTCAAACAATCTTGTGGACTATGGAAATTTAATATTTTTAATAAATTTTTGCGTATTCAAAACTGGCCAAACTAGAAGTTGCTACTCAATTTGAAGCATACCCACTTTTATATCCCTTCTATTAAATCTAGACACTTAGATCCATACATAAAAACCTAATGAGTAAAGAAAAAATATAAGACTTATTATGGTCGTGAATACTCCACATAGTTCTTTACTACTAAATTATTTATGAGTACAATTTTAATAGATGCAAAATTCAAGGTGTTAGGGGATACTCACCAAATTCTTTGTTTCAATATCATATTTGAGTATGTGATAGAATTTTAATCTTTTCAAGAAATAATGCATAAACACTCATCCATAATGAGTAGTTTCAAGCTAAATAAAAGACAACAAAGTTGTTTCAAGTTGATGTAACCTTATATAAAAATTGATTAAAATATTGGGGCAAGGAACTACAAAAATTGCTATTTGGACTAGAATCATCCTTGAAGTGAGATAAATTAAGCACATGACCCCTAAATCTTCCATAATTTATTAGTTCCTCTTGAAATGTGGGTTAAACCTCTCTCAAAGAGAAATGAATAATAATTAAGGTTTTCAATGCAACATGAGACACATAACCAACATGGAAATATAAATTGGTAATGTAATATCTTTGATACTATGTAAGAGGCACACACCAAACTCAATCACCAAGATCACCTACAAAACCAAAAATAACCTTCCACAAGAGAGTAGAAAGGAATAAATGCTTGATTATAGGATGAAATAATGATACAGTGATACATAATGTACATGAGGAGCCCTTATTACATAATAAAGGTGAAGAGATAGGGAAACACAAGTGTACATTGAAAAGAGTCACAATCATATGACATAAGACAAATAAATAACCTAAAAGTGCCATGGGTAAACTTAATTAACTAGGTCTGAATAAGACCTAGATGGGAACTAGTTAGGTAATATACCTCATTTTCACACCAATACTTCCTTCAGGTGCAACTTAGGAAGAAAAAATGAAAGAATACAAATATGGGTCTAGAAAACAAGGGCTTGTTAGGTACCCATGTACAAAATATTTTTCACAAGAAAAAGAAAAAGATGTTTTTTTGTAGAAAATAATCTCTCCAAAAGAGAGAAAAAATTAAAACAAACATGTATAAGTTATGGAGGAAGGACTCAACATGAACTCCCAAGGACTATATCCATCACAAAAATACAAGCAATAACCCCCCATAAGAGATTAAGAGTAATACTATATATCCCCCACAAATAAGTAGCTCCCATGTCAAAGATGAAGCATGAAGATGAATATTAAAGAGAGTCCAAGATTGGAAAACATTTTCCCCCTTGGGAAGAAACGAATCCAATGGTGTATATAGAAGACACACCAACTCCAAGAAGAGAGATGCGAGAAGTCTCATGATAGGTGCCTATAAAAATTTGTCAAGTGTCCACATGTTAGAATCAAAGGATGTCACAATGCAATAAGATAAAACCGATCTAGAAATTTGTGAAGACTCATGAAGAACAATATCAAAAGACAAATATGGTGGTATAAAAATTATTTATAATTGTCATTAAAGATGAAATGAAGATCCTCAAGTGTGCCCTCCAAATATTCAATATGAGACATAAAACAAATCTACAATATCTGCTAATAAGTCATTGCACAAAGTTGAATCTAAAAGATAAAAATGATCATATTGAGTTGAAGTATTAGACACCATGGAAACACTGGTCTCTAAATAAGTAGGAGGTGGAGATATGAAAACTCAACATAAGTCTCAAGAACTAAAGTAGACGAAAGTAAATCAAGATTTAAGTGACCAAAATTCTTCTCATAAATATAATCCACACTAGATGCATAGTGTGAATGTTAGTCAAAGAAACCATAACATCATTGGGTAAAAAATATGAAAATATGTACAAGCGAGATGCACAATCAACCATCCCAACAATAATGATCTCTCTACTTTGCAAGTCTTTGACAATCACAAAATTATGTGTGAGCTCATCAGTCTTCCCAACTCCACTATGTGCAATTTGATAGATGGAAAGGGGATTGATTGGCAAGGATGAAACCCAAAGTATATCATTGAAATTTCCTTCTCCCATGTCATTAGAATGTTTCCCACGATACACATATATGTGTTGTTCCCCATTAGGATCTGTGATAAATTATAAGGATGAAATCTAGAAAATATACCATGTGATGAAGTTGTATGATGTGAAGCTCTAGATCAAGAAGCCATCTACCTAACTTAGGACTTGTAAAAGAAAAAAATTCTAACCTTTCATATTTTTTGTCCCATTAGACAATCAAACTATCTTGCATATGTAGATGATCATGGTGTAGGAGAAGAAGAATCAAAAGATATTATTGAAGGTAAATAGATATTTTTCTTTTGAAGAAGGTGCTTTAACTCATCAATCTATTTTTTGTAACAACAATGTTCTTCATGCCCGTCTTTTGCGATAGGCATATGTGGGATTTTCCTTACATTTATCCTCTTTAGAAGAGGTGGGAGACTTATTAAATTATATCTTAGATTTTGGTTTCTTCTTATATTTACCTTTGGGTGATTAGGCTACTAATGCTTGACTCTTTGGATGTGTATCTAATTAGATAAACTTAGATTGCTCTCTATTCAAATGGTAATTTTTTTTTTAATCAAAATAAGGCATGGTAAATGCATCACCTAGAGCATCCATGGTGGAATATAAGGTGGAAGAAAATAGATAATTTTTTTTTTTTTTATTAGACAAAATCAAGAACTTAGATTCTATATTAGATTTATCTTTCCCACAACTATCCAATCAAGATCTCAAAGATTTGAAATTTGTTGGCATTGGTTGTCATTGAAGTCAAAACTTGAGGAGATTTTTGTGATGTCAATACTTGGTGAGATTTTTTTATTGGTTGTATTGTTGGCATTGGTTACATCTTTGATGTCAACACTTGGTGAGTCTATTAGAATTGGTTGTCAACACTTGGGAGATTGTTGCAAATTTTTGTGAGATTATTGTTTGATATTAATTGTCATTGGTGTCTATAGTCATATGTTGTTGGTCTACTCTATGATGATAGGTTCATGGTTGAATGCCATGCCTTGTTTGATGTCAAGTAAAAATGTATTGAGTATAGTTACTGATGTTATCATGATGATATATTAAGATTAGGATCATAAGTAATTATTATAGTGGAGAGTTGTTGCGGACGGTCCCCAATATGTTGTATGCTTTCTCCTATTGTTCCTAAGGAAGAGTGTTTTGCTGCAAGGAAGTTCTAGTCTCCGCAAGTTGGTGAAAGTCTCTATTTCAGGTAGATGCTTTGAAGGCTATTTGGGAGAATGCTCTGCATTCCTCCATTGTTGAAGATATGGTCTTGTAGTTTGGGATTCAATGTTTGTATTTTGTGGATGTTGCACTCCTATTTTTTTTAGGTCACTGGTATTGTCGAGGAGGTTTCTAGTAATTACAGTGAGTTGGTATTTTTTGTTAGTTGTTTGGACTGGTCTGAAAAATGCTTTGCATTTCTTTGCATTGATGTTTTTTCTCCTACAACTTGCTGGATGTGCTCCCAATGCTTGCGCAGTGTATTAGTTTAGTGTTTATGTGATGGTGTGTACTGCAAGTTGATATGTTAATGTTCTATCTCATGGTTGTGTATTTTGTGCTTCTAAGATGAAATTTTCTACTTCTGTTTGGGTTGTGGTGACTATTTGTGGCATGACAGTGTGAGTGAAGTCTCTGGAAATATTGTTGGATGTTCATGGAACATCTCTTTGTGGTTTGCATGTTAATTTTTGATCTCTTTGGTGCCCAGAGTTTTTTTTAGTGGCGAATATTACATATCGGCCAAGTCAAAATTGGTGAATAAATCACACCCAATAGGGTGGCCAAATCACCTAGATTTTACGATTTATCGGTCCAATGCATTTCCATTCGTCATCGATTTATTTTATGAGGCATATTTAAGTAATAATTTTTCCATAACAAACTACGTGTTTCAAATGAACCGATTAATATTTTCGTCTGGAATCTCAAAATCGTTTATTAAATTACCTACATATTCGCCAATACTATTAAAACAACATTGTGTATCAGGACCCATTTTTCCAATTAAAATTTACAAATAGTTTCTTATGAGGACCCATTTCGTCGATTAAAATTTATAAATAGTTGCTTATGAGGACCCATTTCGCCAATAACATTAAAAAATTATTACATTTGAGGACACATTTTGCCAATTACCATGACACCTCTATGCTAATTGTAGGGTCATAATCACCTTGAAAATTACAATGTATGTGTTCCGTCAAGATTTTATTTTCCCAAAACTTAAATGTATCATTATATAATCACACGAGATTCACCAAATTTTTAATATACCATTAAAAATCTCACGAAATTCGCCAAATATGGATTGATATAAATACAATCGAAATTGTCAATGTTTATTCTTACACATTTTGTTCAGTTTTGAACTTTAGAGCTCTCAATTCGGAATTTGGACTTGGAAGCTTGAAGTTGATCGTAGGAAAGTTACAAACTTACAACACAGGCATTCCTGCATTACCGAATGGAAAGTTAGTGAAAGCCTAAACTTAAAGGCGAGTGATCATTTCTTCATAGTGTTATAATATTTCTTTATCTCTTGTCCATTCTTGCTTCAATATTAAAGATGATATTGAGTAGAGAATGGGATATATATTTTATGTCCTTCTTAAACAAGAAGAAATTTTTTTCGAGCTTTTATTCAAAGTGAGAGATCAAGATGTTGAGCAAAAAGTGCAACAAGGGTAAGACTCCTTAGGGTGGTGAAGGGACTAGGAGTTCATCAAAATGCCCAAAACGTAGAGTTACAATATAGTCTTACTTTGGAATTGGCAATGCTTCTAATCCATCAGATCAATATGGAGCTACATCATCAACTCTTCCACCAAATATTAATGAAGAAGGCATTCACAATACCTCACCGCCACCGAAAGGTGGGATTGTCATTGAGTTAAATGAGTCAAATGAGGATGGTAATATCGCAGAAGATGTTCCAAGGGATACAATGGTTAGCCAGAATGAGATAATTGAATTGGATGAAAACTCAGGGGCCATAAATGATGTTGGTAGCAATAAAAGAAAAGGAAAATCAAAGATAGAGCATGAGTGGGAAATGAAAAGGAATTTTCAGCTTGATTGGGTATCAAAGTACCCATTCATTGAACCCATGGAGAAAGAAAACAAAGTGTTGGGTATTGCTAATATGTGGTTGTCATTGATGTCAACACTATTGGAATTAATGTCTTTAAGGCTGTATATGTCGAGGATATTGAGAAAATTGTAATAAAATAAGTTGCAGGTTGTCGGTGATGCAGTGAAGTTCAGTATGATGGCTAGCTCAGTATATTGATGATAAAAAATTGTGGATTAAAGGGTTTGTTGAAAATTATATCTATTTTACCCACATGAAGTTTTAGAGGTTCGCATGAATATTTGATTAAGTTATGAGTATTTGTGTTCTGAAAGTTGTTTTGTTGCTTTAGTTGGTGTTCCAGAAAGAAGATGATATGATTCTAGTAATTTGAGTTGTTGTGGATGCTTCTGTGGTGATTCATGATGCTTGTGGATGTTTCTAGATCATGTTCTATCTGTGTTGTTGGTTCGCATTGATTGTTGTGCTCACGATTGGTGATTTTCTTTTGTGAGTTCATGTTTTTCATGATCATGGGGGACAGGCTAATTGTAGAGTGTTGTGGATCTTCGAGGTATAATTGTTTAAGGTCTTTCATGTTTGAGACATGTTGTTTTGGGTCCTTACTATGTTTTGGCCAACATTATTTGGTTCACATTGATAAATTGTTTATTAATTTTGGCCGACAGTTTGTACACATTTCATATTTTGTTGGGCTGACATGTAGTTGATGTTATCCTTAGTTGCAGATATATATGACCGATTGTTTATACCATTTGAGAGAAATGGTGAGCGATATGTGTGTGTGCTACGTGTGAATAATGTTATAATATTTCGAAGGTAGAAGTAAAGTGTGAAGAAGAGTGAGCAGAAGAAAGTGTTTATATGCTTATATGGAACTGTAGTCAGGCATTAGAAGATGCTATTTTCTCAGTTCAAAATCTTCGGATGAAATCCGAATGTGACTGTAAGACAATGAGTCTTCCCTTGGGAAGTAAGCATTTTTGTATTTGAGCAGTGAGCTCTAGGTAGTGTTCCTAAATGCATGTGCATTCCCCATTTATAATACTTTTAATAGAGTATAAACTTGTGGACTAACCTCCACCATGGTTTTTCCCCTAATAGGGTTTCCATGCAAAAATCTTGGTGTTATGTGTGTTTTTGATTTGGTGATGGTTTATGGTTTCATGTTTATTTATTAGATCTGAGAATAAGTTTAATACATATAATTTATGTGACAATTGATTCACCCCCCCTCTCATTTTTCTACCCTCGTGTTGCCAACAACTGGTATCAGAGTAGGTTCCTGTGGAGAAGCTTGACTGTTTGAGGTGATCTAGGATGGCGAGATATAAGAAGGATAGTTTGAGATTTGATGGAACAAATTATTCTCTGTGGAAGATTCGAATGGAGTGTCATCTGAGATGCATTGTTGAACCTTACTGGACAATTACAAAGAATAGATATATCATCCCACATAATGGTCCTTCTACTACAGGTGAGATTAAGGAAGTTGAGTAGAATATCAGGACTAAGGAAGCATTGTTGAGTGCTTTGACTGATTCTGAGATGACAAATGTAATGGAGCTGAAGAATGCTTATGAGATTTGGAAAAAGTTGGAAACTTTGTATGAAGGTGATACCCATGTGAATATTGCTAAGCTGCAAAGCCTGAAAGGGAAATATGAAACATTGAGAATGGGTGAAGATGAGAACACCACTTCTTTTATGAAGAGAGTGAATGAACTTGTGTGTAGTATCATATTTGTTGGTGGAACATTGGAATAATCAGAGATTGTTGCTAAAGTGCTCAATCCTTGCTTGCTACATACAAATACAAAGCTAGTGCTATTGAGGAGATCCGAACTATGACAAATGTAATAGAGACATGTTGATTGGTAAGCTTGCTGCTTTTGAGTTAAGTGAGTTTGGTGAATCTCTTCCTAAGATAGAATCTACATTCAAAGCTATTGTCCCTGAAAAAGATAAGCAGAGATATGATCAAGGGGAATGTTCTTCTAGAAAAATGTCCAAGTATGAGCAGGAAATGAGAGAGATTGAAGAAGAAAAGAGAAAACTAGATGAGCTTGAAGCACTTATTGTCAAGAGGGTAGCCAAAGGAGAAGGTAAGTATAAAGGGAAATTACCTCTTAAATGTTTTTCTTACAATAAGATAGGTCATTTTTCCTCAAGGTATCCAGAAAGAGTTCCTAAGTAAAAAACTAACAAGCCTAGATTCCAAAGAAAGTGTTATTATGCTACTGATGAAGGTGTGACAGATGATGAATCTGATAAAGGGAATGTCAGTGAGGATGAATGGGTATTTATTGCTATCAAGGAAAATAATCCAGTACCTACTAAATCTACCAGTTGCATGAATGTGGAGAAAGCTCTAGCTGCCAGAGTTGAAGAAAAAGATGAATGGGTGATTGATAGTGGATGCTCTCATCACATGATAGGTGATAAAAGTAAATTTGCGAGCTTGGAAAAGTATGATGGTGGTGTTGTAAGATTCGGCGATGACAAAGCTGGTGTAATCCATGGCAGAGGATCCATTTCTTTTGATGGTAAGCATAATACCGATGATGTTCTATATGTGGAAGGTTTGAAGCATAATCTCTTAAGTGTTGGAAAAATGGTTGAAAATGGATATAATCTTCAATTCAAGGATGGAAAGTGTAGAATATTGGGGAGTTCTAGAAATGTGATTGCATCTAGGACAAAAACAAAAGGTAATATTTTTCACCTAAGTACTACTAGTAAAAGTTGTCTGATTGCTCAAGTTGATGAAAGTTGGTTGTGGCATAGGAGATTGTGTCATGTAAACTTCGACAATATTATCAAGATAAGTTCTACTCAGGAAGTGAGAGATCTTCCTGAGTTGATAAAACCTACTAATACTATATGCAAGGAATTTTAGTTAGGGAAGCAAACTAGAATTTCATTCCGAAGCAAAAAACATTGTTCAAATGAAGTGTTGGAGCTTGTGCATATTGACTTGTGTGGCCCTTCTAGAATCATAAGTTTACAAGGAGATAGGTTTTTCATGTTACTTATTGATGATTATTCTAGATTAATGTGGGTTACTTTCTTAAGGGAAAAATCTGAAGCTCTAGAGAAATTCAAGATTTTTAAGGCTATGGTTGAGATAGAGACAGGTCTGAAGATTAAATGTATGAGATCAGATAGAGGTGGTGAATTCACTTCTGGTGAGTTTATTTCTTTCTGTAAAGAGCATGGGATAAAGAGACAATTATCTGCCCCACAGACCCCTCAACAAAATGGAGTTATGGAAAGGAAGAACATGACAATTCAAGAAGTTGCTAGGACTATGATGCTGGAAGGAAATGTACCTCATATCTATTGGAGAGAAGTTGTGAGTACTGCCATTTACACTCTTAACCGGGTACATGTCAAAGGTGATACCGGTAAGACTCATTATGAGTTATGGTTTGGTCATAAGCCTATTGTTAGATACTTCAAAATCTTTGGGATTAAATGCTATATCAAAAGAGATGAAGATATAGGAAAGTTTGATGCTAGAAGTGATGAAGGAATCTTTCTTGGTTATTCTACTAAAAGTAAAGCCTACTAATGCTACAATAAGAGATTGAGGAAAGTAATTGAAAGTGATAATGTAAAGGTTGATGAAGACACAATTAGACCATCCAGAACCTGCGAATATGATTCAGATGATCAAAATGATAGTTCAGATAAAGGAAAGAAAGTTCAGACTCTAAATCAAGTTCAAATCATTCTGGTGAATTAGGAAAATCAAGAGGAAGAAAATATTGAAAGTGCAAAAGTAATATCACAAGAGCCTAAGAATCTAAGGTATGTTAGACTAAATCATTCAGAAGATCAGATTATAGGTGATAAGAATAAAGGTGTTCAAACAAGGAGAAGAATTACAGAAGAATACTGTTTGATCTCAAAGACTGAGCCTAATAATGTCAACGAAGCATGCAAAGATGAACATTGGGTGGAAGCAATGAAAGAAGAACTACTGCAAATTGAGAAGAATGATATGTGGACTCTTGTTCCTAGACCTAAGGAAAAAAATGTAATTGGAACTAAATGGGTCTTTTGGAATAAACTGAATGAGAAAGGTGAAGTTGTTAGAAACAAAGCAAGACTAGTGTGTAAAGGATATTCTCAGATGGAAGGAATTGAATTTGAAGAAACGTTTGCTCCTATTGCTAGGATTGAAGCCGTGAGATTATTTCTTGCTTATGTTGCTTACAAAAACTTCAAGGTTTATTAGATGGATGTCAAGTCAACATTTCTAAATGGTGAACTAGATAAAGAAGTGTTTATTGAGCAAACTGATGGATTTCAATTGACTGATTAGGGAGATATGGTTTGTCAGTTGAATAAAGAATTGTATGTACTTAAGCAAGCCCCAAGAGCATGGTATGCCAGATTGGACAAGTATTTGTTGAAGCTTGGATTTAATAAAGGTACTGTTGATAGTAATTTTTATTTCAAGATTGATTATGATAAAGATTTGATTGTTGAAGTCTTTGTTGATGATATCATTTTTGGAGGAGATGATAGTTTGTGCATGAATTTTTTTGATGAGATGCAGAGTGAGTTTGAGATGTCTATGATTGGAGAAATGAAATTATTTTTGGGATTGCAAATTACTCAACTAGATAAAGGGATATTTATATCTCAGTCCAAGTATGTGAAAGAATTGCTAAAGAAGTTTGTTATGGAAGATTCAAAGCCGGTTGGTACACCTATGGTGATCGGATCTAAGTTGAATCAAGATGATGATTCTCCTAAAACTAATCAGACTAGATATAGATCCATGATTGGTGGATTGCTCTATTTGACTCAAACTCGACCTAATATCATGAATGTCGTATGCATTATTGCAATATTTCAAGTTGATCCTAAGGAATCCCATGTGACAACCGTGAAGAGGATTTTTAGTACTTGAAGGTGATAGTTGATTTTGGCCTATGGTATCCTAAAGAAGATGACCTTACTTTGAGTGCTTTTGTTGATGCTGATTGGGCAGGAGATGTGAATGGAAAAAATAGTACTAGTGGTGGTGCATTTTTCTTGGGAAAGAAGTCGATTTCATGGTTAAGTAAGAAGCAAAATGCCATTTCTTTATCTACTGCAGAGGAAAAATACATTGTTCTTGCTAACAATTGTACTCGAGTATTGTAGATGAAGCAGATGTTGAAAGATATCAGAGTTGTGTATGATGAACCTATTGCTATATTATGTGATAATTCAAGTGCAATTAACATTTCTAAGAATCTGGTGCTGCATTAAAAAACCAAGCATATATCTATCAAGTTTCACTTTTTGAGAGAAAAGGTGAGTGAAAAGGAAGTCAGATTGGAGTATGTGCCTGCTAAGGAACATATTGCAGATATATTTACCAAGCCCTTTCCTAAGGATAATTTTGAGTATCTCAGAGGGAAGCTAGGGGTGATTATCCCTCCTAATAAGAATTAATATGCATTGACTTGCATCAGTTCATGTATTTCATAGTCATATCTTATGGTGCATATTTATGTTGTGGTGGATGCTACTCAGGGGGAGTAGTCAGATGTTCAGAAATGTGGTCCAAATCTTGTGTGGAGAAAGATAATGTGTACCTTTGTCATTGATGTCAAAGGGGGAGAAGATTCATGTGAAAATTTGTGAAAGAGTTAAGGAGAAAAGAGTCAAAATCTAAGGGAGAGAAAGTGCTAAGAGAAAGTATCGTTGATGGTATTTTTCACATCATGTGTTGCCATCAATGCAAAAGGGGGAGATTGCTGGATATTGCTGATATATGGTTTTCATTAATGTCAACACTATTGGAATTCATGTCTTTAAGGTTGTATATGTCAAGGATATTGAGAAAATTGTAATAAAATAAGTTGCAGGTTGTCAGTGATGCAGTGAAGTTCAGTATGATGGCTAGCTCAGTATATTGATGATAAGAAGTTGCAGATTAAAGGGTTTGTTGACAAGTATATCTAGTTTATCCACACGCAATTTCAGTGGTTCGCGTGAAGATTTGATTAAGTTATGAGTATATGTGTTTTGATAGTTGTTCTATTGCTTTAGTTGGTGTTCCTGAAAGAAGATGATATGATTCTAGCAATTTGAGTTGTTGCGGATGCTTTATGGTGATTTATTATACTTATGGATGTTTCTAGATCATGCTCTATCTATGTTGTTGGTTCACATTGATTGTTGTGCTCACGATTGGTGATTTTCGATTGTGAGTTCATGTTTTTCATGATCATGGACGATAGGGTGATTGTAGTGTGTTGTGGATCTTCGAGGCATAATTGTTTAAGGTGCTTCATGTTCGAGACATGTTGTTTTGGGTCCTTACTATGTTTTGGCTGAAATTGTTTGGTTTTCATTGATATATTGTTTATTAATTTGGGTTGACAGTTTGTACACATTTCATATTTTGTTGGGCCGACATGTAGTTGATGTTATCCTTAGTTGCAGATATAGATGATCGATTGTTTATACCATTTGAGAGAAATGGTGAGAGATATGTGTGTGTGTTGTGTGCGAATAATGTTCTAATCTTTCGAAGGTAGAAGTAAAGTGTGAAGAAGAGTGAGTAGAAGAAAGTGTTTATGTGCTTAACCAAAATTGTAATCAGGCATTAGAAGATGCTATTTTCTCAGTTCAAAATCTTTGGATGAAATCCGAATTTGACTGTAAGATAGTGAGTCTTCCCTTGAGTAGTAAGCCTTTTGTATTTGAGCAGTGAGCTCTAGGAAGTGTGCCTGAATGCATGTGCATTCCCCATATATAATACTTTTAATAGAGTATAAACTTGTGGACTAACCTCCACCGTGGTTTTTCCCCTAACAGGGTTTCCATGCAAAATCTTGGTGTTATGTGTGTTTTTGATGTGGTGATGTTTTATGCTTTCATGTTTATTTATCATATCTAAGAATAAGTTTTATAAGTACAATTTCCATGACAACTGATTCACCCCCCCTTCTCAGTTGTCTTCCCTTGTTTTTCCAACACAAAGATGAACCTCCAACAAAATGCAAGTGTATGATTTGTAGTTGGAAATATAAAAGAGACAAGAAGTTGCAACTAAAGCTTGAAACTATAGAAAAGCATATCGATAAAGTTTATGAAAAACAAATCATAGTCAGAAAGGAACAATTGCTAGTATGATGGAAATCAAAGGAAGAATGTCTTCATGTTAAGTATGCCATGAAATAAGATGAGAATAAGCAAAGACTGTTGAAGCTTGCTGCATGTGAAGGTACAATTGAGGCCTAATTTGGAAAAGTAATGGAAGGAGAAAAACAGGAAAAAAATGTTCAGATGAGTGTTATTTTTCATATTTTGTCTAGAGGGCATCCTATGACAAACTACCCATAATAGTTAATTTATTATATATTTTTGGGTGTTCCTCACTTTCTTGGCGCACATTGGTCAGTAAACACTGGATGGGAATGGGCAATTTGTCTTGCTGTAGTGGAAAATCAATATTTAAAGGAGAAAGTAAAAGAGTCAAACTTCATTGCATTATCTTTAGATGAAGTTACTATGGTAGATAATACTTCTTAGGTATGTATGCTTGTGTATACTGTAAAACAACATGTTTGTCAAGTTCACCTTCTTTGTGTTCATAAAATGAAGGACAATTCAACTTCACAAAATCTATTTGAACTGGTCTAGAAAATTTTGAATGAAATTGGAGGTATGGATGACTTGACAATTGCCAAAATGTTGGTGTGTGTAGGAGTTGATGGAGTTGTAGTAATGAAAGGTCACAAGACCAATGTTTGCACAAAGTTACAAATTACTTGTGCACCATACATGCTTGGCATTCACTACATGGCCCACAAAATGAATTTATCATTTAGGATTGTAAGCAAGTATCCTATAGTATCAAAAGTTGAAAATCTAGTCTGTGAGATCTATGCATACTTTTGCTGAAGTCCCAAACGTTTTGTAGAATTTCAAAATTTTGCTAAGGGATTAACAAAAAGAAACAAGCTTCTTAAGGATGTTGATACCAGATGGATCTCCTTGCATGGACCAGCGCAACAAGTTCTTTCATAGTATCGATCCTTGATTGGAATAATGTACAAGCATCACAACACAATAGACAAAGCTTTTGACCTCTTACATAGGTTAAGTGATATAGAGATACTCTTGAATTTAGCTAGTCTTCTCCCCATGCTGGATGAAATGAACAATCTTGTGAAGAAAGCCCAAGATAGAAATATGTATATCTATGAATATACCAAACTACGTAGAATAACATGGATGGCCCTTGATCATCTATATCTAGATCTAATTTCTCAAAGCCCAATTTTTTTAAGCTAGTAGAAAATTATAGATTTGAATCATCCTAAAAATTATTTACAGTTTAATGCAAGTGACAACTTATGTGTCATTGTACGTGGATTTGAGATACTAATGCATTATTGTATGATGGTCAGATGCTCTATCAGATAAGTACTTGTTACAAAGGAATATTTTAACAACATTTTAAAATCTATTAGTGATGATTTGAAGGAAAATGCAAAATCTCTTTCCATAGAGATATATAATAGATTCCCTTGAGATGAAATACTTGAAGCCATGTCTATTGTGTATCCTAAATTTTGGATTCGAGGAAACCGAGATAGCCCAAGCTATTTTCATGATAAAGTAATTACCTTGGCTGAACACTTTTCAAAAAGTGTAGAACACAATGAACAAACAACAAAAGGAATTATAAATGGAGATAATCTTTGAGAACAATGTAAGTATTTTGCAAGAAGTATGATGGACTAGTTTGATTCCATGGAGAAGCCCATGGAAGCAGGATCGATAACAAAGGCTTGGAAAACCTTAGGTTAGAGTGAAATATTGTGTGGTTCAATATCAAAATATTTCGTACTTGTTGATTTATGTCAAACAATGATATTGGGATCAATGGAGGATGAGAGAGTTTTCAGTTCATTGGCCTTTTTGAAATCCAAGATAAGAAACAAACTAGACAAGAATTTGGAAAGTTGCTTGAGGGTGTTTGGAGCTATGTATAATGTCAAAGAAAATATTTTTGAAAGGGCACTCACAATCTATAGGCTGTGCAACATTTCAAACAATGGTATTGGTAATGATGGCACTGGCAGTGGGACAAATGATAATGACACAATGAATGTTGAATTTGAGACACAGGGTGAAGAAATGAAGACCAAACTCAAAATCAAGATGATTCTTTTACTTTATCTCAAGTTGAACGTCAATTTGAGGACCCTGACTTGATTTTGCAAATGGAAGTGAATTAGCAATTTTTAGGTATTTATATTGCACTTCATGAATCATATTCCAAACTGTAGTTGATGATATCATATATTGTTTTTCATGAAATTATGAATCAGATTGAATACATTAACTTATTATTAATAGTTTCATGTTTTAATTGTTTCATACTGATAAGTTTTTCATGTAGTGAGTGATTCATCATTCAACTCAATGCTTAATGTTTCCTTGCTAGCATAGATTTGTGCATAAAATATAAAATTTATAGTAAAGTAAAATTTTGTTTTTTGATTTGATGTGTGATTTTGCATCATTTTTCATAGTTTATGAATTATTTTGATTAGTGCCTTATTTGCAACTGAGTCAGAAAATGAAATATACTCCTACAATAGACTAACTCATGGCTTCTTATAACCTCATTGGCTTACAATTAGAAACCAAGCAAAGAACAACACTTATCACACTACTTATAAATTCCTATAAGATGGGAAATCTCTACCAGCCTAGATTCTAGTGACAACCACAATACTATCTAAGCTAGAAATATAATCTAAACAAGAGAAAAAAAATAAGATGAGGAATAAAATGAAAAAATTCAAATAAGAGAACTCCCCATATTGAAGTTGAATAACTTCTCTTGTCTCTCCTCAAGCTGCTTTTCCAAATATGCCCTCAGATCGTGGTAGAAATGTGTAAATACCTGTAAATAGTAAGCATGAAAGTTAGAGATAAGTGGTTGTTAAATCAAACATGGAGGAGGAAGGCTTCTTTATAAACAACCATTCAAACGGATGGTCCAAATCAAGCTTCTAGAAAGATTCCAAGATCGATGGACGAGAAGACATGCTTTAGTTCATAGGGTTGAGGGATAAGATCTAGGAAAGTTATGGTATAGGGTAAGGGTTTGGGGTTATGGGTATAGAGTTTAGGGTTGAGTCTCACATATCCCCGTCTCTACTCTCCTCCTCATCTCTATTGTTCTCTATATCACTTCACTATCTCCCTTGGATCTACCTCTCTCTATCTGACCTCTCTCTTAGCTATCTATCTAGATCTCTCTATCTGATATTTTTATATCCCCTTCCCACCTCTCCCCTCATCCATCCTTATCTACCTTTCCCTTCCTCCCTATGTTGATCTCTCTTCTCCCTATCTTGCATATATCTCTTTCTCTGCCTTTCTTCTCTCTATCTCACCTCTCTTTATCTCTCTCTATCTCACATATCTCTCTCTTTCTTTTCCTCTCTTAGAATAACAAATATAAACACTTAAGATGAAAATGTGAAGATGCTTATAATAACACATCTAAAGAACTAAGATGAAAATGAAAAGATGAGATGAGTTGGATGGAGATGAAGATCGAGTGACTATATTAATACATTGAATGTAGAGATATATGAGAGAAATATAGAATGAAATTGCACATATAATCTATGATTAGGAAAGAGAAAAATGATGGTGAAGAGAAATAAGGGATGGGATGGGATTAGGTGTATTTGGAATGAAATAATTTAAATGCAATGTAGAGAGCACTTAAAATGATAATGCATGTGATACTATGCACCAGGGTATGAGGAACCAAGGCGATTGTGTATCACATGCATATGATTGACACAATAAACACACGGGTTGTTCCAACATCCTACAAAGTCATGAAGGGCTTTGGAGGGGCCAATGTTGGAAAACCACAATCACAAGAGGATTATCTATTGTAGCACATGATCATAATGAACCTTGGTGGGTACAAAAATAGACAACCAAGAAAACACGATCACCAAAATCCAAGACATGCCCCTATTTCTACCAGTCAAAGCACACCATGATATGATGGATCATGGTGAACTCAAGTAGGTAGAGTAGGAAGCCCAACAATAAAAATTTGAAAGCACCCCAAAAATAATAAGATATCTGAAATATCCTTTTCCATAAGGATGATAGGTGGGTTGATGTGGTCTAATATGAGGAATGATATATCCTGTGAAGACCAAAGATAGATGGGATATATCCTGAGATTTCTATGACAAGGGATAGTCAAGATAATTGGAATTTTAGGTGGCTAACAAATTTTGTTGTAGGCACCAGCTTGGTGACACATGAACACAAGGATGAGAACCTAATGACTGAATTATATAAGGTATACATACCTTAAGGGTTGAAGGTACTTAGTTTAGGTTAGAGTGTATAGGCTTTACAACCTAGGGCTGAGTGTAGGGTTTAGGGTTGAGGGTATAACATTTAAGATTGAGTGTATGGGGGATCAAGGGTTCATCTTGTAGGATTCAGGGTCTAGGTTTGAGGGAAATAGTTTAGGGTTGAGTGTATATGGTTGAGGGTTTATTATATAAGCCTTATGGCCCAAGGTTGAGGGATATGGTTTAGGTTCAAGAGGGTATATGGTATAGGGTTGAGGGTTTAGTCTATAGGCTTTAGGTCCTAGGGTTGAGTGATAGGGTTTGGGGTTGAGGGTATATGGTATAAGGTTTAGAGTTGAGGGTATAGGGTTAAGGGTTGAGTATATGGTTAAGGGTTTAACCTATTGGCTTTAGTTCCTAGGGTTGAGGGACAAGGTTTACAATATAAGGTATAGGGTTGAGTATAAGGTTAAGGGTTTAACCTATTGGCTTTAGTTACCTAGATCTACCTCTCTTTATCTAACTTCTCTCTCTATCTCCCCTTCCTACCTCTCCCCTCATCTCTCCTTATCTAGCTCATTTTGCTCCCTACATAGATCTCTCCTCTCTCTATCTAGGGTTTAGGGTTGAGAGTATAAGATTGATTGATAAGGTTTATATTTAAGGGTATAGGAACCTTGAGGGTTGAAGGTATAAGGTCTAGGGTAGAGTGTATAGGCTTTATGTTCTAGGCCTAATTGTAGGGTTTAGGGTTGACGGTATAGGATATATAGGGTTAAGGATTATGGTTATAGAGTTTAGAGTTAAGTGTATAGGTATTAGGGTTTTGTACATATAATTTTGGTAAGTTAAATCCATCATAAGCCCAAAACTAAGAAAAACACATACGTGTTTTGTTATGTTAAAATCATGTACATGTTTTGTAAAGGTAGATCCACTGTTTTAAGCCAAAACGAAGAAAAAATGTATGTGTTTTGTTAAGTTAAAAGCACATACATGTTTTGTAAAGGTAAATGAATCATTAAAACTCAAAACTAAATAAAAAACGTATGTATTTTTTTAAGTTAAAGTCACATGTACATGTTTTGTAAAGTCAAAAGCACGTATGTGTTTTGTGAAGTTAAAAGAATGAAGTCATCGCTAAATTGGAAATTGGCTAGGTATGTGAGGAGAGAAATGAATAAGGCTATAAATGTTGGGATGGCAGGTATGTGAGGTGTTGTATAATCCACAGTCATTACAAGGAAATGGCGGTGGCAATCCTCAATATCCAACACCTTGTCAATCACCATCATTGCTCGACTATAAGGTAAGAAAATGGTGGTGGAAATCCTTGGTACCCAACACCATGTCAATCACCATCACTACTCGACATGGAAAGCCTTGGTACTAAGAAGATTGATCATGGGGTTAACATGGAAATACTGTGGCATTAGTAGTTGGTTATGTTGTTTAATCATCACCATGGTGAATATGCACATTATAGTGGAGCAACAATGGTGAAGGTAATTTATATGAAGCCTTGCCAATTTGGGTGTTGCGAATAGGAAAGAAGTGGTGTGGGAGGCCTACTTGTATAATCATGCAACTATTCTCGAGGCTGGCAGAGTTGCATGTTTGGGTACCTTCACAAATAGAGTCTGTGAAGGTACTAAAAATTAGTGCTAATACATACATGGAAGGGTTGTTGGTGTTGATCAAGATCAAAGGGACAAGAATGGGTGCTATCTAAATCCTAAAATATATGAACAATCTGAAGATGTGAAAAAGGGGATAATTGGCCATTTTGTCCTAGAAGTTAGTGTTGTGTCCAACATCCATAGAAAATCCATCATCTTTTACACAAAATGGTGAGTTGTTCTAGTACTATTTGGCTTGTCGAGGTAGCTTTAGTATAGCATAAATAAGGAGGGAAGGAGGTTTAAGGGGCATCAAAATGGCTCCTCACTTTGGTGTTGTGTGTAGGTGCCTTCAATAGTCATGCAAACAACAAGTTGGAAGATTATTTAGCTTGCACAAAGAAGCCACAAGGGATGCTATAATAAAGATCACTTGTTCGTTAACCTAGGTGGGTGGTCATGTACATGATGGTGTGGTATATGAGAATTTTTGTATAATGGCGGTGTAGATAATGGGCTCCCACTAGTGGGGTGTTTGTTTTATCAGAAACATGGTTGCTCTGGCCAACAGAGACACACCTATGTCTGCTTTGGAAGGCATCCCTATTTCGCCCTGGATGCAATTTTGTGGCTGATTTTTTGGATGCTAGCATTGTTGCGAGATGTGAGATTGCTAAGATGGCTTTGAGTTTGTATAGGTTTGGGGTAGAGGGGAATTATATGAAGGATTTTGAGAAATTCTTGAGCAATAATGGAGATTTAATCTCCACTTCTAATGTAGCTCACTGTGGGGAACATGTTGAGGGCATGAGGTTCATCATGCACAAATATTTGTAAAATCTCTTTTTTAGTAATAGTTACTACAAATATTAGAAGCATTATTATATTTTCTATGTCTCCGATTATTGGATAGAATGAATTTGTAGATTGCTAAATAATGATTCTATTAAAAAATTATATAATATAATATAATATAATATTATAGTAATATAATATTGCGGTGGCGCTCCCTTTGGGAACTCAAACAAACCACTTTGTAGAATTTTCTTTTGCCCATCATGGGTTAAAAATGGCCAAGGAGAAGGGGGTTACGAAAGTATGGTTGGAAGGGGACTCTTTGAATATCATTAATTGCTTGAAAAAAGGTTAACTCTCTCTCCTGGTCGATTGAAAGGCTCATCGAAGACTCAATTATAATTTTAAATTCTTTTTAGGATGTTTACATTCCCATGTGTATTGTGAGGCCAATGGTTTTGATTTATTGGAAAACTTTGGGGCTTCTTCGACTAGGTATTAGAACTCTAATGACCACTTGCCCATCGATCTCAAATCTCTACTTAATAATGATAATTATTCACATGCTTTTATGAAGGGGGTCAGATTAGGAGGTAATGTCCTTGGCATGTGGCTTTATAATTTCCTTATTATGTTGATTAGAATTATGAGGGGCATCATCTGTCTTGATAATCATGGGTATGCAAGTTGTGATCTCACGAGGGATTCGGCATTAATGAATACCAGAATGTGGAATGTTAGTGTCGCACACTTTTTGGGTGCTATTTTCCTCCTTGCATTTTCTATTCCTCATTTTTGTGGGTTATCCTTCAATAGTTCTCTGTGCATGTCTATGCTTTCAAGTATGGGGGGTGAGAGATGTATTATTGAGCCTGTGTCGTGTGATGAGATTAAGTCCAATGGCGAGGTCTGGAAGATTCTTGAGAAAGGGGGGTCACCCCTTTCATGGAAAGACTCCATGGATTTGATCCTAATACGTCACAGGAGTTTGTGGATGCTTGGCATAGCCGTTTCCTGAGCATTTTTGGGGTTGACGTTACTGCTAATGAGAATGTCATCACAAAATTTACTGGTCTTTCTACATAGGGTAGGAAGTTCTATAGGGAAAAGGCAATGTCTATGTTGGTGAGGATGAATTTCCTGCAGGATAAGGAGAAGGCCAAAATTGTATGGCTACCATGTGGGGGGTATGACAAGACCTCCATTAAACTCATATGGGGGGATGCGGCTATGGATCTCATGCATTATTACACCCTGGATGGGAGATTCTTTGCCATTTATGGGCATTACTTCATGTTACCAAACCATTTCCACCATGGTAAGATGATTTGCTTCCCATTCTATCTGCTCTTGTCTTTAGAGAATTATATTCTAGAATTTAGAAGGAATTCTAATAACCATTTTTTACATGAAGGGTTGATGCTTTTAATTGTGGAAAATATTAAGGCTAGATATGTCATTGAAACCCTTGTTCCTAGTAGAGCTCACAAGTCAAAGGATTTAGACTATGATATTGGTGAGGATTCTATTGAGGTGGAGGACGTTGAAGGTGAGACAAAGTCTTTGGATAAGGAGAACTCTCCTGCCTGGTCTAATGGCTATCACACTAATTTGGAGTTGAAAAATCTCCATTCGGCTAAGGCTAAGAGTAGAAGTTCATCAAATTCTGGGAAAGGTGGTCGGGTTTCTAAGATGGGGTTTGTGCCCTCCCCCTTGTTGGTTCTAAAAAATGCAGGTTTTTACCAAAAGAGTTTGCCAAGTTCTTACTACACTTTTGGCCAATGTACAAGGCCAATTACACAATTGAACCTTCTGCTCTTTAGGTTCTGCTAGACCTAGGTGGGTGAACCTATATGAAAAATTCAGATTTGAAATACATTTCCTGCCAAACAATCTACTCACAATGGCTATTGGGAGTGGATAGACAAAATGACTACAACTACTCCTACTGCACAAAAGAAATATTTTGAATATGTTGTTTTATATGAATTTTACATCTAGGTTATGGAAGATCAGTGCCTTCTATCCACTTGGGCAATGGAGTCAAAAATATCAAGAACTGTATGTGTGTTTCCCTCTTTGTCTTAATTCTAGTTGTTAGGCACTTTGAAAACCAAAATTCTATGGTTGGCATGTGACTTCTCCAAATTTATGAATTGCATAAATTGTGCTGGAATGTCTTCCTACTAGGTTCTTCTTTAACCATCCAACAAAATTCCTAAAATCACTGAGACTTGTTTAAAAGAATTTAGTTTTGATTTGCAGACACCAGTTAATCAAATCCCACAAAGTGAAAATGCACTATGATAAATTAGAAATATATTTGATATCTTGATTTAAATGATTTAAAGATTTCTAATTGGAGACAACCAGATAGGAAAATACGAAATTATAGCATCTCAACAACTAAATATAAAATGGGTTTCACCAGTTCAAAATTTTTTGTCCATTGATTCTGCTTCCAAAAATCTATACATTCTTTGCATTCCCAGTCCTATTATTTTTGGAAAAATGTAACTCCTGTCACCCCTCTCCAAAACTTATTTTTTAATACGTTTATACATTACATTTCAAGAGTCACGACTCATCATTTTCCTATTACAACCGCTTCACATTATTAGGACAAAAATTAAAATATTTAATTGAATTTCCTTATCGGAAAATTAAATATTTATGCACTATAGTCCGCTTGTTTATTTCATTTTATATTATACCGCTCTACCACGAGCTTTATTCTAACCGTTGACGGTTGTGTAGACATGGAAAATGGACAAAT
This sequence comes from Sequoiadendron giganteum, assembly GCA_007115665.2. Lineage (NCBI taxonomy): Eukaryota > Viridiplantae > Streptophyta > Pinopsida > Cupressales > Cupressaceae > Sequoiadendron > Sequoiadendron giganteum. The sequence continues at coordinate 430,949,837 of CM021108.1, read as the reverse complement.
GTCATTTTGGCACACTTGATCCCGATTACTAACAACATTCCTTCCTGAATCATACTCTCAACATTTCATCATAATTCTGTCTCTTAATATAATGAATCTTATTCATCTAATTAAGTCTTCTTCCTCCTTTGATTAAATTAATCAATTTAATTTAATTAACCTTACATTTCTATTTAATTAAATAAATTATTTTATTTGATTAAAATCCCTAAAGTCCTCTTATTAAATTAAATAAATTAAACCTTATTTGATTTAATCTAACATATTCCTTTTTGGTTAAATAAAATAAATCATTTATTTAAAAAGTCATTTCCTCTCAATTCTGATTTAAATTAATTCATCCATTTGAGTCAAAATTGTCAAATCATCTAATTCTTCATTAAATTAATCAAAACCTTGATTAAGTAATCCCTCTCACTAAAATCCTCTAGAGAATGCAACTTGCACAATAAATCAATTACTTTGATTTATTTAATTCTCTATTTTCCCTCACAAAGCATCAAAAGGGAATATTCCCTCATTTGAATTCAAAAAGGGCCAAGTGGACTTGGTCCTTCCAACAAGGCATTTAAGGCCTCTTACATGTCCTTGGCCTTGAGCCAAGTGACATTAACTTCATTTCCCTCCCCCCTTCAACAAGCCATTTCACAAATTCAAATTCAAACTAAATGCATTTATTGGCACTTTGGCCAAACTGTGCACAACCATCAACCATTCACATCATGACATGTGGCATTCAACCATTGGATTGAAGGTTAGTCCCACATTGCTGAAATACCTTTCATTATTCCAAATTGAAATCTATAAAGTGGAGGCTTCTCTCCTCATTTCTCATCCACAATCTCATGCAAAGTTACTCTCTTCACATTGAGAGCTAATTTTTCCCATTTCCACTCAACCATTCACCATTTTCACAAATTGTAGCAAGGTTATTCAAATCTCTTTGGGAGATTTGACCATTTCACAATCACTCACAGTTGCAACTTAGGAGTTGGGAAAGGGCCAATTTAAACATTCAATTGGCACCAATTCCCCCATGGGATCACTATTCTATTTGCTTAATTAGGATTAACACTCATTTATTTAAATTTTGTTCTTCATCATTTCCTAGTTTAAGTTTAATAGATGGATTTCATGGGGAATCCCTCATGTTTGTTTGCATATTGCGCTAACGATTTGACATGTTTGTTGTTCTTATGCATTTGCAGGTTTAGGGGTTCACAGGTTGCATGGTATTCGACTTTGAATGTCTTCTCTTACCGCGCAACCGCGGGCTTCATTTCTATCTCTGGCAGTAAAGCGCTCAAAACATTTAAATGTTACCTCTGGTTGTCTACCACCACAGTTATCTCTATGTCTACCGTGCTACCACAGTCACACTCTTAAATTTTGGCAATTCCACATTAGCTCCTTTGACCGCTGCCTCGCTGCTTACTCACCGCCCACCGCGCTACTGCAGTCTACATTTTCACTATCCGTGGTGTAGCGGTAATTGTCTGTGCCATCTCTCTCACCATCCATCTCCTTACCACTCAATCACCGACTATGTTTTGACCCTTCATGGTATGATGGTCTGACTGTTCCTCGTCGTTAACTCATCACCCACCATGCTACTGGGGTCTGTGGTTTGACCACGTGTGGTGTGGTGGTAAGCCTTATCATGACTGTGCTTAACCATCATCGCTATACCACGAGCCACTTTGCAAAAGGCCGCGGTAAAGCGGTAAATGCTATGAAGGGTAAATGATGGCGGTAAAAGGTATTTTAACATCATGGATGAGGGTAAAATGAATTATTTCACGAAGAAGATAGAAAAATAATGAGTTTAAATGAATAAGACCCCTTAGTCTTTCAATGAAAAATTTGGGTTCTAATAGTGGCTCCTGTTGGTGATGAGTGATTTTGCAAATTACTGCAGGAATCTAGAATATCACTGGGAGAGCAGACCAAAAAAAGGATGACAAAATGGAGGAGATGGAAACTGGAGGAAATGAAAAGATGAAGAGGAAAATGGGAGATGACCCTACACTACTGTACATGGAAAGAAAATGAATGTTTTCAATAAGGGAATTTCTAAGAATGCCCATGTACTGGCAAACCCAGGCCCTTCAAAATTCCTAAAACTACTGTGCATGGAAAAGAATGTTTAAAGAGGCTTACTAAGAATTGTCCATGCACTCGAAATCCTTAACCCTTTGCAATTCCTTCTTGAATCATACTCTCAACATTTCATCATAATTTTGTCTCTTAATCTAATGAATTATTATTCATCTAATTAAGTCTTCTTCCTCCTTTGATTAAAATAATCAATTTAATTTAATTAACCTTACATTTCTGTTTAATTAAATAAATCATTTTATTTGATTAAAATCCCTAAAGTCCTCTTATTAAATTAAATAAATTAAACCTTATTTGATTTAATCTAACATATTCCTTCTTGGTTAAATAAAATAAATCATTTATTTAATAAGTCATTTCCTCTCAATTCTGATTTAAATTAATTCATCCATTTGAGTCAAAATTGTCAAATCATCTAATTCTTCATTAAATTAATCAAAACCTTGATTAAGTAATCCCTCTCACTAAAATCCTCTAGAGAATGCAACTTGCACAATAAATCAATTACTTTGATTTATTTAATTCTCTATTTTCCCTCACAAACCATCAAAAGGGAATATTCCTTAATTTGAATTCAAAAAGGACCAAGTGGACTTGGTCCTTCCAACAAGGCATTTAAGGCCTCTTACATGTCCTTGGCTTTGAGCCAAGTGACATTAACTTCATTTCCCTCCCCCCTTCAAAAAGCCATTTCATAAATTCAAATTCAAACTAAATGCATTTATTGGCACTTTGACCAAAATGTGCACAACCATCAACCATTCACATCATGAAATGTGGCATTCAACCATTGGATTGAAGGTTAGTCCCACATTGTTCAAATCCCTTTCATTATTCCAAATCGAAATCTATAAAGTGGAGGCTTCTCTCCTCATTTCTCATCCACAATCTCATGCAAAGTTACTCTCTTCACATTGAGAGCTAATTTTTCCCATTTCCACTCAACCATTCACCATTTTCACAAATTGTAGCAAGGTTATGCTCAAATCTCTTTGGGAGATTTGACCATTTCACAATCACTCACAATTGCAACTTAGGAGTTGGGAAAGGGCCAATTTAAACATTCAATTGGCACCAATTCCCCCATGGGATCACTATTATATTTGCTTAATTAGGATTAACACTCATTTATTTAAATTTTGTTCTTCATCATTTCCTAGTTTAAGTTTAATAGATGGATTTCATGGGGAATCCCTCATGCTTGTTTGCATATTGAGCTAACGATTTGACATGTTTGTTGTTCTTGTGCATTTGCAGGTTTAGGGTTTCACAGGTTGCATGGTATTCGACTTTGAATGTCTTCTCTTACTGCGCAACCACAGGCTTCATTTCTATCTCTGGTGGTATAGCGCTCAAAACATTTAAATGTTACCTCTGGCTGTCTACCACCACCGTTATCTCTATGTCTACTGTGTTATCGCAGTCACACTCTTAACTTTCGACGATTTCGTGTTAGCTCCTCTGACCGCTGTCTCGCTGCTTACTCATCGGCCACGGTGCTACTGCGGTCTACATTTTCACTATCCGTGGTGTAGTGGTAACCGTCCACACCATCTCTCAAACCGTCCATCTCCTTACTGCTCAATCGCCAGCTATTTTTTGACCCTTCACGGTATGGCAGTCTGACTATTCCTCATCGTTAATGCATCACCCACCACGCTACCACGGTCTATGGTTTGACCACGTGCAGTGTGGCGGTAAGCCTTATCATGACTGTGCTTAATCGTCACTACTATACCGCGAGCCACTTTGCAAAAGGCCGCGGTAAAGTGGTAAATGCTATGAAGGGTAAACGATGGCGGTAAAAGGTATTTTAACATCATGGATGAGGGTAAATGTAATTATTTCATGAAGAAGATAGAAAAATAATGAGTTTAAATGAATAAAACCCCTTAGTCTTTCAATGAAAAATTTGGGTTCTAATAGTGGCTCCTGTTGGGGATGAGTGATTTTGCAAATTACTACAGGAATCCAGAATATCACTGGGAGAGTAGACCAAAAAAAGGATGAAAAAATGGAGGAGATGGAAAATGGAGGAAATGAAAAGATGAAGAGGAAAATGGGAGATGACCCTACACTATTGTACATGGAAAGAAAATGAATGTTTTCAATAAGGGAATTTCTGAGAATGTCCATGTACTGGCAAACCCAGGCCCTTAAAAATTCCTAAAACTTTTGTGCATGAAAAAGAATGTTTAAAGAGGCTTACTAAGAATTGTCCATGCACTAGAAATCCTTAACCCTCTGCAATTCCTCAAGAGAAGAAATGCTTCAGGAACTGACTATGTACATGAAACTCCTACTCCTCTTCAAACATGTTCTGCAGGAAATAAGAATCTTCACCTCCTTTACCAGTTATCACAAAAGTACCCAACCATAAGGCTTCAAATTTGCAATGCTTCCCCTTCTCCTGACACCGAGAATTCCACATCAATACTAGGTCATTTTCTTCAAACTTTCTCTCCTTGGCCTTTTTATCAAAAAAGATATTTCATCTGTGACTACAATTTCACATTTTTCTTTTGAGCCATTCTTCTTATTTCATCAAGCTTTGCAAGCTACTCCATTCTTTCCTCCATTGGTTCAGAAATATCCAAGTCTTCTTGTAGAATAAAATTATAAACTGGCAAAAGGTTTTGCAGTGACATCCTGGCTTGTGTCCCATACACCAGTTCAAATGGAGATTTCCCAATTTCCTTCTTCACTGTAATCCTATCTGCCCATACAACCATTCTTAACGTTGAACCCCATGCCTTTTTATTTGTATCAAGCATCCTTCTTACTATCTTCAAAAGACTTGTATTACTTGACTCTGCCTAACCATTGGCTTGTGGATGATATGGGGCAGAATAAGAAACATTAATGCCATATGTTTTAAAAAAATCTCTAAACTCATCAGATCTAAAACACATTCCATTATCTATGATTAATCTGACCGGGGTGCCAAATCTGGTTATAATATTTTCCATAAGAAAGTTCACCACCACCTTGCTAGTTGCTTGCTTAGTTGGGATAGCCTCCACCCATTTTGTAAAATAATTTGTGGCCACTAATATCCATTTGTGTCCTCCACTTGATCTTTCCTATATTTCTCCAATGAAGTCAATTCCCCACTAATGAAATGGAGCTTCTACCTGCAAAGGTCTAAGTGGCAAGGCTCCTTGATACTTCAACTTCCCTGAGAACTTTTGACAAGACTCACATTTCCTCACATGTGAAAAAGAGTCATTGAACACCTTAGGCCAATAATAACCAACCCTGAGAATTTTATGTGTAGTGGTCTTAGCAGAATAATGGCCTCCACACACCCCTTCATGCATTTCACTCAAGACATGTTCTGCTTGGGACTCATCTAAACACAACAGTAAGATACCATCCCTATTCTTCCAGAATAAGTCCCCTTCTATAAAAATGTACTTAGAAGCTTGCAACTGCAAAGTTCTCCTTTTATTATCACTCAACCCCTCAGGACACTTCATGTGTTTGAGATAATACATCACATCTGTATACCATGGAGTATGTTTAATTCTTGCAACAACCTCTTCCTTACCTTCTATATTGCAGATTTGGTTTGCTTCAATATTCGTTTCTGCCATCAGCCTTGCCAGACTCTATCCTCTTACCAGTTTGGTAATTTGAATCTCCATATTGAACTCTTGGATTTTATTAATTCATTTGCATCTCTTCCCTGTCACTTCCGTCTACACCAAGATATCCTTCACAGCTGCATGCGGGACATTAGCAATTACCTTAGCTCCAACAAGATAAGGTCTAAAATCCTTTGTTGCTTTGACCAATGCATAAGCCTATTTTTACATAATATCATACTTCAATTCTGACCCCTGCAAAGATTTTCTAAAAAAGGAAACAGGTTGTTCATGGCCTTCATCATTCTTCTGTAACATGACAACAACTATGGTATGAAATGAAGCAAAAGAAAAAATCTGAAATGGCTTAGTGAAATCAGGGGACTTTAGGATAGGGGCTTCTTTGATAGCTCTTTTTATAAATATGAAGGCACCCATGGCTTCAGCAGTCCAATCCAACTTCTCTCCTTTTTTCAACATCTTAGATATAGGTTTAACAATCTTAGCAAAATTGGACACAAACCTTATGACAAAGTTAATTTGGCCAAAGAATGATTGGATTGCTTTGACAATTTTGGGAATGGGGATTTTATCTATGGCATCTACTCTTTCAGGATCTATCCTAATCCCACATTTTGACACAATATACCCCAAAAACTTACCTTCTGTAACAACAAAATGACATTTTTTTGGATTAATACTAATACCATATTCCAAGGCTTGGATGAAAATCTTCTCCAGATCTCCCACATGATTCTCTGCCCTTTTGGAATAAGCAATGAGATCATCCTGACACACCACCATTATAGCATTAATTAGACTTGCAAATGCCACATCGATGGCTCTTTGAAAGGTAGCTCCCGCATTTGTGAGACCAAATGGCATTCTTACATAGACATAAATTCCCCATGGTGTAGTGAATGTTGCCTTGTATTGCTCAAATTATTTGACTTTGACCTGATTATATTTAGAAAATCCATCCATCATTGACAATAGATCACATCCTATTACTTTGTGCAATATTGCCTCCATGTTTGGGAGAGGATAATTATCTTTTAGGGAAGCAACATTAAGATTTCTGAAATCTACACAATCTTATGTCCCCATTCTTCTTCCTGGCTAGAACCAAATTTGAGACCCATGTTGAATATCTAATGGGTTTTTTAATACCTCCATCCCTGAGCTTTGCTAGCTCCTCTTGCATCTTAGGTTCCAGAGTTGGGTTAATAGGCCTCTACTTTTGTCTGAATGGCTTTGTGTCTAGCTTAAGTGGAATTTCATGCTGAAAAAGATCTTCTCTATATGCCTTCAAGTCCTCATAAGACCAAGCAAACACATGCTTGTAATTTCTCAGCAATGCAATCAATATTCTCCTGATGGTTGGGCTTATTTTCTTTCCAATATAAACCCTTTTTGGTGCTAATTCAGTTCCTAGATTTATTTCTTCAATATATTCTTTCTTAACAGGTGTCTGCTTCATGAGAGAACGATCACTCTCATCATACACTCTTTCCAATGCTACAAGCCCTTTGGGAAGCTTGTTGGTTTTTAGCTGCAAAACTTCCTTCCCAATACAGTCTGTTTCCCATCTACTTCATCCACAAAAGCATTGAAATCAATATCATGTGCCTCATACTGATCTATACAATGAAGAAACTTCAAAAGGTCAGTATCATCATTAAAAACCTGCCAACTATATATGTTGTCAGGGACAACAGGTCTTGTTTTGAATTCAACCTGGGACACTCCTGCCAAAGTGATATCATCCCTCTTTAAAGCTACACTAGCCAAGAAGTCAACCATCAAATTTTCAGATCTATCTATCCAATCAATTGAAAATGCATCAAATAGTTCCACTATATCCCACACATCATTTCTATATTGTTTCAGCCTCTTGTTCTTTGCAACATACTTTGATCTAACTTGTGACACAACTAGCTTAGAATCTCCCAAGACAACCAACAACTTAATTTTATGCTTGACAACCACGTCCAAACCAATCAACGAGGCTTCATACTATGCCACATTGTTTGTACATTCAAAATCCAACAAAAATGAATATTTAAATGTTGTACCTTCAGGTGATATGAAACCTACCCCAGCTCCATTGCCTTCTTGGCTGCAAGCCCAATCAAAATACATTTTCCACACACCTTGCTGATTTCTAGAAACAAGTCTATCAATTGGATCAGTATTCACTAATTCTGGCTGAGACAATTCCACTCTGAAACTCCCTAAATCCACATCACATAAGCAATTAAGTTGTTCTTGAGGAACACACTCAACAATCTGATTCACCCTTGGTTCTCTATACAATTTTACTTCTTCACCATTAAGTGGTATTGTGGCATATGATAAATCAAATTGTACATTACCTCCAACTTCTACAGTCCATTGTCTTGAAAAAAGCATTCCAAACTGAGGAGGTGTATCAATCATAGTTATATCAATATTATAGGTTTCCTGTGGGTAGGTTGCTAATTTCACTTCTACATCTTTCATAATCTCCACAACTGGGATAGGCCTACTATCCATGGCATAACATTTACCACCCTCAATATCTATCCACATACCAAGCTATTTCATCACCCCTACTGGCATGATATTCATAGAAGCACCTGAATCTATCATGCAATTTCTTACCAATTTACCATTTATGAGTAGAGTAGTAAAAAATGGATCAACTTGTGGTGTATTTATCAATGCAACATTTATGCAAACTTCAGAAACTTTTATCTTTCCTTTCCTATCAACAATTCCAAGATTCTCCTTTTGTTCAAAGTTTATATTTTGATTCCTCCCACTAGATATTAATTGAATAGCACTTTCCCTATACTCTTTGATTTTCATCATTTCAAGTAATGGGACAAATATTTTTACCTAGGATAAAGCTTGCATGAAATCAAAAGATGCACTTTCAGCTTTGATTGCCTTCTTTTGTTTTGTTGATTCCCCTTTGTTCTCCTCTTTCTCCTTTTTGGATGTCTGATCTATCTTTTGTTTGTCTTTGGGAAATTCTTTACTTTCTTCTTTAGGGACATATTTTTGTTCTTTTTTATCAGAGTGCTCATCATTTGTCTTTTTTGATATTTGATCGGACATCTTTTTATCTTTCAAGAATATTCCACTTGGAACACCTTCATTCTCATTCACTGTCCTATTCTTCAGCCAATACTTGCTTTTAGCCTACTCAACTGTTGCAATAGTCAATATTTTAATTTCTTCCTCAGTTGGTCCCCTCATATTTGCCCTACTTGTCTTATATGATTTAGTAGGAGGACCTTGTTCATCATCTCTTTCTTCATAATAAAAAAGGTTTGTTGTTCTTCCATGTACACATTATATTTTTGATGATTAACATTATATTCATATCCTCCTTCTGAGATGAATACCCTTGCTCTACAGAGTGAAGAATGTAGGAAGTCAAATAGATATTATGGTCTTTTTCGTTATCATTTTCTAATATGTCTTTTCCTGACACTGACTGAGCTACAACACAATGCTCTGAAGAATGTGGCAAGTCGCAATCTGAACACCAAGGACTATTATAAACCATGTATGTCCCTCTCTTCTTCAAAGGATCAGGTGTCTCTTTATTTCTTGGTCTATCCATCATTGGATTTCCATCTCTCCAATTTTTATTATATGGCATGTCATGTAGTCTTGGCCTTTCATTTCTATATGTGTTTTCTTGTTTATTTGGAGGAGCATATTGGGGAACCCTTGGGCTATCCCTCTTAGAAATCATCCCTCCAGCCTTCCTATTATTTTCAATAGTGAGTGCTATCCTTTGAGCTTCAGCTAAATTCTTGGGACACCTGTTCCTAAGCTCATATCCAGTCTTACGATCAAAATATTTTAAATAAATACTCAATGTAGTAGGATCAACTAATTTGGATCCATGAGGTATCTTATTATGCAACTTAGAAAACCTCTGGTTGAAGTCATAAGCTGACTCATTTTGATGTTTCTAAATAGTCACCAATTCATGTAAAGAGAACTCTGGTGCACATCGATTCCCATACTGCTCAAGAAAATGTTCATAAAACACATGAATAGAATCAATAGAGGCTGTTGGAAAAACATTAAACCAATCTCTGGCATCTTCAATCAGTGACATCATAAACAAACTTAACTACACATCTTCATATTTCATATCCAAATCTTGCATAAAATCATTAAAGCTCCTTAAATGTTCTTCAACTGTAATTGCACTACTTCCTGTGAACTTTGGGAACAAACTTCTCCAACTGTTGTCCATAGGATAGGGACATATTTGAAATCCTACCAAATCAAACTGCCTGATCATGGTTGTGTATTGTGGAGGAGGTGGATTTCGGTAATTTTGGTGCTGGTACAATGGATTATTATGAGACATTTGCACATATTGCTGACCTTGTGGGGGCACATGCTGCTGATAAGGATGTGGCTGAGCACCTTGATTTTGTGGTGGAGCATTTGTGGGTCTATATTGATTCCTTGGCTGATTTTGTTGGGCCTGTGGGGAATTTGATGGGCCTGCATTATTGTTACCCTACCTGTGAGGTGGCACATATTTATGCAAATTACCCATTTGATTATTGATTTGTACTTTCCTCAATTTCAACTCTTCAAGTTCTCTAATTGCTTGGAGCCTCTACTCATATTCTATTCTTGCTTTCTCCACTTCTTGTCTCTCATGTTCCAATCTTGCATTTATTTCATCCCTAGCCATAAGTTCATAATTCTCCTCAGATGCTGCTTCATAGCTAAGTCCATCTTGATCCTCTTCAAGAAATGGCATTTTTTGATCATATTCATGTTGTCTCTTTTCCATTTCAACATCACATTCAACCATGAACTCCTTAAATTTCTCAGGGTCTGGTCGATAGAAGGGATTCCTCTGTTCCTTAGGAGTATGAGGCTCTCTAGAGGGGTTGTTTTCATTTGCCAATGTACCATATGAATTATGTGTCTCTAATGGTGCTTTTGATGTTTTGTTTTTATTTGTTGGGCCCATGTCATCAGATATTTTCTTACCCTTCTCATTCTTCTGAGTCCATTTAATTTTATCGTTAGGACCATCACCATATTTGTACAAAGACCTTCTTCCCTGCATGTTTTTTGCAATTGTGATAGTCTGAACTCTAGGGTGATTTCTTTCTGATGTATATTTCAATTTATCAGTTTCAATACATTTTTTCATTTAGAGTCACCACTCACTTTCTCCAAAAGTGAGAAAATTATGTAATTTATTATTCCCAGTGAAGTCCTCTGCAAAATACTGACTCTATTATGAAGGCTCAGGTTCAGTTTTATAATCCCCAATGGAGACGCCAAACTGTTGGTTCTCAAAAATGCAGGTTTTAACCAGAAGAGTTTGCCAAGTTCTTACTACACTTTTGGCCAACGTACAAGGCCAATTACACAATTGAACCTTCTACTCTTTAGGTTCTGCTAGACCTAGGTGGGTGAACCTATATGAAAAATGCAAATTTGAAATACATTTCCTACCAAACAATCTACCCACAATGGCTATTGGGAGTGGATAGACAAAATAACTACAACTACTCCTACTGCACAAAAGAAAGATTTTGAATATGTTTTTTTATATGAATTTTACATCTGGGTTATGGCAGATCAGTTCCTTCTATCCACCTAGGCAATGGAGTCAAAAATATCAAGAACTGTATGTGTGTTTCCCTCTTTGTCTTAATTCTAGTTGTTAGGCACTTTGAAAAATGAGATTCTATGGCTAGCATGTGACTTATCCAAATTTATGACTTGCATAAATTGTGCTGGAATGTCTTCCTACTAGGTTCTTCTTTAACCATCCAACAAAAGTCCTAAAATCACTGAGACTTGTTTAAAATAATTTAGTTCCGACTTGCAGACACCAGTTAATCAAATCCCACAAAGTGAAAATGCACTATGATAAATTAGAAATATATTTGATATCTTTATTTAAATGATTTAAAGATTTCTAATTGTAGACAACTAGATAGGAAAATACGAAATTATAGCATCTCAACAACTAAATACAGAATGGGTTTCACCAGTTCAAAATATTTTGTCCATTGATTCTGCTTCCAAAAATCTGTACATTATTTGCATTCCCAGTCTTATTATTTTCAGAAAAATCTAACTCCTGTCACCCCTCTCCAAAACTGATTTTTTAATACATTTATAGATTACATTTCAAGAATCATGACTCTTCATTTTCTTGTTACAACCGCTTCACATTCCTAGGACAAAAATTAAAATATTTAATTGAATTGCGTTATTGGCAAATTAAATATTTCTGCACTATAGTTCGCCTATTTATTTCATTTTATATTATACCACTCTACCATAGGCTTTATTCTAACCATCGTCAACTGCACAGTATTCGAATTTTATTGTCTTCTCTTACCGCGCAACTGCGGGCTTCATTTGTATCTCTGGCGGTATAGCGGTCAAAACATTTAAATTTTAACTCTGGTTGTCTACCGTGATAGTTATCTCCATGTCTACCATGCTGCTACGGTCATACTCTTAACTGTCGGTGGTTCCACGGTAGCTCCTTTGACCGTTGCCTCACTGCTTACTCACCGCCCACCTTGCTACCATGGTTTGCATTTTCACTATCCGCAATGTAGCGGTAACTGTCCATGCCATCTCTCTCACCATCCATCTCCTTACTTCTCAACCAGTGGCTATGTTTTGACCCTCCGCGGTATGGCGGTCTGACTGTTCCTCGTCCTTAACTCACCGCCCACCATGTTACCACGGTTTGTGGTTTGACCATGCGCGGTGTGGTGGTAAGCCTTATCATGACTGTGATTAACTGTCATCGCTATACCGCGAGCCACTTTGCAAAAGGCCACGGTAAATCAGTAAATGCTATGAAGGGTAAACGATGGTGCTAAAAGGTATTTTAACATCATGGATGAGGGAAAAATGAATTATTTCATGAAGAAGATAGCAAAATAATGAGTTTAAATGAGTAAGACCCCTTAGTCTTTCAATGGAAATTTTGGGTTCTAACATCCCTCGGGGGTGAAATGTAAAATAGTTGGTGGTTATGAGGAGGGAAATAAGGTTGGTAATTATGGTGGAAAGAAGAGTATGGGATTGGGGGATACTAGTGGGAAAGATGTTATTATATAGGGTGTGGAGGAGCCTCTTTTGGAGGTTGTTAAAGGGTGAAAGGGAGTGGTGAGGCTAAGAAGGCCCTTGCAATGGGGGAGGTTAAGGATTCTGATAATTTTGTTGATCTGGATGCGTCCCCTGCTATTTTGCTCTCTTAGGGTAAAGGTGAAGAGCAGTTTGCAGTTCCTCCCGCTGGTATTCTAGGTGAAGAGCTTCCTACGGGCTCTGAATAGGGGATGGATTTGAATTGAGAAATGCTAGATAGTGTTGTGCATGTTTTGCACACACGCCTCGCTGTGGGCAGGGACCCCCTCTTTTCACTCTAGACGGGCTGCTTTTCTCCCATCTCATTTTTTGTGCCCCTTTCCTGGAGCCTAAATTGGTCATGTGTCATCAAATGATCAAATTCCATTTACCAAATTCAGCTACTTGAGTTTCGCTAATTCTTTTGCTTTCGTGGAAGTGCCCCTATGGGTTTCCCTTCTCCAGTTGCCCAGACGTCCTCCAGGCCTCATCTCTGCTCGCTTGATTCACCTTTTCCTTCATTTTTGACTTTGGGGGCAGGTCCCCTATGGATTTGGGATGTTTTTCGTGGTGCCTAAGTGAATTGCCAAGTTTTCGTTAATTTTCGGGAACTTGTAGAAATTTCATTCTGGAACTCTGTCCCTCCATGGTTGTTTCCGGAACTCCGTCCCTCCATGGCTGTTTTGGGAACTCCATCCCTTCTTGGCCATTTTGGGAACTCTGCCTCACCATGGTTGTTCCAAACAGTAAACTCCAGATGGCCTTCCCTCCTCTTGACTTTGATCACCTAGAAGATGACCTAAATGCCTCCTAATTTGAAAACAAACTTTGAGCCACATGCTCAAATTGAACCCTCTCCTACATAAAATTTTCAAATTCCAAATTTGAAGCCGAGAGAAACCATATGTGTCGCCCTGCCTTGTTTGCCCTTTCAAAACAACATTCTGGCTAGGGAAGTTTGGCCTCTCGAGCCTGGAACATCCAAACGCCCTCCCAATTTGGAAATGAACTTTGACCCACATGCTCAAATTGGACCCTCTTCTACATGAAATTTTCAAATTCCAAATTTGAAGCCAGGAGAAACCATCTGGGTCGCCCTACCCTGTTGACTCTTTCAAAATAACATTCTGGCCAAGGAAGTCCGGCCTCTCGAGCCTGGAACGTCCAAACGCCCTCCCAATTTGGAAATGAACTTTGACCCACATGCTCAAATTGGACCCTCTCCTACATGAAATTTTCAAATTCTAAATTTGAAGCTGGGAGAAACCATCTGGGTCACCTTGCCTTGTTCACCCTTTCAAAACAACATTCCGGCCAGGGAAGTCCGGCCTCTCGGGCCCAAAACGTCCAAACGCCCTCCCAATTTGGAAACAAACTTTGACCCACATGCTCAAATTGGACCCTCTCCTGCATGAAATTTTCAAATTCCAAATTTGAAGCTAGGAGAAACCATCTGGGTCACCCTACCCTGTTCATCCTTTCAAAATAGAATTCTGGCCAAGGAAGTTCGACCTCTCGGGCCAAGACCATCCAAACTACCTCCAATCAACTGCTAATGGCAATTTACACTGAATATTATGATCTTTTGATGATGCATGGATGAATCTAACAAGGATTTTGTAGGATTTCACTAATGTTTGCCTTGATTTGAGTATGAAAGCACTTATGACACTTCATGTATGCAAGATTCAAAAGCCTACCACGGGTCTGTCGGGGAGACCCATTGAGAAACTGAACAAAGAAAAGCACATAGCTCCTGTCACCATTAATTTTATATCCACCTTTCCTCCTAGCACCCTTCAATAGAGCTGGAATTAGAAGAAGGCATGTGCCAAGGAAGTCAATTAAAAAATGAAAGGAGGTGGCCTTGAAGAAAGCATAGGGGAGCTGTCCTAATTTTCACCAGATGATGGTGATCTTTAAGGAGTTGTTCGCCCGAATCAGAGACAACCAATCCATTGGTGCCAATCGTTGATGGGCCCATTTGATCCAATGAAAAATGTTGCAAGTCCATCAAGGAAAGGGAAGCTTTCAGGTAGTTTCAGCTACAGTAAAAAGGAAATAAACTAGAAGACAAAACTGCTACATCACTTGGGCACTAAAAGACAAAATAGGGAAAAAATGAAAGATGTATTTTAAATTGCTAAATATTGTGGGGTAGGTGAAGCCTTAATGCAATCAAATCTAGGCCACACAATGTAAATCAATCCTAGCCATTCATTCAGGCTTTGGAAAACTATAAATAGGGGTCTCCCCCTCATTTGTAAATGGTTGGAGAGTTAGTGTAAAAGCATTTTGCAGCAATAGAAAGAAACATTGCATGATTTATGGGTGTTTCCTTTTGAGCTTGCTCATTATGTGTGCATGGTTCTACTTCCTTATTATTTTAGTTATTAGTTTCTTGAAGGGAAGTGATGATGGTGTTTTCTGTTATAGTATTTGATGAATTTCCAGCTCATGCTTTTTGTGGTTTGTTGACGGTGAATCACTTTGTAAAGCTAGTATGAGCTTCTTTACTTTACTATTGCAACTTAGTTCACTTGCATAATCATGATGTGTGTATGCAAACTAAAAATCTACAGTTCTTAGAAGATTGCACTGGTTTTGTCTAATTGTAGGATTCTCTTGGCAAAGCAAAACCTAGTTTGGGGAGTTTGTCTACTATAGTAGCCTCCATGATCACTGTTCATTCGTAGTTTCAGGTCTAGGAACTTACTCTCTTCCCTGCTCTTTTTCTTTTTTTAATAGGTAACCTTAGGCAAGGTTCATCGCACATTATAAAGCTAAATCCAATGATAAAATGGAGTTCAAGACTATTGTTTGAACTTGCAACAAATGTACAACAAATCTCCCATCTTAAGAACTCCATTTGCAGATCCAACTTCCCTAGTTTGTGACTCATTTGTAAGTTTGGCTTGTGATTCCAACAAATTACATGAAACAATTGAGATATTCCAAGCACTGTCAAGACCTGACATTAAAGACCTTGGGAGAGTGTTCTGCAATTTGATTGTGGAAGATTGTCTTTCAAGAGAGGTGATGCACCTATGCATCACCTGTGTTGAGAAAGTGTACCAAAACACCCATAAACATAACTGGTGCTAGAAGGAGGGCATGACATGTTGTGGCTACAAAGCTAAAAGTTTTAAGTTGAAACAAACACTTTCAAAGAAAAAATATGAGATAAGGAGATCTCTTTTAATGCTGAAGCTTAAAATCAATTTTTTTTTAAGGCAAACAAAGTTGAGCTAGGATGGAGCAGCATTTACAAATCAGCATTACTCAGCTACATGCAAATTTGAATAGGAGATTGAAGAGACCATTGCAACAATTTTCATTCAAAGATAAGTGTAGGATCCATTGCACTTGTAGGCATAGTGAATTGGAGTGTCTAACATTCTTGGAAAAAGCTGAAAGAGTCTCGCAGGGAGAAATTCCCTTTTGGGAAATCTATCAGCCTTTAGCCCCTATAGACTTGAAGGAAGAATTGACAACCATGGCATCCAAGGCATTTGAAGAGTTGATCCAAGAATGTTTGGGCAGAAAAGACGAGCCAAGATTGGAGGAAGTACTAATGTCAAGCTGGTGCAGATTTCACAATGCACCACATTCAGAATTTACTTGTTCATCATGTGCAAACATCATCACCCAAGTCAAGGGTTGTTCGGAAAAGTTGGAGCAACTAAATGTCAAGGAAGTCGAGTCATCCCATGAGGCAGAAAATTTGTCAGCAACTGGAGGACAACACCTTCAAGATGAAACAAGAAATTTGACACAAACTAATGCGGGGACAACAAACATTTAAGCTGAAAATGAAAATGAAGGAGCTGATTTTTGTAGGACAACAGAAAGATTTGATGAAAGTTCAGTCAGAAAGAGGTTAGAAAGCATTTCCTCTATCAAAAAAGAGAAATCCTCCAATCTAGAAGAGGAGCGAGTGGAAGTTGAGGATGAAGCAACAAAGTTTGCAACAATGTATGCTGGGGTAGCCAATGAAAATGATGAAAATCAGAAAGAGGAAGAGGTTGACAATTTCAGAACAACAGAAAATGATGATGAGAGTATAAGTGAAATCAGATTAGAAGACCTCTCCTTCGTCAATGAGAATGATCAAGAATCTGAAAATGAAAGTTTGGAGGAATGGGAACAACCACTCGCCACAGTTGTCTACCATCAAGCTTCTTTTTCAAGTGATGATGAGGACCCAATAGCAGAAAGATATGACCAACTCGTCTCCAGATTAGCAAAGGATTGGTTAGAGCTGAAATACCAAGTGGATTTAGAGGTGCTACTACTACCGAATTGGTGCAGAATTCATGATTCATCACACTCAGAGTTCATATGCAGACTATGCCAAGAAGCCATCAAGCAAGTCAAAGAACAAGCAAAGTAGCCAAGCACACCACTTCCTGTAGGTTCTTCAAGGATGGAACGTGAGGATCAAGAGCCCGAGCCAAAAGACAACCTAGCTGAAGGTATTCCTCAAGAGGATGTTGGGAAAAAAATAGAAGAAGGACAAAAATACAATCTCGAGCTTCCAAGCAATGAATTAGATCAAACGAGAAGGTTGTCCACCAGTCATCAAGAATCTCTCCCTCTTAAAGAGCATTTGTGCACCATGGACGATAGGATTTATGACAAGTCCTTGAAGGGAGATTGTCTAGTGGATTTTGGTCCCCTTGATGAGGTGCCATCAATTGATGACTTCTTTCCATTAGGAGTTGTACTGCGGAGGTATGCTCATGCTGATGAAGAGAACATCCCAAAAGATAGTAGCAATGAAGACATACTCCTTGAGCCTTCGAATAGTGATGCACTAGATTTTTTCGAATTGGGAGAGGGGTTCCTTCTCCATCTATAACGATAGTGAACAAGGGGAAATGAGTCAATGTCATGATGAGATGCATGAACAACAAAGAGAAGAAGAAAAAGGTGAGGGTGCTGAAATAGCTGCCAACAGAGATGAAGCACCTAGTCTACTACAAGATGCAACTTGGAGTCCTTCCGCCATGATCGTTGTTGATCCTTCAATTTAGATGGCTGCAATAGGACATATTCGTGCATGTCATTGTCTGACAACATTGAACACCACATAAATAAGGACAACACTTGGGAAAGGAAGTGGGACAACGTCTTACCTTTTGAGGGCAGCAATCAAGTGGACACTAGTTTGCAGAAGATCAACGAGATGAAGTCTATCTTCTCGAAGAACAACTAATAGGGATTGCCGATCCCATGCAATACATGGAAGAAGTGTTTGCTGCCCCATTCTTCCTACCTTATGTAGGCTTGATGCCTAAAATGCTGCACCCTCCACCATGCCCACCCGAGGTTGTTGATGCAAAGAATGATGATGCAGTGCTCGCTCTTGTCTGTCAAACACTACCACAATTGCACAACAAAATTCAAGTTCTATCCTTCCTTGCTCCTGTTAATTTTCATAGTTGCACTTATCATTTTGATTATGGGAATGAGGAGAGACAAACATATTTATGGATTAACCATGGGTTTAGCGAGCCTCCTCAATTGCTGATTTTCCCTGACCGGGTGATTGAACTTGAGTGCTGCAACATTGAATTTCTTTTTTTGGAATATAAAGATAAATTTGCATGGTTAAGAATGATAACGATTGCCCATTTTCTTGTGCATGCACTACAAAATCCAATGAGCATTGGTGTTAGTCCAACTTTCCTGAACATAGTGCTTTGTAAATATCTTTTTGTACATAGCTCATTTTTTAGTAGTGTAGGTTTCCTGTAAATACTCAGCTTTCCTGCTTTCCTTAGGTTAGTTGTTTTGTTGTAGGTTGCTTGCTTTAGAGTAGTTTCTTCATTGTTTTCTTTCACTATCCCGCTTTGGTTAGTTTTGGTGTTCACTTTGCTTATGTTTTGTTGTTGCTTTGTTGCTGCTTTGCTCGGGATCCCTTTGCTTTTGGCTGGTCACATCTATACACACAATAACCATACTTATCACCTAGGGTTGTTCTATGTATTTCTTCGACAAACTCTAATCAAGTTTTCAGAGTGGATGGTGAGGATCTTTTGTTAGGGTCAAGTGATCTGGGTGTTTGATTCAAAGAGGATAAGTCGTTGGTTGGTATGATTCTGAAATATTATATCTCTCACACATTTTAAGAATTCGACGGTCGTCGTAGCTCCTTTGTGAAGTCTAGTTAAATGAAAAATCTAAAATTTTGTTTTAGTGCCACTGTGATTCTTAGCTCTGAGCGTGAGCTTCAATGCTTATGGGTTGAAATAAAACTAATTGAAATATTGGAAATCAAAAGAAAAGAAACAAAAGAAATAAAGAAAAATATTGAAAATCAAAAGAAAAGAAATTCAACTTTTCAAGGGTATTCGAGCAACTCTACCGGGGCTATGGATGCCCAACGGACAGTAGACCAATATTAAGGAGAATCACAACGACAACCTCGTCAGGGCTATGGACACCTGACTGGCAGCGAGGCAATGTCCCAGATGCTTTTGGAGTTAGAATAAACTATGTAGCTTAACTTGATAGAGCTTGGGTTCCTGTAGCAATTGAAGGATGGGAATTGATGCAACTGCACACACTTGGATTTTTAGCATACTAAAGGTTGGATTAGCTAGTGGTTTTGATCCTTTGGTTGAGCGTCTTGCTTGTTTTCCCTAGCGTGAAGATCAAAACCAAAGATTCTGAGTTCATGATTCCAGTTTGTCATGAAAATTCTCTAGAGAATTTCTCCAACGAGTCACCATTTATCATCCATGTTTTGCACACATGCCTCACCATGGGCAAAGACCCCCTCTTTTCGCTCCAGATGGGCTGCTTTGCTCCCGTCTCATTTTGCACACCTCTTTCCTGGAGCCTAAATTGGTCATGTGTCATCAAATGATCGAATTCCCCTGACCAAATTCACCTACCTGAGTTCGCTAAGTCTTTTGCTTTCATGGAAGTGCCCCTGCGGGTTTCCCTTCGCTCGTTGCCCCGATGTCCTCCAGGCCTCATCCCTGCTCGCTTGATTAAATTTTTCCTTCATTTTTTACTTTGGGGGTAGGTTTCCTATGGATTTTGGATGTTGTTGTGGTCCCTAAGTGAACTGCCAAGGTTTCGTTAAGTTTCGGGAAGTTGCAGCAATTTCATTCTGGAACTCCATCCCTTTGTGATTGTTTCCAGAACTTCGTCCCTCTATGGCCGTTTCAGGAACTCCGCCTCGCCATGGTTGTTCCAAACAAAAAAATCTAGATGGCCTTCCCTCCTCTTGACTCTGATCACCTAGAAGATGACCTAAATGCCTCCTAATCCAAAAATGAACGTTGACCCACATGCTCAAATTGGACCCTCTCTTGCATGAAATTTTCAAATTCCAAATTTGAAGCTGAGAGAAACCATCCAGGTCGCCCTGCCTTGTTTTCCCTTTCAAAACAACATTCTGGCTAGGGAAGTCTGACCTCTTGGGACCGAAACATCCAAATACCCTCCCAATTTGGAAATGAACTTTGACACACATGCTCAAATTGGACCCTCTCGTGCATGAACTTTTCAAATTCCAAATTTGAAGCCAGGAGAAACCATTTGGGTCGCCCTGTCCTGTTTGCCCTTTAAAAACAACATTTTAGCCAGGGAAGTCCGACCTCTCAGGCCCGAAACATCCAAACGCCCTCCCAATTTTGAAATGAACTTTGACCCATATGCTCAAATTGGACCCTCTCCTGCATGAAATTTTCAAATTCCAAATTTGAAGCTGAGAGAAACCATTCGGGTTACCCTACCCTGTTCGCCCTTTCAAAAAAACATGTTGGCCAGGGAAGTCCGGACTCTCAAGCGTGGAATGTCCAAACTCCCTCTAGTAAACTGCTAATGGAAATTTACACTGAATATTATGATCTTTTGATGATGCATGGGTGAATCTAACAAAGATTTTGCAGGATTTGACTAATGTTTGCCTTGATTCATGTATGAAAGCACTTATGACACTCCATATATGTAGGATTCAAGAAGCCTACCATAGGTCTTTCAGGGAGACCCATTGAGAAAATGAACAAAGAAAAGCACATGGCTCCTATCACCATTCACTTTATATCCATCTTTCCTTGTAGCACCCATCAACAGAGCTGGAATTAGAAAATGTCCTATGCCAAGGAATTCAATGACAAAATGCAAGGAGGTGGCCTTGAAGAAAGCATAGGGGAGCTGTCCTAATTTTCACCAGATGATGGTGATCTTTAAGGAGTTATCCGCTTGAATCAGAGGCAACCAATCCATTGGTGCCAATCATCGATGAGCCCATTTGATCCAATGAAGAATGTTGCAATTCCATCAAGCAAAGGGAAGCTTTCAGGTAGTTTTAGCTACAATAAAAGGGAAATAAGGTAGAAGACAAAACTGCTACATCACCTGGGCACTAAAAGACAAAATAAGGAAAAAAAATGAAAGATGTATTTTAAATTGCTAAATATTATGGGGTAGGTGAAGCCTTAGTGTAATCAAATCTGGGCCACACAATGTAAATAAATCCTATCCATTCATTCGGGCTTTGGAAAACTATAAATAGGGGTCTCCCCCTCATTTGTAAATGGCTGGAGAGCTGGTGTAAGAGCATTTTGCAGCAATAGAAAGCAACATTGCATGATTTATGGGTGTTTCCTTTTGAGCTTGCTCATTATGTGTGCATGGTTCTACTTCCCTTATTATATTAGTTGTTAGTTTCTTGAAGGGAAGTAATGATGGTGTTTGTTGTTATAGTATTTGATGAATTTACAGCTCATGCTTTTTGTGGTTTGTTGATGATGAATCACTTTGTAAAGCTAGTATGAGCTTCTTTACTTTACTACTGCAACTTAGTTCACTTGCATGTTCATGATGTGTGTATGCAAACTAAAAATCTACAGTTCTTAGAAGATTGCACTGGTTTTGTGTAACTGTAGGATTCTCTTGGTGAAGCAAAACCTAGTTTGGGGAGTTTGTCTACTATAGCAACCTCCATGATCACTGTTCATTCATAGTTTTAGGTCTAGGAACTTACTCTCTTCCCTACTCTTTTTCCCTTTTTTTAATAGGTAACCTTAGGCAAGGTTCATTGCACATTATAAAGCTAAATCCAATGATAAAATAGAGTTCAAGATTGTTGTTTGAACCTAAAACAAACGCACAAAAACTCTCCCATCTTAAGAACTCCATTTGCAAATCCAACTTCCCGAATTTGTGACTCATCCGTAAGTCCACCTTGTGATTCCAGTAAATTACATGAAAAACTAAGATATTCCAAGCACTGTCAAGACCTGACATTAGAGACCTTGGGATAGTGTTCTACAATTTGATTGTAGAAGATTGTCTTTCAAGAGAGGTGATGCACCTATACATCACCTATGTTGAGAAAGTGTACCAAAACACCCATCAACAGATAGTAACCATGCCTCTAGCTTGGCGAAGGAGGGTTTAGATGTGTTTTTCAACATGTTTATGTGGCTCCTTCAAGAACTGCAAAATTTGCATGGTAAGTGTGATACAATTGCTAGGTGCAACATTTCTACTTTGAGAATAACTAAGGAGCTAAACTCTGTCTTTAATATGGTTAAGACCATGAATTTCACTCTTAACCAAATGGCAGATGACTTTATTAAGCTTAAAATGGATCACTACCCTAGAATTGTTTCCCTTGGGAAGAACTTCTTGAAATTTTGCAATGATCTCTATACTTTGGTCAACATCAACAAGGATTCTCTTGAGACCATGGTAGAGGGTCTGGTGCTCTTAAACGAGAAAGCTAAGGATTGGACTAGTAAGCCCCTTTTTCCTGAACAGGGGGAGCATGTTGTGGGTGTGGATAATGAAAAGGGGAGATACATTATAGATAATGGCGTTGGGATGAGTGTGTGTACTCGAAGGAAAACCAAGAAAGGTATTGTGGTCTTGATGCAGGCTATGAAAGAGGTCATGGAGATGCACGAAAAGGGCATCCCCAAAGATTTGGAGGTTACGATAATTTTATAGGATATTCTTTAATTGTTGCTCTATTCCTTTTGTGTCTACTACTTTTTTACTGATGGTTGGTTGATTGTGGTTTAATCAGTGCTTTTTTTTTTGGGGTAGCTTCCATGTCTTATATTTCATGTTGTCTTTTGTTTAGTACAAGATTTTAGCCACTCTTCAAAACCTGTTTTTCAATAATCAAAAGAATATATTATATAATATAATATTTAATATTAAATTATATAATATTCATTAAAACACACATGCATTTTGTCTCCATAAAACACATATGCATTTTTTTTTCATAAAAATGTGTGTGCATTTTGTATTCAAATAATGAGCTTGTGTTATGGCTTGGATTTTTCGAGCCATAACACGATCACGTTATTTGAACTTTTTTCAAAACACGAACATGGTTTGCTTGTTTTTATGAATTTGACCACTTTTTTGTGCCCCATATTGGTGCACATTCCCTTGGGTGAGTTTAGGCACCTTCATAGGTGAGTCTTCCATTTATGCATCTTAATAGGTGAGTTTGCACCTTCTTAGGTGAGGTTTTGGCAAGATAGTTCATGGA
Source organism: Sequoiadendron giganteum (assembly GCA_007115665.2). NCBI lineage: Eukaryota > Viridiplantae > Streptophyta > Pinopsida > Cupressales > Cupressaceae > Sequoiadendron > Sequoiadendron giganteum. The sequence goes on along the minus strand of CM021108.1, from coordinate 430,926,470 downwards.
TTCAACATAATGGAGCTTGTTGGGTCATGAACTTGAGCACCCCTTTTAACATGTTTTCCAAGCACACCGCAACTTGATTGAAAGTAGAGCTATGTGTTTCATGAGTGTCTAGCATAACACAACTTGCTGGCCTTGTGAAACCCATCATATTAACATGGCTGTTAAGTATAACACAACTTGATTGACAATAGAGCTATGTGTTTGATGAGTGTCTAGCATAACACAAATTGCTAGCCTTATGGAACCCATCATATTGCATGGAAACCTAGCATAATACATCTTGCTAGCCAATAGATCCATATAGGTCATGAGTGATTTTACATCCTTGTGAGATCATACTTTATCTAACATTCATTTGATGGATGACATTTGGTAGTTGAGACAATTTAAGATTGAGGTCTCTTTACCTTATCGACTCAAATCCTCTTAGTACTAACCTTATATTTTTTGTGTGTCCTTTGTGTGTTCTCTTCGTGTTTGTATCATGTTTGCATTGTTTTGTATGTCTATATGTTATGTTATGTCACGTGTTTTCATCGTGTATGTTTTGTGTTTTTGTTGTGTATTTTGTGTATTTTGTCTTGTTGCATTGCATACACGTGTGTTCCTTTATGCTCATGTTGGTTTGTCATGGGATCTTGGATCTTGGGGGCTTGTGCATTCCCCCTAGATTCATAGTCATCCTATCTCTTTAACATTTTTACATTTAGACCCCTCTTGAAACATATTTTCTACTTTAGTGAGTCTGAGTGTAAGTTCATACTCTCACTAAAGTGGGGAATAAATGTAGCATCATAAATTGTCATCCTTGACAATTTCACATTATGTTTTGCTTCCCCTTAAGTTATTGGACCTAATTGAGGACTTAATTTCCTAAATTATGTATTTGTGGCCCATTTAAAACATTTTCCGACAATTTTCAAGTGAAAAACAAATTCTCATTTTATGCCTTGCCCCCAACTCCTTAATTTCCAAAACATAGGTCTTGGACACTGATGCTTAGGGCACCTATTTCCCTCTATTTTGGCTCCAAATTCAAATATGTCGATGTCAGTATTTTATTATTTTAAATTCAAATATCTAAAGTCGACCATTGGGATTTAATTTTTGGGAAATTAGAATAATTATGTATAAATACATAGTTATTGCATCATTTGAAATCTAATAAGCAATTATGGGAGAAATTATTGTCAAGAGCATTATCAAGCAAGTCAAGAGAAACATTTCAATAATTTATCGTAGTAATTCAAGATCCAAACATCATGTCAAAGTTTATGTGGGTGTGTCCATGTTTATGTTTTCATATTGTTTGTGAAGACTAATCCTTTTAGGTCTCCAAGTAATTCAAGTAATTCAAGCAATAAAGATCCAAGCCTTGAGGAGATGTGTATGAATTTTTTCCTTCAAGGAAGCCATTGAAGGGTGGTGAGTTGCAACACTTTGTTGATTCATCTTTCCTTCCTATAACTTATCCTTTTATTATTGACATTTCCATTGTGGAAGTGGAGACACCAAAACAAGGTTAGACTAAGGCAAGCCCCTAAATGGAATAAAATTTCTTCCCTCTTTGAATGTGCAGGTTTTAGGTCTAAAGAGGGTTGAAGGAAGTTTGAATATCAATTATCCATTGTTGCAATCAAAACCCTACACCTTGACAACTCACGTAAAATCACTTATATTAAGGTCCAACAATGATTTGACAAATTTGCAGGAAAAAAATGGAAGCTCTAATCCGACAGCAAAAGACTATGAAAATAGATCTTAAATTGGTCAATAAGTAGAGTGGTTCCCTCAAAGTAAACGTCCTAAAAAATCAGGCTCAATTTTATACCACAAGTGCATAATGCCCTGCTTAGTTCATTTTTGAAGTCTGAATTTCTCTTTGATATCTCAGATCTGCTATGTTTGCATTAGAATAGTAATTTGCATCATTAGGTTAATTGAATCATTTCATTTCATCCTTATGTTACTTTCAAATTTGTTCAAGGGAAGGTTGACTCACCTTTCATGTTGTAAGTCAATCATATATCTTGTCCAAATCCATCAAACCCTTACTCTTTATTTAATGAAATAAGAAAAGTGTGTCAAACCACCACAAAGGGAGATCTCCCCTAAAGGGTCACACATTTTTCACCATTTCATATCCATTAACCATATCACATTTTCCAATGCACTTCACTTTTTCTTGCATCCATCTCTTCAGTTTTTCCTTCATTTTTCTTCCATCTGAAATTTTCTTCATATTTATTCTATTAAGAGATCACTTGCATAGTGTTTGTATAGATAATATTTAATGAGGGCATCATTATATATCTAATTCTTTATTATTTCTTCTACCCAAATAGGGCATATGATAACTTTCTTCATCTTTTGATTGATTCTTTTAGCTATATTAGGGAATATCATCATTTTCTTTATCTTGTAATCTATTCTTCTTTGCTACTTTTCTTTATTTGAAATGATGTTGGGTGAAGCCATAATAGTGGTTTACAATTTGATGGAGGAAAGAAAACCCCATGGCAAAGAAATTGGTTTTAGGGGTTCGAACAAACCTACAAGTTCGAACGAACCCAAAAGTGGTTCGCCCGAACTAGGGTTCGAGTGAACCCATTAATTACTAGGCCCACATTTCCCGCCCAAAATAACAAAAGGAAATGAAAATTGAAGGGTGGTTCACTCGAACTAGGGTTCAAGGGAACCCTAGTTCGAGCGAACCCTATTTCGAGTGAACTCCCCTTATCCCTCATTCTCCCCCTGAAACACAAAAAAAACCTAATTTTTTTCACTTCGGAGCTTGGTTTGAACATGAAAATGGTGGAGACTTAACAAACGCAACTGGAATCAGGTAGTCCTCAAAACGAGCTATCCAAAAAATATAATTTTATTATGTTTTGGTTTTATTATGTATTTGTTTTTTTAGTTTTATTAAACATAGGATTTTCACCGAAAATGAAGGTCTTTGTTCTGCACATGTGGAAAAATATCATATTATCAAAAAACAATTTGAAAATATGAGTGCACTAGATATTGAAGTCCTTGATCCAACAAAAAAAATAAAATTGAATTTGGATATATACAAAAAGAGTTATGCATTATATGGTTGTGCTATGTCTAAATTGTAATTGGTTTGACTTTGAAACTTGATTAAAGAAAAAATATTCAATAAAAAACTATATAACCAAGTGGAAGCACTAGATATCAGAGTTACAAATCTAAATTCAAAAGAATTAGAATTTAATCCTTCATGGAAAAAAAGTTATGTGTTATACGATGTGCGTCACTTTTTTAAAATATTGTTTTCTGAAAAAAAACTAGTTTTTGAGGGAGATGGAAAAAAAAGTGCAATTTGATTCCAAAATTTTTGAAAAAATTATTTTTAGAATCTACAAACAAAATGTGACGAAAATCTAGTTTGCATCATCTTCAATTTCCTCATGATTTAGCCACTATAGGTGCCCGGAAGTGAAGATTTAGTTAAAAAAAATTATTTCAGTGTCCAGTTTGACCAAAAATTGTAAACCACTATTGTGGGATCACCCTGTTACATACAACACTCTCTCAATTAGGGGAAAAATGTAGGCACTAAAATAATTTTATTTTCATACTCATTATTCTCCATCATCCTTTTATCATTTATCATCATTAACATTCACCATCATTTATTTAACACTTCATTATCATTTAATTAAACAATTATTATTATTTAATTAAAGTGAACTAATTTTCCATATTTGTTTTAAAAATAAAATGAATCATTGTCCATAAATATTTGAATTTAAATCCTAAAATTCCACCTCATATTCTCATATTATCCATCAAATAAATAAATAAAATCTACATCTTGGGTTAACTATTAAATCAAAATATTTAACTATGCAATCTAATCAGTGAACTCATACATCTAACTAATTAACTCTTTGATGCAACTAGTCAACTCACTCATATAATCCTCATGCAATCAGTTTTCTAATTCTCATATTTTTATCAATTTAACAAGCTAATAAATTTCATCTGAATAATAATCATACATTTAATTAAAATTTGGAATAATTATCATCATCCATGGTTTCCACGTCTTCTCATCACATCCATCAATCATGAATTAGAATCATGATCCAATATTAAATTTGAGCTATCCATCCAATCCTCCAAAAATCTATAAATTTATTTTCAAACCCATCATGCCATCAACAATTAATGAAGCATCTTATGTTTTCTGAATCCATAATATAAATAATGGGCCAATGTCATGCTACTAATGTGAGAGCAACCACATATATTGATGCATGTGATCATTTATCTTGATCACAATAGAGGTTTGTGAGTGCATACCCTCTCATCACTCAATAAGAGGTTTACATATGTTAGAATAATATGTTAAATTTTATTTTTGATGTTTTTTAAAATTCTAATTTATGGATGCATTCACCAAGACATAGTGAAATTTGATGTATTTAAAAGTGCAAGAAAAAATAAATAAGATACAAATGCAAAGAGAAATACATTTACCCACTTTAGATATGTGTTTCTTTTGTTGGCTACTCCACATGATATGTGGCCTTAACAATAGTAGTATCCAAAAATTTCCAACTTCTAAATGAAATCATTAGATATGTGCAAAGGTTGAAAAAATAAGAGTGGATCTAAGGAAATTTGATATATTACACATGGAAATATCATAGCTCATTAGAACATTAAACAATATATTTATACTTAGTAAAATATTATCATTGATGCCCTATTCTCCATGTAGTAGCATCATATGTTATAGGTATATAAAGAAACACCTTGTACTAACTCTTCACCTTGACAAATACAACCTTTCTTGCATCTTTCAATGCACCCAAATCCTTCCTCAATCTCTACTATGTACCACCCCTTGAAATTATATCTCAAAATTAGAAAGGGCTAGTACTATGGAATTGAATCTTGGATGCTAGTATTACTACTCATGAGATCATTCATTCTATGGAGAGGTGCAATAAGGACGTTTTGGTTCTTAAGCTAGATACTTTTAATGCTTATGATAGGGTTTCATGGGACTTTATTTTTGTTGTCTTTAAGAGTTTTATTTTGACTAGAATACTATTGGTATGATTTAAGAGTGTGTTTCTACTCCTATTTTTTTTTCTTAATTAAAAAGATACCTAGGGGGTTTAAAAAAAGTGGAAGGGGATTCAAATAGGGGATCCTTTGTCTTATTTTTTTATCATGTTCGATAATTTTTTTGGTAAAAATATCTCAAACCTAACTCATAGGGGTTTTATTTGAGGTATAAAAGATACTTCATCCCTAAACCCATCCTTTATTCAACAATTTGTTGATGATACTATTCTCTTTGAAATGTCCTCTATCGTTGAAGCTTGTAATTATAAGGCAATATTGGATTAATATGTTGTTGCTTCTGGACGGTTAAATATTAAAAAATAGTGTTTACTTCTTCAATACTATTGGTCTCATATAATAGAAAATATCTTCTATTTTGAATTTCCTTTGTGCCATTTTGTTAGATTCTTATTTGGGTCTCCTTCTATACGTTAATAAAATCCACCCTCTTTATTGGAATACGATCTTGAAAAGGATGTAAAGGAAATCAATCAGCTAGAAGGGTAAGTTGTTGACTCAAGATGGAAATTTTTAGCTCCTTAAAGCTTCCCTTATATGAATTAATATGCACTTTTCATTATTTAAAATACCTAAGTATATAGTAGAGAATTTTGAAAAACTAAAACAAATATTACTTTGGTTGGGAGTGGAGGAGAAGAGAAGGATTTCTTTGATTAGTTGGGAGTTGGGACAAATTTTGCACTCCAAAATGTATTGGTGGGCTTGGATTAAGGAAAATTTAACTGATTAACAAGAAATTATTGGACAAGAAAGGTTGGAGATTCATGAAAACTAATAATGATTGGTCTTATATGATGAGAGCTATGTACTTGGGAGGGAGAGAAATCAACTCTTTCTTTAAAGTTGGAGAAATATCCAAAAGTTTTGTTATTTAGAATAATATATTGAAATCTAGGGGCTTGTTACATAAAGTGTTTACTTATAGAATTGGGAATGGAGAAAAAATAGTTTCTAAGAAGATTTATGGTTGGATTTGTAATGATGGATTTCTACAAAATAGATTATGTTAGTCTAATAATGCATGCATATATTAATTAAATCCAACAAGTCAATAGAATGCATAGGAAAACAAAATAAAAGAATGAATAAGAAAGCTCTCACCCAATCCTTTCTTCTCCATGGCTCATTTCTATTGCACCTTCTAACTTTGCTGTGATAACAAATGCCCTTAGATTCGGTGTGAGCAAATTCTATAATGTCTAGCCCTAAACAAAGCTTTAAAGGATTTCCTATAAGCTAAATGCAAAATAGAAGTTAATTCTAGTATGCAAATAATTAAGAAGCCTAAAAATGATAAAAAATGAGAGATAATAATAAGAGATGTCGAAAATGAGATCAAGATTGTCATTTTATAGAAAATGCAATCTTGAACGAATGGATGAGATGAGAGATTGGTTGAAATGCCCTAGAATGAATGGTTAAGATTCAAAGTGACAACTCTCAATTAGGGTTAGGGTAAAAATCCCCAAATGTGTGGACAAGATTTAATTTAAGAAATTAATCAATGGTGGAGAATAAATGTGACATTGAGATGAAATTAGTAAAAATTAAGAGATAAGAAGATGCGATTTTAGAAAATTAGTAATTTTAACAATTACTTGATTTTTAGAAGAATATCTCTATTTTGAATTAAATTAATTCAAAATATGGATTTTATGAGATAATGAGTAATTGATTTTTGAAATTAATTACTAAAAGAAGAATCTTAACTATGTGAAGTCATTTTTAAATAAATTACTTTATTTAAAGAGAGGGAAATGTCACATAAGACAATTAAATAATTAATAATTATTATTTAATTTAGAAGAGGTTAATTAATTAAATAAATTAATGAGTCTATTTAATTAAGAGAGGATTTAGGAATTAGTGACATATTAAATAAATATATTAAAATATATTTATTTAATAATCAAGAGGACATTAATGATAAGGATTAATTAAATAAATGAGACTTTATTTAATTATGAGATGACTTTGATAATTAGTGGCACATTAAATAAGTAAGATTTATTTATTTAATAATCATGAAGAAAGGAAAATCATGAATTAATTAAATAATTATGAATTATTTAATTAATAGTTGAATGTGGGTTAGAAACATAATTAAAATGTCATAATTATGCTAGGACGAAAGATGATAAAATATTGCTTGCAGGCCTTGGTCATTTTTATGTGTCTACATTTGCCCCTCTTTGTCATAATGCAGTTTATCACATTATGGCAAAGAAAAGAAGTCCAAAATATGCCCCAACGAAGGTACGAAATGCCTATGCCCCCCTAGGAAAATTTTTGAATTTCGACCTGGGGTCAGAAAATTTTGGAAAGTGTCCTGATTAATCAAATTAATGACCAGACAAATAACGGCGTGATCGGTTTCAAGAATAGAGGACGTTGAGCCAATGAAAATGCCAGTCAAAGGCAGTCAAATGAGCCTCCAGTACAAACCCACCAAGTCAAAACCCTAATTTTCAGCCTATAAATAGGTTGACAAGGAAAAAACAAGTGTCATTTGCTCATTTGCTATATAGAAATTTTAGAGATCAGAGCTCAAAGAGACGATGGTGATTCCAGTGACGACCCACTATGGATACCGTGTGCGGACCTTCGGATGACCCGAGGGAATAGAGGCACCGGTAAGTACCCTATCCAACTTGTCAATTTTTAAATTTAATGCATTTATGAGGGTTTAAGGGGGGTTAAACAGATGCGTTGCGACGCAAATGATGTCACGTAAGCCACAATTTCCTTCACGTTCGCCACATTTGTTTGTGTCGCAATGCAAGTGCCATGGGTAGCTAGGCTATTTTGTTTGAGTGTGCATTCGCGAGGGGAAATGACGCAATCGCCAGATTGCAACGCAAGTGAGGCAATCCGCAATGCATCTGCACTGTTGTGACATAATTAATAGGTCAAACGACGCAATTGCAAAAACCATGACGTCATTGCATATGGAATGACACAATTGTCGTTAGGTTGCACAATTGCTAGATAAAGTGGCGCATTTGACATATTGCGATGCAAGTGCCATGTGCAGAGTCGCAATTGACTAATTGTGACGCATTTGTGGTCAACGTGATGCAATTGCAATTGACCAGAATTGACTTGTGTTGAGCTTAGTTTTAGATGTATTTTGATTTCAGTAATGCTAACCCGTGTGTGCTAACTCTTGTCTTTGCATGTGCAGAGTAGACTAGTGTCGATCTATACCCAAGAGTTCAGGCTGGTGACATATGCCTTTAGAGACCATTTGAGCAACAAGGAGAGACAACGCCTGATGTCACTAGGTTTATACTACATCGCATATATGCCCATTATTCGGGAAAACATGGGTTTGCTGACAGCTCTTTGTGAGAGATGGCACTCAGATACCTGCTCTTTTCATCTGCCTACAGGAAAGGCGACGATCACCTTAGAGGATGTGTACTGCATTCTTTGCATACCGATCCATAGAGAGAGGGTTGTATATGACCCGTACCGAGGGTGACAAGACCTATTAGATATGTACGAGGATTTCAGTGGTGCCCAGTTGGGTATGGATGGTTATGAGATTGGTTGGGATGTTGTAGCTGACCGGTTTCCTAGGTGGGATGCTATGTTGATGACATTGATTGCTGGATTACTGATTCCAAATCGTCGTGGTCATGGATTTCCCATTGGATGGGGGGATGTATTAGTTCATATGCGAGGATAGAGGATCATTTTTTCTTGGGGGCCTTGTTTGTTGGCCATGCTATATCATCAGCTGCATGAGGTCGTGTTGATGGTGAAAATGACACAAACAACGTTAAAACTGAATAATTCTACTCTATTTCTCCTGAAAAAGAAAGACAACATATAGTAATCTAACTCCCACAGTCCTGGTAGTTGGTTCTCAACTATCTGGTGTCACTCAATTAGTTCATGCAACTGTAATGTTCAAGGGGCCTGTGCTGGTAACAAAGAATGCAAGCAATGACTCATTTTATCAAACTTTTTAGTAAATCAAGAGGTTTCAAACAAAAGAAAAAGATAGATCAAAGGGTAAACCAGTAAACATGAACAAAACTTATCTAGCATCCAAACATATATCTTCAACAATGAATGTTTTTCAATCAGATCAAGAAAACCAAAGCATGATACAATTCACAGAGTAATCTATACCATTGTATGCATCTAATCGCATATCACAACTATTTCAAAGATTTTTAAAACAATACACATTCATTCATTGCCAAGATCATGGATCAACAGACTTTAATAAATTTAATTCAAATGATAATCTAACAAGATAATCCTTAAATATGGTTTCTTCTAATGACTTTCATCAGATAAGAAACAATCATGCTTCAGCACAATCACTGGCATATAGATAGATTATAACTTATCAACCTTATCAATTAAAATTTAATTCTAATACCATATTGTGTAAACCTGTATTTTTATTTAACTGTAAAATATCAAAATAACAATGTATCTTTGTAATCACTACAAAATTATATCTCCTAATATCAGGTGGCCAATTCTATTCTCTATTAGTCGACCCTTACAATATGATAACCCAAAGGGTACTTATAGACATACAAAATTCAAACTCCACTTCTATTTTAAGCCATCCACCTTTTTAGGAACTAAAACTCTCTTGGAAACTCAGATCAATTTGATCTTGAGTTCTTACATTAGACATTCAATTAAACTAGAGAATAGAGAATAGAAGAGAAAAAGGAAGTCATGCGCTTTAAGACTATCAGTGTTGCATGCAACATGCAAAGAAGAAGAAAGCTATGCATGCAAGAGATTTATACATGTGAAGTTGGATTTGCAATAAACTCCTCATAACTGGCGAAGACTTGTTGTAATACATCTAATTCTGGCCCATCAACCCAGCTGTCTTCAAATTCAATTCACTCCAATTCTACTGCAACAAACCCTCTCATATCTTTTATCTTTGTCAACTCTCTTTTACCAGCCTTTATTTCTTCTTTGACATCCATCAGTCGATCTATCATCAAATCTTCACCATCATCTCCTTTTTTCATGAGTTCTTTAAACCTTTCACCCCATTTCTCTTTTATCTGGCTCAAAGGCAGGCCTTCCTTTGTTAGTACATTGACATCCACTATGATAACAATGATTGCCTCCAACTCTTCAAACTGTCCAGTTAGATCCTTAATAGCATCTTGGACCTCATTTCTATGTGTAGATGCATAAAAATGTCCTCATAATCATTTTTATCCATCATCTCCATATTTATAAAACTATTCAAATATTATAAGCATTTATAGGCATTTAATCATAATCATTTATCATTTAGGCATTAATCACTAAAATATCATTTGCATTCACATTAATCATCATCCATTTGTATAGTTCATAAAATCATTTAAACATTTATCCATTTCATTTAGATGATCCATTTGCATATTTCACTAATCCTTATCATTTCATTAATCATCTATCACTTAAATTTGTTGCATAATCATATCTCCATAAATTCATCTAAATATTGCATATTTCATTTAAATATATTTGCATTAATCATTAAAATCCATTCGCATAAATTTCATAAATCATTTCCATGAAATCAGCTCAAAATTACACATTTTGAGCTTCCAAACAAGAATCATGGCATGAATCACTCCATTCATTTCTCATTTCTCATTTTTCACATTATGCATTCATCTATATAAACCCCCTCTTCTCACCAAAAAAGGGACTTTTCAATCATTCGAATCCATTCATCATAGCCTCTTGCAGCATTTGTGCTTGTGCAAAATCTGAGAGCATCAAAATGCTTGAAAACAAGATCTTGATGATAGGATGACAATGGAGTTTGATTTCTTTTGAATGCTCATGTTGTTTTAGTTTGCATAATTAGTTAAATTTTACATGTGTTTTCATTTAGAGATGCTTCATTGATGTTATGTTGAGAAGTTGATTTGGATTCACAATTCAAATTATTCAGCTTTCAATTTTTCAGCATAAACAAAATGGTGAACTCGACGTGAAGGGCCCAATGGTTTTCTAGTTACAGAGTGTTGCAGATTTAAATAATCCATTGGCTCTTAATTTAAAATTGTATTTGATTCAATAGACACTTTCTCTTCATCTTGGATTGTGTGAGAACTATGGAAGATATTTTCTATTATCTCATATGAAATACTTTCACAAATTTTTATTTGAGTGCACAAGAAAACGTTTGATGATTAATCTCAAATCTAATTTGGTATAATGAAGAATAAGGCTGAATGGTTTTAAATTTTGAGGAAAATACTTGCTGCACTATTCACTTTTACCATTACACAGCTACAAAAATCTGTTTTCATGACATGATTTGAAGTCACAAATAGCTGGGATGAATCTAACAGAGGGTTTGATAATATTTTTGTACTCATAAAATCAGCTTCTTTTTTCTCTTTAATTGTGAACTTTATGTGATACAAATTCTTGTTTGCTGATTGTTTTCCATTTTAATTTTTAGCAGTCAATCTAACTTATGTCAATTTTAATTGAATTAGTTTTTAATTTAGTTTTAATTTAGCTTTAGTTTAGTTTTAGATTTAACGTAATTTAAACTAATTTTAGAATAAATTTAGTTGCATTTAATTTTAATCTAGATTTATGTTTCAATTTAGATCTAACTGTTAGTTTAGATTTAGATTTAGATTTAGATTTAGATTTTAAATTTTGATTTTAATTTAGTTTTTTTTTAGCCTTTTAGATTTAGCTTTTACTTTTAATTTAGCTTTTACTTTTTAATTTAGATCTAATTTCTAATTTAGATTTAGCTTTTTTGTTTAAATTTGATTTTTAATTTAGACTAAATTTAGAATGTAGAATTAATTTAATTTAGGATTAATATAGTTTAGAATAATTATAATTTAGATTAGCTTGCTTTTAATTTAAATTAGTTTTATTTTATTTATTTAGATTAGTTTTTAATTAATTTCTAATTTTAGATTAATTTTTAATTTAAATTAACTTTTAATTTAGAGTAGTTTTTAATTTTAGATTAATTTTTAATCCAGATTAGTTTCTAATTTTAGCTTAAATTTAATTTAGATTAATGTCTTTTGCTTCATAATTTAACTGTCAATTTGTGGGTTAATTTTGGGCTTTTCTTGCAAGTTTGTTTGGCAGAGATTTGAAATCAAAACATACATTTGTCGAAGAAAGGAGACATGAAACTACTAATGATATTTTGATGCAGGACGTTTTTCGAAGACATGATTTTGAAACCAATTATCTTTTAGATTATAAAACTTTTCAAATTGGTGCTTTAAAATGAACAATTGTCTTCTCTCACATAGGCTTAATTAGGGGTTCAATGAACACTGTTTGTTGTGCTTGAAGGTGGTAGGTGATTATGCTCTCACCTTGTGCGAACTAGGTGATCAAAAAGCCAGACCCATCTATTTTATGTGTCACTCCGATTCAATAATTGAAGTATCCTCTCCCCTTGCGCACTTGTGCGATCTTGGGTGCAAGAGAAATGATTATTGACTCTAGAAATTGGGCCTACCTTGGTGGGAAGAAGTACTCACCCCAAGGTGACTCAGACCGGCAACGAAGCTTTTTGGCCAAGCTACCCCCGACCAGTATATAAATGTGAATCCTAAGGGAAAGCCTAGGATTACGAGTGCAGATGTGTCATACGGACCAAGTAGTACTCCCCAAAACCCTGTTGAGCGTAACCTCTTTAGGCTGGAGTGCCTCCTAAATGGAGCTTAATCTTGTGCCCCATGTATGGCCACTCGAATGGGGGTCTCGAATTAAAAACCTTTGTGTAGTTGCCAAAATCCTTCTATTTGCTAGCGCAACACCGGTCGGTGTGAAGGCATCCACATCTTCATAGTTTTTAGTAGAGGTGATCAATCTGCCATGGGAGTTTCATGGGGGTTGGAAGCTTGGTTGGCCTAAGAAGTGAGAGCACTGTAAGGGAGAGCCCGTGTAGCCAAGCTTCTGGATTCACACGCTAAGAATATGTGGTTGGGGAAACGCACGTGGAATCTAGCAGATATTGTCCTTTCCAACCTCAGGATTTGTGCTTGTATTGTTAAACTCAAAAACACTTTGTCTACTATGTCTTGCATGTGTGTTCAAAAATAGACCTCAAACAAGCATCACACCTAGTAATTCAAAATACCTCAAAACATTCCCAAAACCATCAACCAAACATGTCTAGCTACTATCCTCCATATTCATCACCGACCTATGAACGAAACCAAAGGATTGAATACCTTGACCATCATTTGAAAGAGCTTGAAAAACACCTAGAATCCCAACATTTGAATGAAGTGATGAAATCATCTCATAAGCCTTCATCCAAGTTTAATGTCCATGACTTTCTGCAAAGGTTAAATGAGAATCCCAAAACTAAGTCCTCAAACACAAATAATATTGAGCAATCCTACCATGTCATACATCTATCTTCATCCTCCATAATTCAAAATAAACCTCATGAGTCTTTCACCCAAGTTAATGATTCCATCCAACCATCCTCTATTATCATACCAACTACATCCAATAATTCATGTCAATTTCTTAGTCCAAAACATGCTAGCATAGACTCCCCTACACATCAAGATCAAAGAATTATTTCCACTCCATCCAATGATACCAAAATTCCACAAGCCCTTCCAATCTTTGACCAAGATCCCATCTCTCAAGAACCTCATGATGATCCCCTTATCTCTTTTTTTTTAATCCAAGATGATCCCCTTCCATCTCAAGGGAAAAGTATCCTTCCAAGTCCTCCTTCCACCTCATCTATTAAATCCATACCATCTCATGATTCTATCATATCCAATGATGTCCTACCATCTTATGATCAAGATATTATTTCCACAAAATCTCAAGATTCCCTTCCTCATCAAGATCAAGATATACCCCCATTCAAGGATACCCTTTCATTCCATGATGATATTCCTCCTTCTCATGATCAAGATATGCCTTTCATACAATCTCATGATGATCCCATACTTAATAAAGAGCAATATATTCCATCTCCTACACCTAATGATTCTTTTCCAAGTCAAGATCAAAGTACCCCATCATTCCCATGTCAAGATCCTATCACCCATCCTAATTCCCCTCGTGATCACAATCCTCCACAAGAGTCTATCACCCCTATTCAATCTATCCATGAGCCCCTTACCTATCAAATGGGTTCCCTCACTTTTATCAAAGGTGGTTTACTCCAAGATCTTTTTATTCCTTCCATATCGCATCCACCTCACAATAGACTTGCATCTTGTTTCATTAATAATACATATCCCATTGGCAAACAAATGTGTCAAAGTATGAACTACAAAGGCAAAGGGTTAGGCCTTCATGAACAAGGTATCCTAAAACCCCTTTATATCTAAGAAAATCCATATTATCATGGCCTTGGTTATACACCTCACACTCAAGACATTGGTACCCATCATAAGTCCAAATTCCAGCAAAATAAACCCAAGTATCCTAGTCCATCAAACCTTCCATCTATCCTAGGTCCTTATCCTAGTCCATCAAACCTTTCATATATCCTTGGTCCTTATCATAAAAATCCTAGTTCATCAACCCTTCCATCCATATTAGGTCCCTACAACCCTCCATCTCCTATTCATCAAGAACAACAAAGGCGCACATCCTTGATGCCCTCTCAAAATTCTACCTACATTAACCCATCAGTAATACCTCCATATAATTCATCTCCATCCACCTATCCCATTTCTCTTGGAAGCAATTTGGGTGCCAAATGTCAAAAGCTTCCATATAAAAATCCACATATATCAAATGATCAACAGGTCTCCTCGAAGAGACATGTACAAATAAAAGAAAATCTGATCCAAAGTAAAAAAAAAAATCCAAAAGGCCACAAAGGCCCATCAAGTCAAAAGAAAAATCCAAAAGGCCACAAAGGCCCATCAAAGCAAAAAGAAAAATTTCAAAGGCCACAAAGGCCCACAAAGCAAAAAGAAAAAATTCAAATGCCACAAAGGCTCATCAAATCAAAAGAAAAATCTCAAAGGCCACAAAGGCCCACAAAGAAAAAATCAAAGTCAAAATCTATGTGGATTCCTAAAAGTCTCATAGAAGCAATAAAATCTAAATTGGCATCCAAATTTGCTAATCCAAAAGCTTCCTCCAATCTTTCATCTAAAAACCTGTCACCTTCCAAATCCATTTTTCCTCCATCACTTCACCACCCTTCAAGGTGTGTGCCAATGCTGATCTTGCCATCCTTTCCATCTATCCATCAAAAATCCTTCCAAATTCCTATACATTATCCAACATTCATCCCCCATCATCCTCCTTTAATCCAAACCTTTGCATAAGTCCTTAGCTTATTCCATCATGCCACTATTTTGCAAACTTTATGAGTCTAATCCTCATTTCCATGGTTTATTAGAACACATATTTAAGGGATATTAGTCATGAAACTTGATGCTTGAGTCCTCACTCCATCTTCCTATCATTCATATACTATCTTCCATTTTCATTTATCCCTATCCATATCATATCTTCCATATTCCTCTTACACTTTACACTTGGGGGCAAGTTCTCTCTATCCTATCATTCATATCCATTATCCTATTTACCTTGATCCTTTATCTTTCCACCTTTGATCTTGACAAGGTTAAGGATCTTCTTGAACATCATACATCTTATCCTATACACCTTATCCATATTCAACCATCCTATCTAAATACATCCATTCATCCCTTCCTTGTTCTTGATGAGGAATAAGGGAAAAATACTTAGGCATTGTGTCTATAGCTTATCTAGTTGATCTTGATCATCTTATTCATTATCATTATCCTTGCATTGTTCCATTCCATACCTCCTAGCTTATCAAAATCCATGTCCCATTTCCTTTCTTTGTTCTTGATGAGATTAGGGGCAAAATTACAAATGCATGCTTTGGACTTCCTTTCATATCCTTATGCATTACCCTTCCATCATAGTTCACATCTTTATCATTTATCATTACCTCCAATTTTGGGCATCACGTCCCTTTGCAACCTTGAATCTTATCATGCAAATCATATTTGAGCCTAGTTGTAAAACATTATGCAATCCTCATATCTTTTGTCAATCAATCATTGATAATCATCAACAAATTATCGTACTTAGAGGAATCAGTGATCCTAAGTACTCATTATCATCATGCCTTATGGAATCAATCATTCCCGGCATCTTAATCAATCAACCATTATCATCTTTTGACAAGAGATATGTTGCTTGTGTGACATGTTTTGCAGCGAATCTTTCATTTTGATATATCATTTATCCATGGTTGCATTACCTCTGTTGTGGAAGATCTTATTCCTTCAAACAATCAAATCATCTCATTCCATCTTAAATGCCCTGAAAAAATCCAAAAAAAATCATAATTTGTCCTAAAAAAAATCATAAAGTGTCCTGAAAAAAATCCAAAAAAATCATAAAGTGTCCTAAAAAAATCCATAAAAATCATAAAATGACCTGAAAAAAATCCATAAAAAATCATAAAGTGTCCTGAACAAATCCAAAAAAATCTTAAAATGTCCTGAAAAAAATCCAAAAAAATCTTAAAATGTTTTGAAAAAAATCCATAAAAATCATAAAATGTCCTGAAAATATCCAGAAAACGTCAAATATTCCAAAAATCCAAAAAAATCAAATATTCCAAAAATCCAAAAAATCAAATAACTTCAAAAATCCCTCAACAATGACACTTTTAGATCACCACACAACTTTGAACTTCAAACTGCTCCATGATTGACAATCAAACAAATATTGCAACATACCTATCAATCCATCTTTCAAATCCAACCAAACACATAGACTGTACCAAAACTCCATTCTACGTTGAGGCATGATGCATATTTGTTTGTTGATCTTTGCTTATTTTATGATTTTTATCTTTGGTGGAACATCTTTTAGCTTCTCCAGGATGTCTGGGACTAGAGAGGCGATGATGGGGCATGTTCACTTGTTTGCTGCCTGTGGATTGTTTCTTATTCATAGGATGACTCGTCTTAAGACATGGTTATCTAAAACCATTGAGGACCTATGAGTCTAGTATGGATGAGTGCATTCCTTGTCTGATAGTGTCTTCCATGCAATAAGTATTCAGGTCATCTAGGGTCCTTATACCTAGATGCTTATACTTCATTACTAAATAAAAATGCAAACAGTATTTAGGTCATCTAGATGTTCATATTATCTAGACGCTTATAATAATTTGCGACATAATAAGCTCGATGATGATAAAAGCACATAAAATGCACAAGAGGATTCATCACCTTCATTTTCTCCCATCTTGCATCTTCCATCTATTGCATTTCATTTTCTTCATCTTTCTTGTCGCAAAGAAATCAATCAACTTGTATCTCGAAACCTCATGTCCCCTAAATCAATCAATCAATTATTCTATCAACTTGTCTTGCGCTTGCATCAATCACAATCAGCTTCTTTAGCTCATCAACTTGGCTATACTGATCATTTCCATCAATTGTTCACTTACGCTCATCAATTGTGCATTTACATCAAATGTACATTACCGCTTTATCACTTGCGCAACATCAAGTATCTAATCATTTTCTTGACATCTATCGAGAGATTAATCTTCTTACACCTTGTTCGATCAATCTCTCGAGGGGGCATATCATTCTTATCATAATTCTTACCAGGATATCTCTGGGGCATGTATCAGTTGATCAATCTTTTTCTTTGAAACAACACAACAAGCTGCATTGTATCAAAGAGGGGCAAAATGTAGACGCATAAAAATGTCCTTATAATCATTTTTATCCATCATCTCCATATATATAAAACTATTCAAATATTATAGGCATTTAATCATAATCATTTATCATTTAGGCATTAATCACTAAAATATCATTTGCATTCACATTAATCATCATCCATTTGTATAGTTCATAAAATCATTTAAACATTTATCCATTTCATTTAGATGATCCATTTGCATATTTCACTAATCCTTATCATTTCATTAATCATCTATCACTTAAATTCGTTGCATAATCATATCTCCATAAATTCATTTAAATATTGCATATTTCATTTAAATATATTTGCATTAATCATTAAAATCCATTCGCATAAACTTCATAAATCATTTCCATGAAATTAGCTCAAAATTGCACATTTTGAGCTTCCAAACAAGAATCATGGCATGAATCACTCCATTCATTTCTCATTTCTCATTTTTCACATTATGCATTCATCTATATAAACCCCCTCTTCTCACCAAAAAAGGGACTTTTCAATCATTCAAATCCATTCATCATAGCCTCTTGCAACATTTGTGCTTGTGCAAAATCTGAGAGCATCAAAATGCTTGAAAACAAGATCTTGATGATAGGATGACAATGGAGTTTGATTTCTTTTGAATGCTTATGTTGTTTTAGTTTGCATAATTAGTTAAATTTTACATGTGTTTTCATTTAGAGATGCTTCATTGATGTTATGTTGAGAAGTTGATTTGGATTCACAATTCAAATTATTCAGCTTTCAATTTTTCAGCATAAACACTATGTTTGCACAAGAAATCTGTTATGAATCAGAAGTTTTCTCCACAAAATCCTTATTATCCTCCTCGAGTATTGACTGTTTAAGAAGAGTAGTCAAAGGAAATGTACTAACCTTCTTCGATTTCTGACTATACTCTTTATATTCCTCTTCCTGTTTCTCCGTTGCTTCAATATATTGATGCATTTCCCCTATTAACTCTTCTATCCTTTTGTGAAACTCAAAACCTTCGACCAAAACTTCCCTTACCTCTTGATTTAACTTGTCAACCCACCTATCTAACATCTCCGCTTTGCCTCTTACCTGTACTAAATCATCTACGTCCTTTTTTCTCAACAAAATTGGAGTCTCAATAGCAGCCACCTGTTGTGATCTTGGAGAAGAGACACTTTTCAAAAAGGAATGAAATTGATCTAATTGAGCCTTAGGCTCATCTTTCTTCTGCTTATCCTTTAACATTCTTGACTTGCTTGTCAAAGCTACCACATCAATTAGATTCATCTGTTGATTTCTAGTAGGCCTTCCCAAGTTGACAGTACTCAATTGATAATCTGTTAACTGCATGTTTCCTACCTCCTTTTCTATCATTGGTATGGCACACTTAGCAACAATCTCTCCCTTGTCCATGAGCCTGGTGGAGTGTAGGATCTTGGCCTTCTTTTTAGGCCTATCTTGTTCAATCTTTGTCATCATATCCTCCCAATTGAGAGGTTGTGAAGGTGTTACTGTTCTTTTCTGTAGGTCTAATTTTAGCCAAGTGGGAGCACATGGAGCACTAGTCATCATAGTGGAAGAAGAAGCAATAGTAGTAGTAGAAGGCGGCTGCACATTTACTTGGGGTTGAGAATCAACCCTTGGTTCCTCTTGTTGTTCTTGCACTGTATGGATCTGCACAAGATTTTCAGCCTCTTCCCTATCTTTTTGTTCCTGTATCTTCTTATCTTCTTCTTCCTTCTTCAACTTCTCTTCCTCCAACCGATCTCTCTCCACTTTTTCCCTTTCCAATCTTTCCTTTTCTAATTTCTCCTTCTCTATTCTTTCCTTTTCCAAATTTTCTTTCTCTAGAGCTTCTTTTTCCAATTTCTCCTTCTCTAAAGCCTCTAGTCTTTCTTTCTCTAGTCTTTTTGCCTTTGCTTCTTCTTCTTGTTGCTTCCTAACCAGCTCTTCGGTGTCCTTTTCCTTCCTTAATCGCTCTGCTTCTTCATCTTTTTGGTGAGCTTCCTCAACAAGTTTTAACTTGGCAACCAAGACTTATTTCTCCCTCCGGTGTCTTGCCTTCTTTTGCTCAAGGGCATGAATCTTTTGTATCAGTTCTAACTTATCATTTTCTTCTTTAACCTTGAGTTCATGTTGTTGTTGCCTTTTCTACCTCTCTACTTCATCAGCTCTTGACTTAGCTTCAATTTGTTGCTGCTGTAGTATGGAATCAGTTTGTGTCTTGGAATCCATTAACTTTTGCTTTTCTATTTCTTTAGCTTTTTCCTCAGCATTCTTTCTAACTTCTTCAAACAATTCCCATTGCTCCTCTTATGTCATGACCTGTTCAACATCCTCCTCTAGAGGCATATTCTCTTGCACATCCTTTTCTGACACAATCTAGTCTGAATCTGTCCCAACATCACGAATTTCCCTCTCCACTTCTTTTCCCTTTGTAGTTTCAGCCATACTATGAAGAGCCCCCTTTTGAATTTCTTCACTTTGCTACTTTGCAAGTGGGACTCGTGTGGAAAATTAACCTAATGTAGGTGTTGAAACAACTGATCCCATTTGAGCATCTCCTTCTTGTGTTTTTGCTTCATCACCTGCTACTTCAAGTTCTATCTCTACAATGTCTGGGGGAAGGAACTCCAAAGGCTCTTCGGGAGGCGTCTTTCTTTTGATTCTTTTATATCCTTTCCTCTTTTTAGGAGTTGGTCCTTAAGGAGCTTTGGTTCTTAGCACCAACCAGTGAACACTTCGATCCAAAATTGTTCTACCTATTTGCTTTATGTTAATAGTTTCTTCACTGTTCCAGTCAATCGGATCCAGGCTCTTAGTTCCAATGTTCAAAGCTTCATAAGATGGATCTAGTACAACTCCATCATCCACCAATGTGTCAGGAATGCCATTTTTGACTCCAAATTCTAACATGAGTGCATTAGGTAGTCTTTCATAATTATTTTTCCTCAAATCATACTCATCTTGTTGGTCACTCCATAAGTCTTCTAATAAACTAAAATGCTTGTCGAACACAAAAGGCAGCAAGGCATTCATCTTCCATTTTGGATCAAAATACTTATGAGCTATGTATAAGCCTAGCTTTAATTGTATCAGCTCAATGCAGATCACCTTTGCTCCTACCAAATGTTGACAACTATACTCACCCAACTTCATGGGGAACTTGTGACATCCTGTCTTATGTTTTAAACCAAACCGAGCATTAACTCCAAGAGCCTGATATACAAACTTCATTAGCACTATCCTGTTATTGCAACACCTTGGAAGCAAATGTGGATGGCCTTCAAAACCAGCTAACCTGAAATATGTAAACTCGAGGTATTGAATGTACCAACATCCCCATTCAGCAATGAACACCATAGCCTCTTGACTCAACTTGTACCCTGCATCTCCATTTAATTGGTTAATGACTACATATATGAATGCATCATTAAACCTCCTGAACTGATTCTCAACGGCGTATAGAGACAACTCGTTATAATGCTCCCATACCTTATTCTGTCCATCCAACACTCCCATTATCCCTACTTTGTTTAAACCTGGGAAGATACCCAACCTTGCTGCTACATACACAATGTAAGAGTTCATAAAGAAGCATTTAGTCTTCCTGATGCTGGTCAGTTGATCGTGAATAGCATTTGATAAAATCATCGGCCAATCAAACTAATGGGTGCCATGTAAAATTGTCTGGATGAAAGGAAACATCCACTCCTTGAAATGAAATGTATCTGTCTTCCCAAAAACCCTAGACAACATCATTATTTAATCTGATACCTCCTTATAGAAATTTTCCCTCTTTGGCTGGTCTGCAAGCTTGGTTAGAGAATTCTTCTCTGTCTTCAACCACTTTTTGCTCAAATGAGATTTATTGGATTCTTTAAACTTACTATATTTATCCAAGGCCTCTGCTTCATCCAACTGCACCAACTTCTTAGGATCTGGGACATTAAATATATTTTGAAATGCTTGAGGAGTGAGATCAATAATTACATTGTTTTGTGAATCCATGCATTGTCTGGTAGCAAGATTGTAGGCACTAGCTACTGTCAAGATCAACTGCAGGCACTGGATTGATAAAGGAAACACAGTGATATGGGCCAAGCCAGAATCAATAATTCTTTGTGTCCTTCCTGTTACATCTTCCCATTCTACAAAGGTTTCTGCATATAGCTCCTCAAAATTATATTGACCCAAATTGGTATTGGTGATGTGTGACCAATCTGATTCCACTTTGCTCACTTTCACAATAGGACTCCTGTGATTATACCTCAAGGTATAAGGCAATTGTTCTGGCTTGATCTTCTTTGGTTTAGGTACTGCCTTTGATGTCCCTGTAGGCCGGTTCCTTTGGGAAGCTTCTCCTAATGTTCCCGACATCCTCTTAGCTTTCTTGCAACAAAATTTCTAGTTAGATCCTTGAATGAAACATCTCAAAAATGTGTCTTTAAAATCATACCTTTCAAACATACATTGGAGGTGGAACCAGGCAGCAAACATCTTAAATAATCTTCTTTTAACATACTGTTGGGCTCGAAGTAAAAACTGTTATTGTCACTCTACTAATAAGAAGCGGGTTGGGAGTCAGAAGTGAAATAGTGATCAAAACCAGAACTGAAATGGAAATTGATTTGGTTTCCTTCAAATTTTCCGTTTTCATATTTTGTTTCAGTTCCGCTTTTGCTTCCGCTAGGTAAACATTTTTTTGAAGTAAAAGCTTCTTACTATAAGCGGAGTCGGAGACAGGATGGAAAATGGAATTGACACTAAACATAAAAACATATCCAAAACTCTAAATCAATTCCAATCCCGCTTCTGGCTATGTTGACCATGATGTCATCAATGATTTTATCAATTTAACACAAACTCCATGACTAAAGACCAAGGTCATATTAAATTAAATCAAGCTTTACAATATATCATGAAAAGGCTATACCCATATGACCGTGGGGAAGACTGTATTTTAGGGCATCATATTTTAATCATTTTTAAAACGTGATCACAAAAACGCATAAAACCCTAACGTAGAAAACGTGATAAAACTAGGGCACAGATTTAACCCTTCCTAATTTAACCAAATGAATGCGTAATGAAATCCTAAGTAAAAACCAGATTCTACTAGCCCTAACTCGCTGTAAAAACCTAGATTTCATATACCTCACTGTGAAAATCCTAATTAAATCTACACGTTTAAAACCTAACACAGCACAACACAATCACGACAAATTTTGAAAGCGACCATGCCCTAACTCATTATAAAACCAGAAACGCAAACATAAAACAAAATCAAGAATAGAAAACAAACAAGGAAAGAAAATAAACACACAAACCTACTGAAATGATGACCTTGCCCGAAGATCTAAATCAAACAACACGAAAAGAAAAAAAAATGAAAGCAAAATAAAAGAAATGAGAATAGGAACCCTACCTCGAATGCACAACCTGGCTAACCCTCTAAAATGATTCGCAAGAAATTATCTCCTCCTCTTTCAATCGATTCACTCAGATGGACTCCGTAGCTGCTCTATTTCACCCTTCGATTTTAAACAATGATAATAATAATACGTTTAATCCTTAATGAAGGTAAAAATCAGAGTTTCTACCTATGCATGGCAGCTATCATTAATGCATTAAATGCAGTTAAGCCGAGTTGAAACTGGAGAAGAACAAACACTTCACTACAATGTGACTTCAATAAAAAGTCAACGACCAGAAAACGGAAAGAGCGGAATCGGAATGGAAACTGATTCAGAAACTTAAGGAATTTCCCAACTTCATTCCCGTTCCGGATCAAGGTCTGCCAAAAAAACACAAAACAAAACCAAACACAAAAAGTAAAATAAGAGACCGACATAATAAAACTTAACACAAGGACCTAGAATAAAACCAAAAGTTCAAAAAGCGAAGGCGAAGACGGGATGGATTTTGATTTTGCAATTTTCAATAAACACCAACTTAACACCCACTCTGGTTCCAGCTCTGATAAAGACAAAACAAAAGGAAAAAAAAAGGAAACACTGTCGGGATGGGAATCAGAATGAGTTTTGAAAGAAGTTTTAGAACCCGATTTGGTTTCAACTCCGATTTCAACAGACAAAATCAAAATAAAACAAAGTGTTGGAAAGAAAGGACTCCAAACTTTGTTTAAAGAACAAAAAAAGATAAAACTAACAAAGGGGGAC
Organism: Sequoiadendron giganteum; assembly: GCA_007115665.2. Lineage (NCBI taxonomy): Eukaryota > Viridiplantae > Streptophyta > Pinopsida > Cupressales > Cupressaceae > Sequoiadendron > Sequoiadendron giganteum. The sequence goes on along the minus strand of CM021108.1, from coordinate 430,902,447 downwards.
CCATTTTGACCAAGGAAAAAGATGGGGTGGTTATGCAAGGCATAAAAAATGGTGACTCGGTTGGGAAAATGGTTTACCCATTTTCAAGATACCCAAAGTGAATTTCAATCACTCTAAAACTACTTGGTTTATAAACACTTTAACTTGAATAAGATCGGATATATGTAGGATAAGTTTGAGCTAGAATCTCAGATGTATGTGCTTATGAGTTATTTCTAAATCTGAGTGTGTGTATATATTGTGCATCATTCTTTGTAGATACTTTCTCTATTTGTGAACAACTATACCTAAGATTCAAGCTACATAGGTTGAGTCCTTTAACTATCGTGCAGTAAAATCCTAGGAATTGCTCCGCTGCCAAATAGGTGTCCATAGCCTCGACAGAGATACCTCTAGTTCTCTCAAAGCATTGCTCTACTGCCAGCCAGGCATCCATAGCCCCGATAGAGATACTTGATTACCCACTTGATATTGAGTTTTCATCTTCTTTCTTTCTTTTCTTTCATTCATTTTTTCTCTTTTTGAAACCTTGCTTGTGGAAATCTTTTGTGCACCTTCCTCAATACTTCAAACATGATGAATCTGAAACATGGGTTGAGAACTACTATGGATTTCATGATAGTCTTGGAATCAGATTTTTCACTTGAATCAAAGGGTAGAGCCTTTCTAGAGTAAATAGGTACTTACTCATGCAGATGGTTTCCTAATTTAGTGATAGATCTTTGATCATAATTCATGAGATATTCACAATATATCTTTTATCCTTAATAAATTTTTCGACCCAAACTAGAATGGTCATAAAACATAAGTTTCAGAACGAAATCTTTTTCAATGATGATAATGAAAATACCTAAACCAATTTCTCTCCTAGTACCAGTAGCATACTTTGAATAACAACTCCTTAATTTGAAATGAACAAAATGAAGATCCCAATGAAACAAGACAAAACAAACAAACAAAAATAAAGAAAGAAAACAAACAAAAAAATGAAAAGAAAAAAAAGAAACTTAATTACATATGATACAGTATAATACAATTTCCTTTTAAAACATCAGACCTTTTATACACCAAAATAGTGCTTGAGAAACTGACCATTAACTGGTAATGGAACATGCACTCCTGTTAAGGTACTCAAATGAAAATCATTCTCGCCTAATATTTCAGGCACTTGATAAGGACCTAACCAAAGTCTATCAAATTTCTAATGATCTCCTTTCTTCTCTCTGGCCTTATTCCATAATAACACAAGATTTGATATTCTAAAGGCTTTTATTTTGGCTCTCTTGTCAAACCAACATTTGACAACAGCCTGATGCTTAGAGAATTGTTGCAAAGCAACATCTCTTTGCTCTTCCATATTTAACAAATTAAGTAGTCTAACCTCAATCCTATCATCCTTGTTATAAAATTTTTGCATGAACTTAAGGATAGGTATCTGTAAATGAATCAGGAAGATTGGATCTTGGCCATAAACTAACTTAAAAGGTGAGTTTCCTAGGGCTTCTTTGATTCTGGTTCAATCTGCCCATAAGGCAAATCTCAACTGGGTGTGCCAGTCCCTAGGATTGTTCTCTAACAACTTTCTTATAACTTCCAACAAGTTTTTATTTGTGGACTCAGCCACTCCATTTCCCTGAGGGTAATAATTGGAAGAATATTTCAAAACAATTTTATGTTCATAGGCCCATGAAATGAACTCAGCAGAAGAAAAACTAGGGCCGTTATCACATACCAGAGCAAATGGAACTCCAAACCTAGTTGTGATGTTCTCAGTAAAAAACTTGATGACCACCTCTGTGGTGCTATTCTTGCAAGGTTGTGCCTCATTCCAATGTGTGCAGTAGTCAGTTGCAGTCAACATGAATTTATGACCTACAAAAGAATTTGGATTAATTACACCTAAAAAATCAAGTGCCCATTGAGCAAATGGTCTTACCTCATATACTGGTTGTAGGGGCATTGCATGATTTCTTTCTCTAGGTGCAGAGGCTTGGCATACATGACAAGTCCTGCAGTGTTGATGTGCATCTCTAAACACATAAGGCCAATAATAGCCTGAGCTTAAAATCTGATGAGCCAAAGCATCAACAGATCCATGCCCTGTTCCATGTCTTCCATGAAACTCAGAAATACCATGCTTAGCTTCTTGTTGATCCAAACAACGTAGGTAAATTCCTTGAAAATTCTTCTTGTAAATGGACCCCCCTTTGAGCATGTAGTGAGCACTCTTCATCCTCAATGCTCTCCTCTGAGTAGCATTCATTCCATCTAGACATTTGTTGTTGAGGAGGAAGAAGATTAAATATGTATACTAGGGATCCTTCGTGAAAGATTGAACTGTGTATTGTTGGCGAGTGATATTTCGGTCTACTTCAGTTATTGCTTTTGACAATTATTGTTCTCGAACGAGTTTCATCTAGTGAATTTCTAAGTCAAACTCTTGCAAGATTGCCATCCATTTTCCTCTTCATTCCCCTAACTCACTTTGCATCAGAAGAGACTTCATAGCTGGATTTGGAACTATGGCCATCACCTGACTTCGAATTATGTAATACCTAAACTTCTTCATTGCTCATACTAATGCAAAGGCCTATTTTTCTAATGGTGAATACCTTACTTCTACATTCTTAAATGGAGAGCTCATAAAAGCAATCGGTCTCTCCTCACTCTCTTCTCTTCTCTGTGTTAAAATTGATGCACATGAATGTTCAAAAGCAAAAGAACAAATGTAGAAGGGTTTTAGATACTCTGGACTTGTCAAAATAGTTGCCTCAGATATAGATTGTTTAATCTGTATGAAAATAGACTTAGCCTCTTCACTCCACTCAATCTTTGCATCCTTCTTCATCATTTCATTGAGGGGTTTGACAATCTCTGCAAACCTTGTTATAAATTTCCTAACAAAATTGATCCTTCCAAAGAAGGACCTCATTTCCTTCTTGCTACCTAGCTTTGTCAATTTCAAGATGGCCTCCACTTGGTCAAGATCTATGGAAATCCCTTCCTCTGATATAATGTGACCTAAGAGCTTCCCTTCAGATACTCCAAATACATATTTCTTTGGGTTAAGAGAGACACCATAACTTATAGATATCTTTAGAACCTTTTCCAGGTCTGTAGCATGATCTTCTCTATTCCTAGAGAAGATGATTAAGTCATCTACATAAATGATTATATATTTTCCTATTAGATCCTTAAAAGCTACATCCATTGCCATTTGAAAAGTAGCTCCTGCATTTATGAGACCAAAAGGCATCCTTTTATAGGAAAATGTGCCCCATTTAGTGGTGAAAGCAGTCTTCATCCTATCTTCATGACTAACAAGTACCTGATTGTATCCAGAATACCCATCGCAGAATGACATCATCTAGGATCCATTCACCTTTTGTAATACCTCATCAAGAGAAGGTAATGGATAATTGTCTTTTTCAGAGGCCTTGTTTAGATTCCTAAAATTGACACATAGTCTAATTTCACCATTCTTTTTCCTTACAAGAACCAAATTAGCTACCCAAGTAGAGTGTCTAACCAGAAAGATTATTCTGGCAGCTAAAAGCTTTTGTACTTTTCTCTAGATCAGAGGCTCAATTAAACCATTGACTAGGCATTGCTTTTGGCGAAACGGCTTAGCATCTGGCTTGAGAGGGATGGTATGAGTAATCACTGAAGTGTCAAAAGTTTTCAAATCATCATAAATCCAAGCGATAGCCTCAATATTCTATTTCAAAACTTTCATTATCTCATCCTTAATTTCTTGAGGACAAGTCTTTCCTATAAGAACATTTCTCTTAGGGCCTGAGTGAGTTAAATTAACAGATTCATACTTCCCTCCATCACTCTTTGTAGGCACTCTCTGATAAGCTTGTGGGTCTGAGTCAAATATTCTTTCCAATGCTATCATCCCTTTTGAGATGTTATTTCTCTTTAAATCCAATATCCCTTCTGGATTGTCATTCTCCGGATCCCAATTCCCCTGATCTCTTTCAGATTCATCAATTATTTGCCCTTCAAAAACATCAAAATTTTCCAAAAAGACCAATATATGCTAATCATCATTAAATACCTGAAAATGTCTGACATTATCAAGAATAGCTGGAATTGAAATCAACTCAACTGAAAACCTCTTAAGATTAGAGTCTTTCATGGGATCCAATGTACTAGCAGCAACAACAAGAGCATTTGCAATTTGATTAGCTTCTTTGGGAATCAGACTAATTCCAAAAGCATCAAAATCTTTGATTAAGTTCCAAACCCTGTTTCTGTATGCATCCAATCTTTTGTTATGACATGTATATTGGATACGCACCTGCTTTACAATCACCTCAGAATCTCCCATAACTATGAGAGCAATAACCTTCTTCTTATGAGCAAACATAAGACCCCAAGCGAGTGCTTCATACTCAACCACATTGTTTGTGCAACCGAACTGCAATCTATAAGAGGCAAAGTAAGTCTTCCCTTTCGGATTAGTTAGTTCAATCCCTGCTCCACTTCCTACTTTAGATTTAGAACCATCAAATTTAAGAGTCCGTAATTGATCTTTAGCTGGGAGCTCTTTCTTTTTAGAAGTAACAGGGAATGACTCACTTAAGATGTATGGCGGCTTAGACTTTTGCTAATCATCATAAATTGTCTTGGGGCAAGACTCAGTTGAAGATTTTCCTATATTCTCAATTTGTTCAACTACTACTTCCTGAATGATTTCTTGAGTTAATTTACCATCTAATTCATCTTTCATCAACACCTTTGGCATTGGTAAAGCATCCGGAGTAGGTGTATTGAAAAGGCACTGAGATACCTTAATCTCTTCTTGAATTTCAGAACATAAAAGTGGAGTCTACTCTACTGATGAGGAATCTTCCTCCTGAGAAAGGTTAGCCCGAGTAAGAATGGTAGCATCCTTAACTTTGAAAGAGAACTCATTGATGGGAGTCTCAGATTCCTCCTGACATTTTTGTCGGGGCTGATCTATATGACTTAGAATATCTAGGCATGACTGACATGTTAACTCCGAATGATTATGATAGTGAATCCTACACCAATTAGGAAGTAATAAACTACTTAAGTCAGTTTCTCCTCCTAAAACCAACCTATCTTGTTGCAATTTTCTTATTAGAACCTGTTGGTTGACATGGATCAACGGGTCACTGTGATCTAAAGATAATGTATCATTAAGACTAACTACAAAGAAAGTAAGAACTTCCTCTTGTTTGTAAACACCTATCTCAGTCTCAAAATATGCCACTTCATTCGAAGCATCACATTCAGTGATCATGTGCTTGAGCCTAGGTTCACTTTCAATTCTTATCTGTGTTGCAACTCCTTTCCATGGTAACCACATGTGAGAGAAATCCAATGATAGATATCCCCCTATGCTTTTCATTAGCTCTTGACTTAGGAGCATACCATATGTTTCTGGGATATCAGCTACTTGGATATCTATATAGGTCTGGATCCTTGGATCTGATCCAACCTGCACATGCATGTTCTTCAATTCACCTATAATATTGACTTCGGTTTTATCCAACCGAACCACTTTCTTATTGGTTGGGATATGACTTAATCCTAACTTTTTACATATCGAAAAAGGCATGAAATTTCCTGATGCTCCAGAATCTAATAAACAATTATGCAAGTTCTTTCCAAAAATCCTTAAACTTAATAGAAAAGGTGGGGTACTGGTCTTACCTTTATAAATGGCTGCATTTGTCTCCTTTGCTGGAGTCACTTTACCTTTTCCTTTTAAGTAATCTTCCTCTTCCAAAGCTTTTAATACTACCTCCCATTGAGTTGGGCACCACTTCATGATGTCAAATAATGACAAGGACGTCTTTTGTCTCTGCAATTCTGTAATAAAGTCAAATTTTGAATCATTCCTAACTTGATACTTAGGAAAAGGAGGCGGGTTGCCTCTATTTTGAAGATCAGAAGGTCCCTTTGGTGGTGGTGGATTATTATCTGCATTTTGATTTGGTGGGACCATGTTGTTTGGGGGTGTAGATGTAGTAAATGGGCCCTTATTCTAATTTCTCAAAAAGTGACCTCCTTTGGACTGAAAATCTTGAGCATCATATACATCTTCCTCTGGCTCACTATCTCCTTGCATAGGAAATTGATATTTTTCTTCAATAGTTTCATAAGTCATAGCAGTGCTGACTGGCCCATTATCTTGATTGGAATTTCCTGTTGGAGGATGGGCATTAGCTTGTGCTATCTTTACAATCTTCTCCATTTCAGGGTAGTTAACCTTAGAATGTGTTGCAGTATCATGTAGCCTGCACCAATTAGTCATAAAATTGAGGTCAACAATATTAGCAGTATGTGGTCTCTCCTCACCTGATTGATAGTTATGGGGAACTCCCCCATTGTTAGGTCCAATATTCCACAGTCTATTGTTGTTGTTGTTGAACCTCTGATTATATCCTCTATTCTGATTTTGGTAATTTTGATTAGAGGAATTTTGACTCTGAAAGTTCCAATTGGTGTTCTGGTTCCCATTCTGATTGGACTAATTTCCCTAATTGTTATAACCTCCCTAGTTGTTGTAATTCTGATTTTGGTTATGGGGAGGGTTTTGCCTTAGTTGTGCCATGTCATTAGACATTTGAGATAGAGTCTTCTTAAGAGTCTCTAACTCACTAATCAATTGGACAGTTTGCTCATTCTGCACATTCTGTACTATGGCTGAGGAATGAACATGGGTTGATCCTCCTGCTTGTTGTTATGGATTTTGAGGTTGTTGGGAAGAATCTTGCATGCCATTACCGAAAAAGGGCATGGTAGGTGGAGCTTGTAGTTCAGACACCGGTCCATATTGAGAGTAAGACATCCCTGGGACAATGTTGTATAATGGTGGGTTAGGCATCTGATAGTTCATGGGAGGAAGAGCTACTCCTAAACCTCCTGGTTGCAGACTTATCTGTTGTTGCAACTTCATGGCCAGATGATAAACTTTAGACAAAGAGTCAATCTCACTAGGCTGATAAGTTCATTGCAAGAATAGGCCAATTAAGGGATCAACAACTCTTAAATATGCCTATATGGCAATATTCTCAGCTACTAGATAAGGGTCTTGCAACCTACGAAACATTCTTTGGAATCTATTATTGAAAAACGGTAGTGGCTCATGATGTTCCTTTCTTATTGTGGCAAACTGGTGATACAAATTGGCAGGGTCTACATAGACCCTAAATTGGTTAATAAATGCATTTTCTAAATCTGTCCAACCTAGGATGGATCCTTGGGGCAAATTTAAATACCAGTTATATGCCATATCTCTTAAATAGTAAGGAAACAGTCTACATGCCACATCCTGAAGAGCAACTTGAGCTCGTGTGCAAGCATCTTTGAATGCTTGTATGTGCTCCTCAACACTTCTTGATTCACCATGTATGTATTTAGGACAAAAAAATTTAGGGTTCTTGGGTAAGTCATGGATTCCTCCTGGAATAGTCCCTAATGGATAGGAGTTATTCACAAAGTAAGCCACAGGTGGGATTGGTTGAGCAGGTGGTGATATAGGTTGAGTCGGTGGAGACTCAGGCCTACTTGGTGGTGGTGATGTAGGTGGAATTGGTGGAAATCCAGGAGGAGTAAGTGGTGGTGGTAATGTAGGTATCAAAACCCTACGAGCATGGGGTCTAGGTCTTACCGGGGTTTGTAATTCTTGTAAAGGTTCAGGGTCAGTAGAGGATCTCAAAATCCTTCCATATTTCTCCAGTGAGAAAGACACTAGGAGAGCCAGCTTGTCTTTTCAGGCCCTCCTTCTAGCGCCAATTCTATTGATGGTGAAAATGACACAAACAATGTTAAAACTGAATATTTCTACTCTATTTCTCTTGAAAAAGAAATACAACATATAGTAATCTAACTCCCAAGGTCTTGGTAGTTGGTTCTCAACTGTTTGGTGTCACTCAATCAGTTCATGCAACTGTAATGTTCAAGGGGCCTGTGCTGGTAACAAAGAATGCAAGCAATGACTCATTTTACCAAAATTTTTAGTAAATCAAGGGGTTTCAAACAAAATAAAAAGATAGATCAAAGGGTAAACCAATAAACATGAACAAAACTTATCTAACATCTAGACATATATCTTCGACAATGAATTTTTTTCAATCAGATCAAGAAAACCAAAGCATGGTACAATTCACAGAGTAATCTATACCATTGTATGCATCTAAGGTGCTTATTTCAAATTCCCCTATCACAACTATTTCAAAGATTTTTAAAAGAACACACATTCATTCATTGCCAAGATCATGGATCAACAGACTTCAATAAATTTAATTCAAATGATAATCTAACAAGATAATCCTTAAATCTGGTTTCTTCTAATGACTTTCATCAGATAAGAAACAATCATGCTTTAGCACAATCACTGGCATATAGATAGATTATAACTTATCAGCCTTATCAAGTAAAATTTAATTCTAACACCATATTGTGTAAACCTATAATTTTATTTAACTGTAAAATATCAAAATAACAATGTATCTCTGTAATCACTACAAGATTATATCTCCTAATATCAGGTGGCCAATTCTATTCTCTATTAGCTGACCCTTACAATATGATACCCAAAGGGTACTTATAGACATACAAAATTTGAACTACACTTCTATTTTAAGCCATCCACCTTTTTAGGAACTAAAACTCTCTTGGAAACTCAGATCAATTTGATCTTGAGTTCTTACATTAGACATTCAATTAAACTGGAGAATAGAAAATAGAAGAGAAAAAGGAAGTCATGCACTTTAAGACTGTCAGTGTTGCATGCAACATGCAAAGAAGAAGAAAGCTATGCATGCAAGAGATTTATGCATGTGAAGTTGGATCTACAATAAACTCGTCATAACTGGTGAAGACTTGTTGTAATACATCTAATTCTGGCCCATCAACCCAGCTGTCTTCAAATTTAATTTGCTCCAATTCTGCTGCAACAAACCCTATCATATCTTTTATCTTTGTCAACTCTCTTTTAGCAACCTTTATTTCTTCTTTGACATCCATTAGTTGATCTATCATCAAATCTTCACCATCATCTCCTTTCTTAATGAGTCCTTTAAACCTTTCACACCATTTCTCTTTTATCTGGCTCAAAGGCAGGCCTTCCTTTGTTAGTATATTGACATCCACTATGATAGCAATGACTGCCTCCAACTCTTCAAATTGTTCGGTTAGATCCTTAACAACATCTTGGACCTCATTTCTATGTTTGCACAAGAAATCTGTTCTGAATCGAAGTATACGATAGGTCTTCTCCACAAAATCATTATTATCCTCCTCGAGTACTGAGTGTTCAAGAAGAGTAGTCAAAGGCAATGTACTAACCTTCTCCGATTTCTGACTATACTCTTTATATTCATCTTCCCGTTTCTCCGTTGCTTCAATATATTGATGCATTTCCCCTATTAACTCTTATGTCCTTTTGTGAACCTCAAAACCTTTGACCAAAACTTCACTTACCTCTTGATTTAACTTGTCAACCCACCTGTCTAACATCTCTACTTTGCCTCTTACCTATACTAAATCATCTACCTCCTTTTTTCTCAACAAAATTGGAGTCTCAATAGCAGACACCTGTTGTGATCTTGGAGAAGAGACACTTTTCAAAAAGGAATGCAAGTGATCTAATTGAGCCTTAAGTTCATCTTTCTTCTGCTTATCCTTTAACATTCTTGACTTGGTTGTCAAAGCTACCACATAAATTAGATTCATTTGTTGATTTCTAGTAGGCCTTCCCAAGTTGACAGTACTCAATTGATAATTGGTTAACTGCATGTTTCCTACCTCCTTTTCTATCATTGGTATGGCACACTCAACAAAAATCTCTCCCTTGTCCATGAGCCTGGTGTAGTGTAGGATCTTGGCCTTCTTTTTAGGCCTATCTTGTTCAATCTCCTTCATTATATCCTCCCAATTGAGAGGTTGCAAAGGTGTTACTGTTCTTTTCTGTAGGTCTAATTTTAGCCAAGTGGGAGCACATGGACCAGTAATCATCATAGTGGAAGAAGAAGCAATAGTAGTAGTAGAAGGCGGTTGCACATTTACTTGGGGTTGAGAATCAACCCTTGGTTCCTCTTGTTGTTCTTGCACCATATGCATCCGCACAAGCTTTTCAGCCTCTTCCCTATCTTTTTGTTCCTGTATCTTCTTATCTTCTTCTTCCTTCTTCAACCTCTCTTCCTCCAATCGATCTCTCTCCACTTTTTCCCTTTCCAATCTTTCCTTTTCTAATTTCTCCTTCTCTATTCTTTCCTTTTCCAGTTTTTCTTTCTCTAGAGCTTCTTTTTCCAAATTCTCCTTCCCTAAAGCCTCTAGTCTTTCTTTCTCTAGTCTTTCTACCTCTAAAGCTTTAAGCTTTTCTGCCTTTGTTTCTTCTTCTTGTTGCTTCCTAACCAGCTCTTTGGTGTCCTTTTCCTTCCTTAATCGATCTGCTTCTTCTTCTTTTTGGTGAGCTTCCTCAGCAAGTTTTAACTTGGCAACCAAGACTTCTTTCTCCCTCCCGTGTCTTTCCTTCTCTTGCTCAAGGTCATGAATCTTTTGTATTAGTTCCAACTTATCATTTTATTCTTTAACCTTGAGTTCATGTTGTTGTTGCCTTTTCTACCTCTCTACTTCATCAACTCTTGACTTAGCTTCAATTTTTTGCTACTATAGTATGGAATCAGTTTGTGTCTTGGCATCCATTAACTTTTGCTTTTCTATTTCGTTAGCTTTTTCCTCAGCATCCTTTCTAACTTCTTCAAAAAATTCCCATTGCTTCTCTTGTGTCATTACCTATTCAACATCCTCCTCTAGAGGCATATTCTCTTGCACATCCTTTTCTAAGATAGTCTAGTGTGAATCTGTCCCAACATCATGAATTTCCCTCTCCACTTCTTTTCCCTTTGTAGTTTTAGCCATACTATGAAGAGCCCCCTTTCAAACTTCTTCACTCCACTGATTCGCAAGTCGGACTTGTGTGGAAGATTCACCTAATGTAGGTGTTAAAACAACTGATCCCATTTGAGCATCTCCTTCTTGTGTTTCTGCTTCATCACCTGCTGCTTCAAGTTCTATCTCTTCAATGTTTGGGGGAAGGAATTCCAAAGGCTCTTTGGGAGGCTTCTTTCTTTTGATTCTTTTATACCCTTTCCCCTTTTTAGGAGCTGGTCCTTGAGGAGCTTTGGTTCTTAGCACCAACCAGTGAACACTTTGATCTAAGACTCTTCTACCTATTTGATTTATGTCAATAGTTTCTTCACTATTCTAGTCAATCGGATCCAGGCTCTTAGTTCCAATGTTCAAAGCTTCATAAGATGGATCCAGTACAACTCCATCATCCACCAATATGTTAGGAATGTCATCTTTGACTCCAAATTTTGACATGAGTGCAATAGGTAGTCTTTCATAATTCTTTTTCCTCAAATCATACTCATCTTGTCGATCACTCCAGAAGTCTTCTAATAAACTAAAATGCTTGTCGAACACAGAAGGCAGCAAGGAATTCATCTTCCCTTTTGGATTAAAATACTTACGAGCTATGTATAAGCCTAGCTTTAATTGTATCAGCTCACTGTAGATCACCTTTGCTCCTACCAAATGCTGACAACTATACTCACCCAACTTCATGGGGAACTTGTGACATCCTGTCTTATGTTTTAAACCAAACCGAGCATTAACTCCAAGAGCTGGATATACAAAATCCATTAGCACTATCTTGTTATTGCAACACCTTGGAAGCAAATGTGGATGGCCTTCAAAACTAGCTAACCTGAAATATGTAAACTTGGGGTATTGAATGTACCAACATCCCCATTCAGCAATGAACACCATAGCCTCTTGACTCAACCTCTACCTTGCATCTCCATTTAATTGGTTAATGACTACATATATGAATGCATCATTAACCCTCTTGAACTAAGTCTTAGCAACCTGTAGAGACAACTGGTTATAATGCTCCCATACCTTCTTCTATCCATCCATTACTCCCATTATCCCTACTTTGTTTAAACCTGGGAAGATACCCAACCTTGTTGCTGCATACAAAATGTAAGAAGTCATAAAGAAGAATTTAGTCTTCCTGATGTTGGTTAGTTGATCATGAATAGCATTTGATAAAATCATCGGCCAATCAAACTGATGGGTGCCATGTAAAATTGGCTGGATGAAAGGAAACATCCACTCCTTGAAACGAAATGTAGCTCTCTTCCCAAAAACCGTAGACAACATCATTATTAAATCTGATACCTCCTTATAGAAATCCACCCTCTTTGGCTGGTGTACAAGCTTGGTTAGAGACTTCTTCTCTATCTTCAACCACTTTTTGGTCAAATGAGATTTATTGGATTCTTTAAACTTACTATATTTAGCCAAGGCCTCTGCTTCATCCAACTGCACCAACTTCTTAGGATCTGAGACATTAAATATATTTTGAAATGCTTGAGAAGTGAGATCAATAATTACGTTGGTTTGTGAATCCATGCATTGTCAGGCAGTAGGATTGTAGGCACTGGCTACTATCAAGATCAACTCCGGGCACTAGATTGATAAAGGAAACACAGTGATATGGGCCAAGCCAAAATCAACAATTCTTTGTGTCCTTCCTGTTACATCTTCCCATTCTACAAAGTTTTCTGCATATAATTCCTCAAAATTATATTGACCCAAATTGCTATCGGTGATGTCTGACCAATCTGATTCCACTTTGCTCACTTTCACAACAGGACTCCTATGATTATACCTCAAGTTATAAGGAATTTGTTCTGGCTTGATCTTCTTTGGTTTGAGTACTACCTTTGATGTTGCTGTAGGTGGTTCCTTTGGGAAGATTCTCCTAATGTTCCCGACATCCTCTTAGCTTTCCTGCAAAAAAATTTCTAGTTAGATCCTTGAATGAAACATCTCAAAAATGTGTCTTTAAAATCATACCTTTCAAACATACATCGAAGGCGGAACCAGGCAACAAACATCTTAAATAATCTTCTTTTAACATACTGTTGGGCTTGGAGTAAAAATTGTTACTGTCACTCTACTAATAAGAAGCAGGCTCAGAGTCGGAAGTGAAAAAGTGATCGAAACCAGAACCAAAATGGAAAATGATTCGGTTTCTTTCAAATTTTCCTTTTTCATATTCTGCTTCGGTTTCGCTTTTGCTTCTGCTAGGAAAACATTTTTTTGAAGTAAAAGCTTCTTACTATAAGTGGAGTCGGAGACAGGATGGAAAACGAAATTGACACTAAACATAAAAACATATGCAAAACTCTAAATCAATTCCAATCCCGCTTCTGGCTATGTTGACCATGACGTCATCAATGATTTTATCAATTTAACACAAACTCCATGACTAAAGACCAAGGTCATATTAAATGAAATCAAGCTTTAAAATATATCATGAAAAGGCTATACCCATATGACCATGAGGGTGACTGTAGTTTAGGGCATCATATTTTAATCATTTTTAAAACATGATCACAGAAACGCATAAAACCCTAACCTAGAAAACACGATATAAAACTAGGGCATGGATTTAACCCTTCCTAATTTAACCAAATGAATGCGTAATGAAATCCTAAGTAAAAACCAGATTCTACTAGCCCTAACTCACTGTAAAAACCTAGATTTAATCTACCTCACTGTGAAAATCCTAATTAAATCTACATGTTTAAAAACTAACACAACACGATGCGATCATGACAAAACGTGAAAGCGACCGTGCCCTAACTCATTACAAAACCAAAAATGCAAACATAAAACAAAATTAAGAACAAAAAAGAAAGAAAGAAAGAAAACAAACACACAAACCTACTGAAACGACGAACTTGCCCGAAGATCTAAATCAAACAACACGAACAGAAAAAAAAATGAAAGAAAAATAAATGAAAAGAGAATACGAACCCTACCTCGAATGCACAACCTCGCTAACCCTCTAAAGTTATTCACAATCAATTATCACCTCCTCCTTCAATCGATTCACTCAGATGGACTTCGCAGCTGCTCTATTTCACTCTTCGATTTTAAACAATGATAATAGTCATGAGTTTAATCCTTAATGAAGGAAACAATTAGAGTTTCTACCTACACATGGCAACTGTCATTAACTCATTAAATGCAGTTAAGTGGAGTCAGAACTGGAGAAGAACAAACACTTCACTACAGTGCGACTTCAGTAAAAATTCAATGACCAGAAAACAGCGGGAGTGGAATCGGAATGGAAACTGATTGGGAAACTTAAGAAATTTCCCAACTTCATTCCCATTCCAGGTCCGGGTCCACCAAGAAAACACAAAAATTAAAACAAAAGACTGACATAATAAAACTTAACTCAAGGACCTAGACTAAAACCAAAAGTTCAAAAAGTAGAGGCGGAGACGGGATGGATTTTGATTTTGCAATTTTCAATAAACACCAACTTAACGTCCACTCTGGTTCCGGCTCCAATAAAGACAAAACAAAAGGAAAAAAAAGGAAAGACTGTCAGGATGGGAATCAAAATGAGTTTTGAAAGAAGTTTTAGAACCCGATTTGGTTTTGACTAGGATTCCGAGAGACTAAATCAAAATAAAACAAAGTGTTGGAAACAAAGGACTCCAAACTTTGTTTAAAGAACAACAAAAGATAAAAATAACAAAGGGGGACCCATTTTGACGAAGGAAAAAGATGGGGTGGTTATGCAAGGCATAACAGGTCATTTATCACCAAGGCTAGAGTATCAGTTGTGGGACTACCCTTCTCATGATCTGGGCATGGGAGTGTATTCTCATCTTTCGACCACTAGTACAGATGCAAGAACTTGGTGATGGGATGCCGTATGTCTACCTGTATGCAGGTTCGGTCAGTCAGACTCGCGTTGGAGATACTAGATATTGGCATCACAGGATTGACACCATGATTAGTTTTGTCTGGAGGCCTTATAGAGATTGCGGTCAGTGGCTAGATGAGGATGGCCATTTATCATTGTGTAGACAGTTTAGATACCTGATCGGCCGTACCATGCAGAGTCAACGTATCATAGAGATGTACCTGCCCCAGTGGGTACTACGATAGTTCATAGAGGAGCAAGATGTGCCAATAGGCATGACACATTATGCATGGTCTTCCAGAGAGACCATATGGGGGTCGCCCATATCAGTGATAGTGGCCAAGCAATAGGTAGATGGCCTAGTTGCAGTTTCGTGGATGTGGAGGGGAGGTCCAACAGATGTAGGTACACATGCCAAGTTCGACGCCTGGTGGAAGATTCATAGGCCTATCCCCTTGATAGATTCAGATGGTCCTCCGCCTATAGATCAAAGGTTAGTTATCCCACGGGTACCAAGGAGAGGCCGAGGTGGAAGGGATGAAGGCAAAGATGGCAGAGGTGCCGAAGGGAGAGATGGTGGCAAGGGTGATGAAGGCGGAGATGGAGGCAGGGGGGTGGAGGCAGAGGAGATGGGGATGATGGGGGTGGCAGGGAAGGAGGGGATGGAGGAGGTGGGAGAGGTGTTATGAGGAGGAGGGATGACAGAGGGCGGAGACATCCCAGGAGAGTTAGGCAGAGGGTGGGTGGTCCACCATTGTCACCCATTCATGAGGAGTGTGAGGAGAGAGAGATTCCAGCAGAGCAGGAGGTGGGAGAGGAGGTTAGAGGGGGGAGGAGGAGGCAAAGGTGAGGGCTGAGGAGATGGTCAGGGGTGGAGAGGAGGTTGAGATAAGGGTCGAGGAGATGGTCAAGGGTGGAGAGGAGGTGGAGATACCCGGAGAGGAGGATCCGTTCGTCAGAGGACAACCTCTTGATATAGATGTGGAGGAGATCTGGGCAGAGGAGGAGAAGGATGAGGAGGAGGAGGAGACAGACCAGAGACTACGGGAGCAGATGATTGTCGGGGATGAGGAGGGTGACAGATCACCCATTTTTCCTGCCGATGCTACTATTGATAAGAGGATCACATATCTTCAGAGCAGACTCGATGCGGCCTTGTCTCAGAACAAGGCCTTGGCAACAAAGTTAGAGGTTACCTAGGTGGAGAGGGATCAGGCCATCATCCTATGGCTGGAGTCAGATCAGTGGGTGACAATGTTTGCCGAGTTGTGGGCGGGCTGACAGGGGACATGGCCAGAGAGCTAGCCAGGATGGCAGAGAGCAGGGGGTGATATAGGTTGCTATATGAGCAGACGGTTCCCCCAGAGAGATGGGACCCAGGATTGTTCTGATCCTACAACAGGATAGGCAGTGGCACCCGGACACATAGCAACAACAGGTCACACAATAGTAGTCATACCAGTGCTGGGGGGTCCACTGCATCAGGTCAATCATCAGGCCATAGGTCACACAACTCTCACAGGCACTCATCAGGCCATAGCCATAGGTCGGAGCATGGTCACAGGTCAGTGTCATCAGGACACCAGACAAAGCAGAGCCAGCCGCATGTTACTGAGGCCTCGGGATCTCAAAGTCAAACCCAGGACACCACTCCTATTCAGGTCACTTTTCACGTGGATGTTCAACCACAACTACCTCATAGTTCACCTCCATGGGATGGAGGAGGGACATCATAGGACTTGTTACTAGACACTTTTATATTTTGATATTTGAGCCTGCGAGCTCCATTTTTGGGATATCATATGACTCTATCCTGTGACATTATATTTTTGAGATTATATATATGCGATGCAGTTTTGATGTGCTCTATATGATTGTATGTGTTATGCTATTTTATGCTTTATCAGATCCTATGTGATGCTTTTATGATTCTATGAGATGCATGGATGTTATGTTTATGCTTATGAATGCAATTATGGATGTAGTTATGTATGTATGCAATGTGTAATGTGATGATGATGTGATTCTTATATGCTAATGCAAATGTTATTTATGATGCCTATATGTTGATGCAAATAATGGTTTTATGGATGGATGTGAATTATGGTATTTGATTTATGCATATGTGAGATGTGAATATAAAATACTCGTCTGATTATGTATGCAACTTTGTTTTTGTGTATGTCACAGGATATCATTAGAGAACGAGAGAAGAGAAGGCGAAGATGGATGTTAGTACGAAGAACAACATGCATGTTAGTGTGAAAAAAAAATCCTTTAAAGCTTTGCTATAGTGCTATCCTAGTTGTTGCTCTTTAATGATCATTGGATGAAAATGTCATGATGGTCGACAAACACTATGATATGACATAGATCAATAGTGTGCAAGGTTGAACCATCATGTACATCAACAGTCACAAACAATGATGATCATGACTCATACGAGGAACATAATTGCCCCTAGTCCTTTTGTCATGACCAACTGCCAGAAAAACCAGACCAATCATGAGACATCGTTGCTTCTCTAAATCCTAACATCATAACATCCTTGAGAAACTAGCCACATGATAGTAAAAAATAGACAGGAAAATCATCGTACTACGTCATTGCTTCTCTAAATCCTAAAGTCGAGACATCCTGGAGAAACTAATAGTAGAGTGATAAGAAGATAAGGATAATCATCATGATATGTCATGGTTCCTAGGACATAAGGAACTAATATCATGATAATCATCAAAAGACAGATAAATTTTGCCAAGTGTTTGCCAAGTGTTTTAATGTCAAGTGTTGCCAAATGTCGAGCGATATCAAATTCAAAAAGGACACATCCTGAATGACGTTGATATCCAGGAGATCAATTCTTGAAAGTAGTAGAATCCATCAAGATTCTAGATGATGATGACGATGCTTAGGAAGGACACATCCAAAAGCATAAAGAAGTCATGAAAGGTGCTTTTCAAAAGGATGCATCTGAAGAAGAACCCAAAAATTTTCTAGGTTAAATTGTCTTGGTAGAATTTGACTACGTGTCATTGCTGACATGCTGAATTGACTGAAAGTGTTGATGAAATAGATTGCCAATAGATTGACGGTTCGAGATTGACAGAAGATTTTCTTGATTTGAAGATAACTTGACGTGTGTGAAAATGTTGTGCCATGAACCCTAATGGACTGACCTAGTGCAGCCTCGGGGGCTCATCGATTGATGGCCTTGCCTACATTGTGCACTTAGAGATCTCATAGTTCAACATGACCAATGACCTTGTCCAAAGGAAAGAAGCTTGAATCATGATTTTATTTTGACAAACCTAGAAAGACTGACCTAATGTCTCGCTGATTCAAAGATGACTCTTGCCTATGTAGCAAATGAGCAGAGACAAAGTAGTTCGGACATGGAAAAAAGATTGACTGATATGATCAATTGAATTGATCAAATAGACATTGACTTTGACTCCGTTTTTGGATTTTCTCAAGACATTTTTAAAAAATTAGATCTTTTTTTCAGGACTTTTTCAGATTTTTAGGACTTTTTCATAATGCAGGATCATGTGCGACATCCACTGCAGTTACACAATAAAGGTCTTTCCCCCAGACAGAGATGGGATTACCTGAGTCAAATGATATGGATATAGGAAGACGCAGGGAAAAAGGAAAGGATATGCAAGGGATAATGTCAACCAAATGCTAACCATGGCCGGAATCGACAAGACTTAGGATGGATGTTGTGAATGTGTCAGGCCTTTGTGATTATGAAAAGTGGATAAAGGTCGATTTGAGTAACAGTAGATGGCGAAGCAATGATTGACTACACATGGCACCTGTTTGCCAAGTTTTCACCATGGTACTTATCCAAAGCGCCTTTTTGCCAGGTTTTCACTATTGGATGAATTCATTTCTTTTTACTATTTTTCCCATTTTTTGATTTTTTTGGTGTCACCAAGATGCCTGTTTGCCAGGTTTTCATCAAGGGATGATTTTTTTCTTTTTTTCTTTTTCAATTTTTTTTGTATTTTTAGGTTTTTAGCCCAGCTCTCTGATGCTATGTGTAGAAATTTCTCAGATGTAAGTTGTTGATGGGTTCTGTCAGCTGTTCTCCATCAGGTGTGGCCAATTGATAAGCTTCAAAACCGAATGCGATAGTAATGATATAAGGACCAAGCCAATTAGCCTCAAACTTGCCAGGCTTTTCATTGTCTGCCTGATTTCTTGGGTTCTGCATGAGAACCAAGTCATCAATTTCAAATTTTCTCACCATTACTCTTTTGTTATAGCTCCGACAGAGACGATTTTGATATGCCTACAAATGATTTAAGGCATTTTGTCATCTTTCTTGTAGCATTTCTAGCTCATGTAGGCGAGCATATTTGTACTCTTCATCATCAATCATTCCTTTCAAGGAGACTCGGAGAGAAGGAATTTTGACCTCGATGGGCAATATGGCCTCAGATCCGTAGACCAGGGAAAATGGAGTGGCTTCAGTGGGGGTACGAATGCTAGTACGATAGGCCAATAAAGCGAGATTAAGTTGTAGGTGCCAATCTCAGCCAGTGTCATTGACGGTCTTCTTGAGAATGCAAAGAATTGTTTTTTTGGACGCCTTAGCTTGGCCGTTACCTTGTGGATAATATGGGGTGGAGAAATGGTGTTGGATGTGGAATCGCTCACAGAGTTCATGAACGTCCTGATTTTTGAATGGAATGCCATTATCCGTGATGATGGATTGTGGGACACCATACTGGAAAATGATGTAATTTAGAATAAACTTGGATATTTGCTTGCCTATGATGTAAGTGAGAGGGATGGCTTCAATCCACTTAGTAAAATACTCAGTGGATGTGATTATGAATTTATGGCCATTAGAAGAGGATGGATGGATCTTGCCCACGAGGTCGAGTCCCCATTGTGTGAAAGGCCATCGAGAAGTGATTGGTCTTAGCTCCTATGTAGGTGCATGAATTAGGTCACTATGCACCTAGCATTTCTGACATGTTCTGACAAACTGAAGAGTGTCTTTCTCTAATGTTGGCCAATAGTATCCCAGTCTGGTGAATTTTTGAGCTAATGTTGAACCAATCGATCCACATATACCCTCATGCACTTCTTATAATGTTGTTTGGGCTTCATCAGTGTCAAGACAACAAAGAAGGGTGTTATCAAAGCCGCAGCGGTATAGGGTGTCATTGACGATGGTGTGTCTAGCCGCTTTTCGGATAAAGGAATTTCTTTGGTTGTTGGATAGGTTGGGTGGGAGGGTTTGGGACTTAAGATAGTCATAGATTTCCTGGTACCAAGGTGAACTGGGACCAACAATCTCGCACACCATTTCTAACTCTGGAATATCATATGCAGGCATCAATAGTTGTTCCACTAAGAACTCAAATTGTGACACATTCTTAGGGATGTCTAAGAGAGATCCAATGGTAGCCATTGCATCGGCTGCCTTATTTTGTGTCCTTGGGATTTATTCAAAAGATATCATTCTGAAGTATGTCATGAAACTATCCACCATACATTTGTAGGGAAGCAACTTCTCATCTTTTGTTTCATATTCATCATTGACTTGGTTGATGACTAACCGAGAATCCCCGAATACGAGCAATGTCTGAATTTTCCATTTAATTGCTATCTTGAGACCGGTGACCAATGCCTCGTATTTTACAATGTTATTTGTGCAAGGGAAGGCGATCCAAAATGATTTAGGAATTGAATTCCCTTGTGGTGTGATAAATAAGATGCCAGCTCTCGAGCCATGACCGGTGTGGGACCCATCAAAGTATAGTTTCCATGGTAAGGCTAGTTCCGAGTGAAATATAGACTCATCAGGAAAATCCATTATCAGTGGATGAGTGGCCTAGATTGGTGCATGTGCAAGTTGATATGCTATTAATTAACCTTTTATTACCTTGTGCTCCACATATTGTATGTCATACTCACTTAATATCATGACCCACTTCGCCAAACGAGCTATCAATGCCACCTGGCTTAGAAGATAATTTAATGGGTCAATCTTGGCTACCAAATGTGTTTGGTGGCTCAACATGTAATGTCTTAATTTTTGTGCCTCAAAGAAAATTGCAAGGAATGCACACTCAATGGTTGTATAGTTGAGCTCATATCCTATCAGTGTGCGACTGATGTAGTATATGGCTCTTTCTTTCTCCTCATTGTCATTTTGTGCCAATAATGCCCCCAGTGCATTTGTTGTTGCAGAGACATACAGGATCAATGGCTTGCCTGCAATAGGTGGCATCAGGATTGGTGGTGTCAATAGATATTCCTTAATTTGTTCGAAAGCTATGTGACATTTATCTGTCCATACAAAATTAATTCTTTTATGTAACAAATATTGAAATGGTTGACACTTTTCTATCAACTGTGCAATGAAGCGACGGATGGACTGCAGTCTGCCCTGAAGTGTTCGCAACTCATTGATTCCTTTTGGTGGAGGCATGTCCAGAATTTCTTTTACTTTTGATGGATCAACCTCAATGCCTCGTCGTGAAACTATGTATCCCAATAGCTTACCTGAGGTGACTCCAAAGACACATTTCTTTGGGTTCAGATGAACCTTGTAATCCTCAAGCCGTCTAAAAATTTTGTTCAGGAATTTGAGGTGATCTTTTCGTGTTAAATATTTTGCCAATAGGTCATCCACATTATCTTCCATTAGGATATTCATCATGTCATGAAAGATTGTTGTCATATCTCTTTGGTATGTGGTGCCTGCATTCTTTAAGCCAAAAGGCATGACATTCCAACAGTATGTTCCCCATGGGTAGGTGAATGCTGTTTTGTGTTGATCTTCTGTTGCAATTCAGATTTGGTTATAGCTCGAGAAACCATCCATGAGAGATAGCATCTCGTACCCTGCCGTGAGATCAACAATCATGTCTATATTTGGTAGGGGGAAATCATCCTTTGGGCAAGCCTTATTCAAATCTCTGAAATTCGTGTAGATACGGATTTTTCCATTTGGCTTTGTGATAGGAACAATGTTGGATATCCAGTCAGCATAATCTATTGACCTTATGAACCCAACATCCAGTAACTTCTTTAGTTCAGCCTTGACAAGTAGTGCAATCTGTGGATGCATTTTGCGCAACTTTTGTTTGATTGGCTTGATTCCCAGGATTAGAGGAAGATGATGTAACACCAATTTTGGATGAAGGCCTAGCATGCCAGCATCTGACCAGGCAAAGTTAACTTTCATGTCTGTGAAAATTGTTGAAATTCGAGTTTTTCTTCCTTTGACAATGATGCGACCAAGAGAATCATTTTTGGATTCTCTGGTGTGGCTATGTTAACTTCTATTGTGTCTTCAATGAGAATAGTTGATTTTTCCTGTGTCACGGGAAGAAAGTCCAATCCTCCATCCTTAGGTGCCTCAAAGAGGTTTTCACCTTCGGATACGTCCTTTATTTTTACTATTTTGCTATCAGAAGGTGCCTTGTGGTTTTCACCTAAAGACATTTCTTTTTTTGTTTTATTCTTTGTATTTTTGTGACTGGAGGATTACAAAGTCTCCTAAAAATAAGCTGCACAATCTAGATCAATGGAAAACCCTATTTTATGATCACCCCATGGAATGCCTTCCCGAAGCCCCATGAATTCTGTAATTGCCTCATTCTGAAATATGTCCATCATTGGTGGTTCTTGTTGGTCCCAGTCAATCAGTTGTGGGTAAACAAGGGGAATCCCATCGTCAATGTTGGTAAAAGATGGGGAAGATGCGAAAAGTGTGCAAATTGAAGCCTCAAGTGTAAAGGAAACATTGTCAATTTCAACTTCCGTGTCAAATGCAATAGATGGACCGTACTTCAAGTCAGATGAGTCGAATTCAAAGTCATAATAGGGGATAAAATTATCGGCATCATGACTAGTGGTTGGCATTTCAGAGGTATGGACAGTGGGCTCAGATAAGCTAGGCTCATGGGTGGGCTTAGGAATGGGGTGGGATAATTCAAGTATTTTCGACGACACTTTATGTTCTTCTGGATACCAAGGAATGCTTACCCATTCCTTATTTTTGGAATGTCAGTCAATAGGGTCAATGTTATATTCTTGTTGGAATCGTTCTTCAAAGGGGAGTTGACTAGGATCCAGGAATAGTTCGTCAATATCATGGTCACTTATGGTTTTTTCAGATCCCCATTCCCATTCATTTGAGTCAGTTTCGGTAAGGGATTCTTCGCATTTCTCGACATTTTCTGTAGCCATTACAGCCTCACTTGAAAGTTCATAGGTACGTCGATCGTTAGTTCCGAGTTGGTCGAACCCTAGCCCTATGTACCTTGGTCTTGCAGAAATGATAATAGGTTCCCTCCTTCCATTGTTGTCCTTTCCAAGACCGCTTGTGTTGTCAAAACCTAGGGCTTTGCATATATCATAGCCTTTTCCATAGAGATGTACTGGTAGTGGAGGCAACTCTTTTGGATCTTTGTAGATCCAGCTATCTATGTTGATAATGACTTCATTACCCATATCGCCCCACAGTGCGAAAGCACTTTTTGGTGGAACCTTGAAATTTGTTTTGGGCTCGATTACAAAACATGGTCTACCATAGACTTTAGGTGGCTTAGGTATTGTGGTGATACAGTAAGTTGTATTCAATTTGAATTCTCCACAACCAAGGTCTTGGATCCGAAGGTCTTTACTTGGTATGGAGGCCGAGGAAGATGGTGTGGCAGAAGTTGATGGAATGGATGATTTGGTGAGTGTAGATGGGTCAATATATTTGAACGAGTTGGAAGTTGAGGCTTCTCAATTGATGGGTACCTGGTGCTCAGCAGTGGCTCGCAGATTGGTACAGTATTGAAATGGATCAGGATCTCCTGGGATAGTAATTTTAGTACCATCAAAAGGGAATTTTAGGCATTGGTGGTATGTGGATGGAATGGCCTTTAGAGCATGAATCTAGGGGCGACCAAGTAAGATATTGTAATGTATGTCATGATCCAAGACTTGGCATGTTGTATCTACGATAACTAGTCCCACCCAAAGTGGAATTGTAATGACGCCTTTAGAAGCCCATTCTTCATCATCGTATGCCTTGATGACAATTCTCTTGCTAGCATCTACACATGCATCAGAGAAGCCAAGAGCTTTAACCAATTTTAAAGAGAAGATGTTCAATCTTGCTCTGCCATCTACTAAGACTTGTCTAACCTTATGTTTGTGGACAAAAACCTCAATGTGAAGGGAATCATTATGAGATGGTTTGGGCGAGGAATAGTCACTGTCCGAAAAAGGTGATGTGATGAGGCGAATTTAGATATCCGACCATAGTCTCAAAGTGGTTGACATCAATGTTGGTTGGGACGAATGACTCTTGCAAAACTTTATCCAAGATGGCCTTATGTGCGGGTGAGATATGGAGCAATTCGAGAATGGATATTTGAGTTGGTGTTTTATTCAATTGTTCAATAAGGTTGGACTCTGGTTTAGGGTTTGACTGTTTGGCAGACGAACCAGATATGGTAATCTTAGGCTGATGTGTAGAAGGACCTGGGATAGTGACCTTGCCTTTACGCATGGTGACATTGCATTCTGGGGAATTTTTAATGGTAATGGTATTAACACACTTATCTTCATCAACAGTGCAAAGATTGTTAATAATGGTACCACTAGGATAGTTGTAAGCAGGACAAACGTTATTGTAGGCAGGACGAACATGATTGGCTTGATTATTGTTATTCTTTGTGCCAGATGTGGAAGGTTTACCATGATCTTGTAGTGGGTTCTTGTGAATAGTATGATCCACATTAGACATGAATGATTGACTACCTAACTCAATGGTGTGGTTCTCAATAAGGTCTTGTACCATATTTCATAACTAACGACAAGAGGAGGTTTTTTTCCCTTTGGCATGGTGGTAGTCACAAAATACGTTGTCATCCCACCATGATGGTTTGAACTGACCAGGGTCATATGATTTAGGCTCTTCCAACGTTATGATGCCATTTTGAAGAAGTTTCTTCAAGACAATTTCAATAGGTTCACCCAAAGGGGTGTATGTGCGTTTTTGGAATTGTCGAGGTTGGCACAACTGTCTTTGATTAGTTTGAGTAGGATTGCTTTGGATAGCGTTGGATGTTGGTGTCGGTGTAGTTACATGTGCATTTTGATTTTGTACTCCTTTGATGGTGAGTACATGACCTGTTGCATTTACGATTTTGGCATCGACCACACCGTCATTGGTGATGTGTTTTTCCTTAACCCAGTAATTGGTTTTGTCATTTAAGCTACTTGGGTTATTATTTGTGGTGGTATTGATGGTTTTGCCACCATATTTTAATTCGCCTTTGGCAATCAATTCTTTCTCAAGTTGAACACCCTTTTCAACAAGGTCAACAAGGTGGTGCAACAATGGACTTGTAAGCCATACCTGAGTGGTCCTAGGAGAGTTTGTACAAACATTGTGACTTTCTCCTTTTCAAGCATTTCTACTGGACATCTGCTTGCTAAGGTTCTCCATCTTTGAAAGAATGGGATAAAATTCTCTCCTGCATCCTCTTGGGTAAGTCTGCATAAGGAGGCAATTTCGATATCCTTGTCAATGTTATAGGCATAGTTTTCAACAAACTTCCTTGCCAATTCATCCCATGTTTTGATTCCCTTAGGCAATAGTGAGAACCATTCTAGTGCATGACCTGCGAGACTTCTAGAAAAAAGTCTCATGAGATAAGTTTGCTCATATGCAATGTCCATGCAACTAGTGGTGAATTCTCTTATGTGTTCGATAGGGTTTGTTTTGCCTTTGTATTTGGGAAAATGAGGTACCACATATCCATGAGGAAAGGGTGGCATATACAAGGTTGTGTTGAATGGATATGGACACAAGTCATGTGACATGTTAGACATTTTGTTGGATTGTTGCAAGGTCTGTACTTGCGTTTGAAGAGCAGCGAGTCAGAGTGTGAGTGCTTCCACAATTGGGTTGTTGGTAGCATCACACATGTTGGTGATAGGGATGGCTTGAGTGCCCACCTGCTATGATGAGATGTGTTGATTTGGAATTGGTTGTCGGTGAGCAAAATGAGTGTTCTGATTATGTGGTTGTTGGAAATGAGTGTTTTGATGAGGAATGTGCTGCTGTGTATGGACTTGAGAGGCATAAGTGGGGATGTGAGATCCTGCCATGTTGGACTGAATTTGAGGACCTTGTTGATTTTGAGCTTGTTGATGCCCAAATGGAGTGAAGGATTGAGGGCCTTGTTGATTTTGAGCTTGTTGATGCCCAAATGGAGTGAAAGATTGGGTGCCTTGATTACCTTACCCAAATGAGAAATTGTGTCCATGAGGAATGTTGGTGTTTTGGGTCACAGGAATGTTGGTATTAACTTGTGAGGAAGTAGGTTGGGTGCCTTGAATGATAACTCTTCGTTTATTTCTCCCAAAAGGGTTGGATGAGTTGGTTTCCATAGTATTTGAAGAACCTGATAACAGGTTTGTTAATGCACCTATGGAACTAGATGAAGTTCTAAAGAGAGTTGAGGTGGTTGCACCAATTGTTTGTGAAGGGATGGTGGATGTTTGTTGGGGGATGGATTGTGATGTGGTGTTGGTTTGGGTAGATGATCCCCCAATAGATGTTGTGTTGGTTGTGGTGGTAGTATGACCAAGGGAGGTAGCATTGATGGTGTTGATGACATTTTGTGAAGAAGCTCCCATGGAAGGATTGTGTGATGAGGGATTGGGAGATGTTGCTCTAAGAGTGTTAAGATCAAATCTCTTTGGTAACTTATCCCCTTGGTCAAGGAGCATAGAAGGAATCTAGAAGAGTCATTTAAGACTACTTCTTCCACAAAAGCAACAACTTCTGGGTGTTGGGAAGCAACTAATATATCTTCTTCAAAGACTTCCCCATTTGAGTCTCTGCGAATGAATTGTTCAAAAAGGTCTTGTGGAGCGGGTGGGATGTTCATCTCACTGAAAGGATTGATGTTGGAATTTACCATGTTATAATAATGATTATTTGTGTCATTAGGGAAAGAATCCATGCCAGTTGTGAATCCAAGAAAGTTGGCATCTTGTCCAAAGGAATCCATGAGTCTTTTCTTTTTTTGTAATCTAGTTTCAACCATAAAAGTTTTGCTCAACTTTGGAATGATGAGGGACAATGATCTAAATATGACACTATGTTTTTGGGTTTTTTGGAAATTTAGGAATGTTTAGGAGATGTGAATGAGACCTAAAGAATACCAAAGTTTTGTGAATGCAAAATGGTGTGACCTCTAAAATGGAGATGCTAAATGGTATGCAACTAAAGGAGCCTAAGATGTACTTACTATTGAAAATTCTAAGGAGATGACAACTTGAGCAAACAAAGTTTTGGGAAATGATTCAAGTTTGGAATACCAATGGACCATAAAAGGACTAAAAGAGGACAAAGTGAAGTTTCCACACTAGACTATTGAGTGGGAAATAATTCACAAAAGATTTGACTAAATGACAAAGGGGTAATTGGCTCTAATGATAACTTGCTATTGAATGCAAAGTTTTGACAATGGATGGTAAGAGTTTACTCTTGAAATCTGCAAAAGTAAGTGTCTAAGGAGATGTTGAAGATACAAATGCAACTAATGGAATGGAAATGGAATCCTATTGTGATCCTAAAAGAATGGTACCTATAATGCAATGTTTAAGAGAAGTTGAGCAAATCAGTGTCTAGTTTAAATAGTAACAATGAAGGAAAACTTGATGTAATTCTAGAAAAGACAAGTTTTGGGTTTCGATTTTGACAGTGAGAAGATGGATATGAATTTTTGGAAAATGTGTCGCAATGAATGTGGTACGACAAAGCGAATGCGGCTTAGAGTAGCAAATGTGGTTTACAAACTAGCGATTGCGACTCAAAATGGCGAATGTCGTTTGATACTGGCAGATGCAGCTCGTAATGGCGAATGAGATGTGGGATGTTTCAAATGTGGTGCATCAGAGAGATTGTGATTCTGAATGCTTCAAATGCGGCTCATTAGAGCAATTACGGCTCAAAATATAGCGATTATGGTTTGATAGAGCGTTTGTGTTGCATAAAGCAATTTTTTTGGACAAAAACAGTTTTGCAGATTTTACCAGTTTTGACTCAGATTTTTGATGTTCAGCTTGTTGAAGTTTGTTGAAGTTTTCTGAAAACAGCTTAGCAAACACTTGGTGTTGAAAAGATAAAAAAAATAATCACTTTGAAGACATTGACAAAAAAAAAATCCTAAGGCTGCAAAGATAGTATTCTTTTGGATCCCACTAACCGCATATCCATAGTGAATGAATACAGAAGCTTGGCCCCATGAGCTCCCCCTTACAGTGCACTCACTTCTCAGGGAAACCAAGCTTCCAATCTCCATGAAAATCCCATGGCAGATTGATCATTTCTACTATGAACTGCGAAGGTGCGGGTGCCTTGGCAACAGCCATTGCTGCACCAAAGAATAGAAGGTTTTTGGATTTATAACACAAAGGATTTAATTCGGGCACCCATTCAGAAGGCCACACGAGAGGCATTATCATCCCAGTCTGCGTAGGTTACGTTCTGTGGGTTTTGATGCACCACAAGGGTACTGGGGAGTCAATTGTTGGTCCACGGGAAGTTCTGTAATGCTAAGTTTTCCTTAACATTCAAATTTATATAACGGTTGGGTGTCGTTTGACTTTAGCGCATTCTTGGTTTGAGTTGCTTTGGGGTGAGTACTTTTTCCCACCAAAGCAGGCCCAATTTTCTAAAGCTCAACAAAAGCGACCAAAAATATTCATAGTTTGATCGATCTTTGTTTAAAAACAAAGAGAGAGCACATGAATATTTCAGATCACACTCGCATGGTGTTCTTTTTAAACCAAAATTGAAATGTGAACAAACAAAGAAAGCACAAGGTTTATTTTATCCATTTGTAGTGTTTTTCAGACAAGGGGTTTATTTTACCTGTTTGTAGTATTTTCTAATCTAGGAGTTAATTTAAAACCCAATGAAATATAGAGTGTGTTGTTCTTTTTAACCAATGCACTTGCATGTCTGTTCTTTTTAACCAATGCGTGTAAAATGCAAGTTGTTTGATAGAAAGGAAAAGAAAAAACAACACAGCTAATTAAATCCAGCTAGACACATGTTGTCACCAGAAAGATTAGTAACATGAGAAATCACTAATCTAGAAATAGAAAAGAAAGAGAACAAAAAAAATAGAATTTGAAAGAAAATTGAAAAAAAAAGATTACTAGTCGCTTGCGTCGTAGGATGTCAAATGCGGCGCAACAAGTCAATTGCGTCACTCAGGGAGTCAAGTGCGTTGTGATAGGTCGAATGCGTCGTTCGCGAGCTCGAATGCGGCTCAATAGGTCAAATGCGTCGTTAGCGAGCACAAATGTGGTGCAACAGAGGATTTGCGTCGTGGAGGCTAGCAGTTGCGTCATTCCATACTCCGATACCTACAAAACAAAAATCGAGGCCGTACGAGAACCTACAAAAACGTGTTAATGGGTTGGGTTCACCAATGTAATGATGGATTTTTGCAAAATAGATTATGTTAGTCTAATAATGCATGCATATATTAATTAAATCCAACAAGTCAATAGAATGCATAGGAAAACAAAATAAAAGAACGAATAAGAAATCTCTCACCCAATCCTTTCTTCTCCATGGCTCATTTCTATTGTACCTTCTAGCTTTGTTGTGATAACGAATGCCCTCAGATTCGGTGTGAGCAAATTCTATAATGTGTAGCCCTAAACAAAGCTTTGAAGGATTTCCTATAAGCTAAATGCAAAATAGAAGTTAATTCTAGTATGCAAATAATTAAGAAGCCTAAAGATGATAACAAAATGAGAGATAATAATAAGAGATGTCAAAAATGAGATCAAGATTGTCATTTTATAGAAAATGCAATCTTGAATGAACGGATGAGATGAGAGATTGGATGAAATTCCCTAGAATGAATGGTTAAGATTCAAAGTGACAACTCTCAATTAGGGTTAGGGTAAAAATCCGTAAATGTGTGGACAAGATTTAATTTAAGAAATTAAATCAATGGTGGAGAATAAATGTGACATTGAGATGAAATTAGTAAAAATCAAGAGACAAGAAGATGAGATTGTAGAAAATCAGTAATTTTAGCAATTACTTGATTTGCAGAAGAATATTTCCATTTTGAATTAAATTAATTCAAAATATGGATTTTGTGAGATAATGAGTAATTGATTTTTGAAATTAATTACTAAAAGAAGAATCAGTTAACTATGTGAAGTCATTTTTAAATAAATTACTTTATTTAAAGAGAGGGAAATGTCACATAAGGCAATTAAATAATTAATAATAATTATTTAATTTAGAAGAGGCAGTTAATTAATTAAATAAATTAATGAATCTATTTAATTAAAAGAGGATTTAGGAATTAGTGGCATATTAAATAAATATATTAGAGGCCTTGGTCATTTTTGTGTGTCTACAGGATCAATACCCTTCAATTTCTAATTAGTTTTTTTTTCCAGTTTAAAATCCCCTCACCAACTCCTATGGTCATCGAGTTTCTAATTTTATTGATGACCAAGGTTTTTTAGTTCATTGGAAAATTATTTATCACTCTATACTTGTGGATGAAATATTATTCAGACTAGCTATTGAATTGGAAAGCCAAATTGGCCTCTTATAGGCTTCTTATTTTTCACAAATAATGTGTATTTTTAGGCCTAGGAAAATAAAGGAAATTGCAATATTACTTCTACTTACACTCTCTTGCCAAACACCCATACTTATAACAGCTTTTGTAAACTTATTTAGAATTTCAATTTAATTCCTAAAATTAATTAATTTTTCTAGACTACTATTTATGATAAAATTCTCATGTAGGATAATATAAAAAAAAGGGCTCCATTTTTTTAACAAATTTGTTTTATGCAATACTACTAAATATTTAGTTGATCACCATTTTTTATTTTTTTATTTTTTTGTTGCTATATGAGATAAGGTTTTGTAGAAATTAGAGGTTAGCTAGGTTATGCAAAATTCTTTAGTCAAGTTTATGGAGTGCTGAATTCTTCCTTGGATTCATTTGATCCTTAAAGATCTATGAGCTTAGATTCCTCCACACTTATTCTAGGGGCTTTGGAAATAGAGAAATAATTGTATCTTCATGTGTATAAGTGGCTTGGGTTGTTGATGTCTTGAATTCCATTATAAGTTCTATTGTTGATGTCTTGGTTGGGGCATAAAGAAAAATATATGATTTTAATAATAAAAAGAAGATTATTAGAAAAAATACCTTTTGGTCTTCACCTCCTTTTGGCTAGGCTAAGATTAATTTGATAGTGCTACCAAAAGACAAATGTGTGGTTGTGCTAGTTGAATTTATTAGGTACAACTTAGGAGATTTTATTATTTATTTCTTGGGTGTATTGGAATCAAATGTAATAATGAAGCTAATGCTTTGACTACTATTTTTGGGGTCAAGCTAGTATATCCTTTGGTGATAATTGATTTTTTGATTGAATGTGACTCCAAAGTTATTCTTGATTCTATCAGAAAGAACACTACTCTTGCTTGGAATATTAGAGATATAGTTTTCAATGATCATGAATTACTTTATATGCTTTATAATATCTAAATTATGCATATCTATAGGGAGAGTAATCAAGTTGTGGATTTCCCAACCAATTACTGTTGAACAATCTCATGGGTTGGAGGTATGACCATAAGCTTGACAATATTATCTCTTATATTATAAATATGCTTAATCATGAAAATAATAAACTTTCTCTTTAATAGGTGCTTGGGGAAGGGTGTTGAGTTTTACCCTAGTGATAATACTTGGTGGTTAGTAACATCTTGTTTTGGATTGGCAAGGGTATTGTTGTCCTAGTGATTATATTTGATGTGGTATTGATATGGATACAATTTACTTCAACTAAAGTGATGTCATTAAATATTCTTGTTAAGATCTCCCTCACGGGTTACTTGGATAATCATAGTATTTGTATTTTCATTTCTTCTAATTATTACTCTTATGCTTCCATGAATATACATTTAATTAAACGATAATGAAGCAATTACTTCAATTAGGTCATTTATGGTTGGGATGTTTCTCCATGGTATGATTATGTGGAGAGATTAGTTTTGGATGAAAGTGAATAAATCTCATTTTTTTGTGAATCCTATTCTATCAGGTGACTGTTTGTGTTTTTTCTTATTAAGTTAGAGATGCATAGTGCTTGCTTTAAGCTTTTCTATAAGTGTTTTGATTCTATGAAATGTGTAAGATGCCACATTGAACCATCATCCCTTGAGGAGGTGAGAAATACAACCATGATATGGAACACTTTTAAAGAGGGTGGAATTAATCCTTACCTTAAGTTCCTATGTGTCTTTGATCGAGTTCTTTCAACAAAATTGTTGCTTCATGGAAGGATAAAAGGGTTATTGTGGGTTGTGTTAGCTTTTTCTTTAAGAGGAAACCATTGGAGTTTCTATTGGATTGAATGTTCAAGGAAAGAAGGTCATTAGGTAGGGAAAAACAAGTGATAAGTAAATCATCAACCAATTTCTAAAAAGGGGAAAAGAACTTCATCAAATCATAGAACAATTTTAAGTGTGAAGGCCTCCCATATCCTTGAGATGAGGTTAGTAGAGAACTAATTAAGTACTTCACTCTATTTAGATTTAAATGTGTTTTTCATTGTCATTTCTTACTCCTTAACCATCTTAGGCATTATAATAATGTTAGTTCTCCTTAGTTTTTCTTGAGTTCTCTTTAGAGTTTAGTTAAGGAGGTCTTAATGGATAAATTTATGATTCCTCCACACCAGATGTTAATTTTTAGATTCTATAGGTTCTATCTTTCTATGCTCCCTCAAAATATTGTTATCCCTCTTATTTCAAAGTCTAATATACTCCTTGCTCCTATCCTTATCAAATCTAAAGGTGGAAATTATAGTGATTCACATGATCCCTCTTCTCCCAAGGTAAGGGAAATTTTGTCAAATTTTCCCCATTCTCATTAATAAAAAATTAAGATTTGATGATGTGCCCAGTAAAGTGGCGGGAGGAAATGTTGAGACTACTAAAGTTGTGGTTGATTATGATGACTTGGGTTGCCTTGATTTTTCTCCATTGATTATGTTTAAAATATGCATCTCACACACTTGAGGAAATTATCATTAATGTTGGTGTCTCCAAGACTAAGAGTAAAAACCCTAAAATTTAATCCTTACTTGTTGGAAACATGGAACCTAAGGTCCTTATTGTCGTTACTCTTGATAGTAGGATTTATGTGGGAATTTTTAAAAAAGGAAATAATGTGAGAAGATCTGATAAGCTGATGGTCCAAATTTCCAGTCCTCTTGCTACTACACCCAATGTGGAAGTGGTTGTTTCTAGTGCCAAAGATTCTATTGATCACAAGGACAATGATTACATCAATAGTGGAAACACAGAATTCAATCACTCTTAGGACTCTGAGGAAAATAAATATGTATCCCTTTCTAATGATTATGGTCCCAATATTTTTCTAGAAATGAATGTTCCTAATGACACTAAGTCTTCTGACCCAAAGGATGATTTATAGGTTGACAAAGATGTGACTTTAGTCCCTAGAAATGATATGGTGGCCAAGAATGATGTCAAGGGTAAATGAATCTAGGTTGACAATAATGTTTATCCTATGAATTTATGTTCTCATTGTTCCCATGTCACCAATTACCTTAAGTCTTTGTAGCAAAGGTTGAACACTTTAGAGGAAAGAGTCAACAATGTGCTTAATTTCAACAATAAGGTGATGCATAGGTCTACCACTTCTTTGCTTATACTCTAGAATTTTGTATGGGAGTTCTAGAAAATAAGGTTGGAGGGTAGTCTTCATGGTCTTGTTTTGATGAAGGCTAGAAAGAAGGACGTTAAGGATGATTTTTTTTCTTTCCTTTTTGAAGATTAGGGAAATGTGACTCCCCCAAAGACACGTTATAACTTATGGATTTTTTCTACTAGCTTTTAGGCTTGCTATGTAATAGGGTTGGGACCTTGGTTTCCTCCTTTATAATATTAAAAAAATTGGTCAAAATTGAAATAGATAGGGAAATAGGTATATAAAATAATTTAAATTTTGAAATGGCATATGTGCAATGCCACTCCATTTGCAATATAATTTACCACAATGCCAACAATTTTCATTGTAAAATGGAGGCTAATACCCTCAAATTGGCTAAATTTCTTGACATTTTAAGGATTTTCTATATTTCTCCACAAACTCAAGTAAATGAAATTAAGTCTATTTGACTCACATAAAACATAAATTTAACAAATTACACATTAATTATTCATTAAACAATTCCACATAAAAATTACAAATGTCCTACATCATCACATCTTTTCTTGTTAAAGACTTGGATTTGCTTTATTATTTTCTCTCTTATAAACCAAAAAATTCTAAATTTATTCATAACAAACTATGTTACTAGAAATGAGAAATGAAAATCATAATGACAACTTTATATGCATACATCTAATATAAATTTTTATTCCACATAAATAAATATAAATACAAGTTAAAATTTGTGAAATAAAAACAGAATAAAAATATAAAAAATAATTATATATATATATTTAGGCGAAATACATTTGCAATGGAATCCAATTTTAGCTTTTTTGTGTACATGAAAACTTGCCCTGAAATCACCGTTTAATTTTTCCAATCCTGACCGTCCTTTTCAACTTTATAGTTTTTTCACAAAATGTTAAAATCTTTTTCCCTAAATGTCGACAGGGTGGTCCGGGAATATGGGAGGTTGTATGACGTGCAAAACCTGTTTTGCAATATCGTTTATCATATCTGGGTGTGGGGCAGGGGATGGCCGTGTTGCAGATTTTGGTTTCCATTTTGAAAAAATTCCTTTGTTCTCAAGTTGAGTACTTGCAGAGTTTGGTGCTTTCCTACAAGGATGCTGTGAAAATGGTGGTGAGGGATCCTAATATTTTTCACGCCAGTGTGGATAATAATCTTCGGCCAAAGATTGATTTTCTAACTTATGAGATGGGGCGTAAAGTTGAGGATTTGCTGGATTTTCCACAGTATTTTGGTTTTAGTTTAGAGAAGAGGATTAAACCTAGACATGCTATACTGTTAGTGAAGTATAATGTTTTTTTTTTAATCGATAAACGGTAAGATCAATATATTAATTATTGAAAGTTTTCAGTTACATATAGAGAATTACAGTCATCCAGCAATAGAGAGTTCAAACATATCAACTTTAATACTGTCTGATATGTTGATTAAAAATGACAAAGGATTTTTAAAGAGAGTGAAACAGCTACCTGGATAAAACTTGAAGTTCTTGGGAGCTTTGGGTTTAAGGTCATGAACTCTGAGTTTTTATTATTGGATAAATCATGAAACGGACAGCTGAAATTATATTAATGTTCACAAATGACAAAATCAGGCCATGAAGTTATTTTGGGAATCGAGTATGTTGCTGGCAACTTTTGGCTTTAGGAGAGTAGTGAATATTTTCCAAATGAAGTAGCCGTTAAATATAGAGGTGAAGACCTAAGCCAGAGGTTTTAATTCTTGGAAACCCTAGTCTTGAGATGTAGCTTCTGAGGAGTTTTGCTTTGGAGAAATGTTATATCAATTGGTCTGAAAGTCAGTTCTTGGTTAATTTTGGGCTTGAGGGAGGATACAATAATATCCAACGAAGCCAAAAAGTATCACCAAGCCTTCTATTTGGTCAAATATAAACGACTTAAGTTTGATCTTGACTTTAAGATTAGAGAGTTAAAACCTTCGCCTACAAGAGCAACTTGGCTGTAGTTGAAAGGAACGGTGATTTTGCATTTTTTGGTAATGATTGGGGACATGTCAACAGTTGGGAAAACCGTTGGTTGCATGCAGGTTTGTCTCTGGGCTCCATTAGGAATTAAACTATTTTAAATTATATATATATATTTCTTTCTTATTGCCTATTTTTTTGCACTTTCAAACCCTGTCTATTGTCGAGTATACAAAACTACTAGGTCTTTGCCCCAAGCTAGAGCAATAAAATTCAAGATGGATCAGGTTCTTCTGAACTAGGAGGTTCAAAAAATTTAAAAGATGGAGAGGATGATGTAACTGCATTTATTGATGTGTCTCCCACTACCCGTCTATTCTTGGGAACTTAGCTATTTTTAGAATTTTGTTTTGTAACAACCATTTTGTAGTTGCCTTTGTGGGCTTTTTGGTGTTTTTTCTTTTTTTTTTGAAAGTTTTAAAGTAGATTTTTAGCAAGAGTTCATGGGGATATGAGACAGAAATGATGCTGTAGAGTTTTTGTTATTGGCTATTGTAATCATTTCTGAGATGTTGTGTCCATTTTGAAGAGTTTCTGTTTCCTAGAAATGATATTTTTTAACTGTGTTGCTGATCGTTTTTCTTGCCATGGTTTCTTCCATATCTGTTGTAATATTTCTAAATTCAGAGGTGAGTGGTTGGATTGCAGGCACAGAGCATAAATTAGATAAGTACCTTGCAAGGTCACAAAAAATTCACATCAATTAATAGTCTTTAGTGAGTTCCTAATATGGGTACCTCTGTAATGTAAAAAGTCGAATACTATAGCACAGTCCAATTAGAAACTTCTCAAGCAATTAGATGTAGTGAACATAAGCATTCAATTTGAAAACTTATCTGTCTGATGTGAAATGCGAACTTTTGGGTTATAGCTGAATGGACACTACAACATAGTCTAATTAAAAAATTGTCCAGCAATTAGATGCAATGATTGTAACATTTCCACTTGCAAACTGAGAACTTACCTGATAGGTTTAGTTGCAGAATGTTTCAGTTAACAAATTATGATTAATATGATAAAATGTACAAATACAACAGATTGCATTGTGAGAATAATTTCTGGTATGAGGGTGTAGTAGGTCTAGGTGAAATTTGTAATGATTTAGTTTCTTTTTCCATGATGAATTATAGTTGAACCCTAGATTACATCCAGACATATTGTAATACAGTCAAAGACCTCAAAACTATAAGGACTGTTTGCCATCTGTGATGAAGTTTGTATATGAACAAGTACCTATAGACTCTATGGTAATTAACTGAAAATCCAATTAGTCCACCAGTATGAACAAATAACCTGCAGTGAATGTAGTAAAGTTCTGATGTGAATTGGAAATCTGACTAATCCACAACAACAGATATAGGGTTTAACGGTTAACCACAATATTAACACTAAATGGCAACACACAACTTTCTTATTTGTTTGTTCAATGTACTTTCTAGAATATGAGTAAATTTTCTTTAATCTCTAATACAATCTATAGAATTCAATGAAACCATTATGTATGTGTATTCCTATTTTCTTAAAAATTTCTAAGATAACTATCATATACAATAAATAAATTTTCAGGTAAAAATATAAATTTTCCACATCAGCCATTAATGAAGCAAATAGCAAATTTTCACTAGATTAGAAGTACATATCGGATATACAAGTGTTAAGAATAATTGCAAAATCTTGAAATATGAGAAAAACATCAAATGTAAAAGGTTTATCTTCAACCCTCTGCTGCTGAAAATGAATGAAACCTGCGAGAATTTCAACAGTACCATTCTAAATTCTTCTTCAATAAGTATATTAAAACACATAAAACCTTAGTTAAAAAGAAAAAAACAAATAAATTTTCTCCATAATGCATTAATGAGGTGTGTATAAAATTTTCTATCAAATTAATTGTTTCAAAGCCTAAGTACAACATGACACTTACATGACACTTACATACCTGAGTCTATATTTTGCACTAAAAATCAGTGACAATGGCAATTTCCTCCAATCAACAAGGACGGGGTTCACTATACAAAGG
Organism: Sequoiadendron giganteum; assembly: GCA_007115665.2. Classification (NCBI taxonomy): domain Eukaryota; kingdom Viridiplantae; phylum Streptophyta; class Pinopsida; order Cupressales; family Cupressaceae; genus Sequoiadendron; species Sequoiadendron giganteum. The sequence continues at coordinate 430,864,846 of CM021108.1, read as the reverse complement.
CTTCTAATCTCCACATTTCTCGTCATGTTATTTTTGGAGAATTCTTTGACCCTTTGCTTCCTCGTTCTCAAATCTATCAAAAAACTTTTAAAGTGAGTGAGTGTTACTTCAAAGTTTTTTTAGTGATGACATCAGCAGTGTATTGATGAAATTTAAAATTTATACTTCCATCAATAATAACAGCTAAATAAACGTAGCTATAAAGCATTTCCTGTTGCTCTTGCAATGATTATACCATGAGCAGAAATAATGACATACATGATACTGGAAACGATAAAGAAGTTTTTGAATCTGTTGAGCCACCGATGATGGATCTGAGGGAGGCCTTTGGTCAATGTGATTTTCAGAGGTCTAACATCTGTGGCCAAATGTCTGTTAGAGGAAGGGAGGAGATTAGTAATACTATTGTGCCCATGTGCTCTGGACTGGTAGCATGAAGGAGCATCTATTTGCCTATTACCTTTTCCATTCCATGGAACCAGTACATTAAATTGGTTACAGTCTCAGGACATTTTTGTTTCTCGGGCTTCGTTGCCACAACCATCTAAGGAGTGGGCTTAGAATCCACCACACAGGTATCTCATCTCTTAATTTTACTTGGAATTTTCATGTGATTTAGTTGTGCAGGGAACCGCTGTTTTGAACGAATATGATGCAGTTTTTATTCAGTTTTAAAATTTTAATGTCCATTTTTTAATTTTGACCCGGGCCCTTTTTTTTTTTCCAGCTGAGGTCATCTCATTCTAAGTAATTGTGTTTTTTTTCCCAAATTCTATACATTGGTTTTCTTAATATTTGGTTTGGGCAAGCCAGATGTTTGAGATCGGGCATGTTTGCCAGTGGGATTGGAACTCTTGATTGTGATCAGTGGTAGACAGATGGATTGACTCTCCTCGACCTGAATTTGTGCCGCTTGATTTAGATTGGGGTTAATTACTGAGCATTTGGTGGCTACCAGCTATCAATCTATAGCCCAAACTATTCAAGCCTTTAAGAAGAAGGAATGTACTGAAGGGGTCTAATTGGCAGGGTTGCAAAAATAACTGGTAAAACAGGAAATAAACGGTGATATTTATTAAAAATGAAATAAAAAAATGTTTTTGTTACGTGTAATTTGTCTTTGAAGGGCCATTCCTTCTGTGGTTTTTGGAGCCGTTTAGAGCATTTTGAAAGAAAATATTAAAAGAGCAGTTGATTGTAAAATTATAGTTAACATGCAATTTAAAGAACAATTGATTGCAAAATTATAGGTAACCAACAATTTTGTTAAACCTCCTTACTTCTTTGACATTGACTTCAAAAACTTAATGATATTTTCTTAACCCTGTGTATCCTGATTTTATATAGATGATTATTTTGTCCAATAAAAACTTTGGTGCAACAAATCAGTTCATTGAACAGTTATTTCTGATGTAAAAGATAAAATTAGAATGTAATTACAAAACTACATCCTTATATTAGAATCTAGTTATTTGTCATGTTTCTAAATACTTTTACTTGATGATGAAGCAGACTTCTGGATATATCTTCTGAGGAGCAGCAGAACTCACAAAAGTCAAAGGCAAAGGCATCTGAAATACAAAAACATCTCTGCAATGTAAGTCATGAAAGCGGAACCTTGTCTACATCATTGTGATTATTTTTAATATTTGTAGGTTTGCTAGCTTCTAAAATGTAATAATTAAAATTTTATGTGGATGATTGCTATTTGATGTGATAAGGTTGTTGATTTTTTTTACCATTAATTTGGAGGAAGTATGCTATTGAGGATACAATGGTTGGAGCAGGACAGTTAACAAAAAGAACTAAATTGATGGTTTAGTTCCTTTCAATCTTTTTTTTTAGAATTTTTTAGAGGGGTGGCAACTGACGGAGTTTTGATAATGAAAAGGGCAATAGATAGCTGTGAAATGAAAACTCGTAAATTTTAGAATAGAAAATATTATCAACAAAATGAAATGAACAAACAAAATTAAAGGAAAAAATTGTGAAGTTTTTGACAGATAAGGAAAATGGTAAAAAATTTGCTATAAATTCTTGAATTTGATTTATGGGTTGATATAACTAGATTGAGGAATACACATTTAAAGGCCAGTTTGACAAAGGTACTCTAATTAATGGTAAAATCAAAACAAGGAAAAATTACAATTGAAAGAGTTCACTTGAAGTAAGAGAAAATCCAATTCCTTCCATCCAAAACTAAAAAATGCTAATTAAAAATTAAATATGGTTCCTCTCCTCTCATACCCACGCTCCTTCCACTCTCCACGCACACACTCAATCTCTTCTTCTCACTGCTAATAATTTGTGTCTTTTGTATCCATGGGCTAAAATCAATAGATTCAATCTTTTATCTCTCAAAAACTTGTTAAAAAATCTTTCATATGTTGAATTTATAAAGTGATATTGGTGTAAAGATTTTGTAAATTTAGTTTTATGATGGATTTTCAATTGTAGTTTATTTATGTAATTTTTTGAGATTTTATTTATAAATCTAATTGAATTTGATATATGATCAAATTTTATTCTTTTTTATCAAAAATTATTTGTGATAGGTTATGAATATTTGTAAATAGAAAATATCAAAAGTAATAGAATTTAAATTGTTTGTGGCCATGGAAATATGGATTTGCTTCTTGGTAAATTGATCTCACTTCAAGTAGATTTTGCCACTTTGGGGACAAGGACTATTCGAGATGTATAATACTTAGTGTCTATGTAATAAAGTTAACATATTAATAATGTTAATATGCTGAATGAAAGCACTTCAAAATTTGAAGGTCCTAAGAATTAAATATTGTTGAGGAAACTGCATATTCTAGAAGTCTAAATGTTGTATTAGAAAAAAAATTCTTGATATGTAAATGCTTTTGGTAAGAATACAAACAGTTTGAAGTACTTCCAATAGGATTTTTTATATTTAAATGCTTTTGATAAGAATACAAACACTTGGAAGTACTTTATCTAAACATAGTAAATGAAAAACCAAATGTTTTACTATTTGAAGGCCCTTTGCATTTGAATATTTTAATGACAATGCAATCTTAGAATTGTAAGCATTTTAAATTAAAGAAGAATTATTTGGAATCAAATGCTCTAAATATAAATTCTCGTTCTTGAAGTACATTATATGAACACTTTGAATGAAAACACAAGCTCTATAATTTGAAGGTAAAATATTAAAGAAAATGTATATTCAATAAGTGTAAAGGATGTGATTCACAAAGAAAACCTTTGGAAGGATTTAAGGTAAGTAAAAGGTTCTAGCACCTTAAGTAAAATACAATCACGACAAATTAGGACATAAAATCTTTATAATTATTGTAATTATAAAGGCATAACAAGTGTATAATAATGAAAATATATTAATCTATAATACAATTACATTAAACACATTTTAATATTCTCATATATATAAAAATAATTTAATTACAATTCAATTTGGGGCTCAATTAAGGTTAAATTAGGGTTCAATTAGGGTTAAATTAGAGTTCAATTAGGGTTCAATGTATTTTAGTAGGGTTCAATTAGGGGTAGGGTTCAAATAGAGTTTAATTATAGTTCAATTAGGGTTCAATTATGATTATGGTTCAACAATAGTTATAGTTCAATTAGGGTTTAATTAGGGATCAATTACGATTATGGTTTAATAATAGTTAATATTTAATTAATGTACAACTAGGATTCAATTAGGGCTCAATTATGATTATGGTTCAATAATAGTTAAGGTTCAATTAGGGTTAGGGTACTATTCACTTAGGGTTATAGTTATGGCTCAAATAGGGATCAATTAGGGTAAGACTAGAGTTCAATTTAGATTACGGCTATGATTCAGTTATATATCTTGATGTATATAATATAATCCAACTATACAAACTAATAAAAAAGAAATATATTATTACAACAAAAAATAAAAAAATATAATTAAAAAATGAATATGTGCAAAAGAATATATCTCATATAATTCAAATATTTATATAATTAAGAATGAATGCCTAGAAAATGATATAACTCAACATCTTTTATATAGATTATTGAGTAATATAGATAAGCTAGTTTAACTTTAATTATAATTTATAATATATATAAAAAAGTGTAACAAAATATTCTTAAAAGGCAAGAAAAAGAAAAACATGTATAAAATAATAAATTATTAGACAATTTTTTTGGAGTTTTTTTAAAAATCTACGTAACAGAGATAAGTTTAGAAGCATTTAAAAATAAATACTTTCCAAGAATTTTGTGGAAGAAGGGAAATGTAAAAAACAGAATTAGAGTTCCCCAAAAATGTAGAACTACAACAATGATGAGAAATGTAATGACATGATTAGAAAGGTTTGTTTACAATGATGGAAATGGAGTTTTGTCTGGTAAAATGCAAAGCCTTCCTTTTCATTTTTTGCAACAACGATAATAGAAGGCTACTTTAGTTTACTTGTTTCCTTTAAGAATTTATTCAAATGATCCCTAGGATACCAGGCTTTTCTTTTGACTATTATGCAAGCCCCATATTTATAATAAAAATCTTATAGATTTGCTATTAACCTAAAGTCTCAAGAGAAAATTGAATGGAAATTAACACAAAAGGAGTAAACAACCTTGAAAAACATGACACCTAGAAATACCATCTTTGATTTCCATGGCACTAAATTCTTTTAAGCATTTAATTTTTAATAGACTTTATCAAACAAGAGTTGTGTCACAACTAGAGCCCTTGCTTAAAAAAATATTGGAGGTAATTGGTAGAGAAAATTAAATTATGAAATGTGTAGATTGTTTACATTTTATTTTAGCTCATGATTTTTGTGTATGCATTGATTGTTGAGGTATTGTGTTCTTGTCATATTTAAAAATCTGTTATGATTTTTTTTTTGTGGAGTGCTTGTTTTAAGTTATAACTTCAGTACTCAAAATCCTTTCTTACATTATTGGACGAGAGTAAAAGAAATTTCAGTATATATATTATTTTTCGTGGAGGACAACAACTCCACTCTAAATAATAGAGAGAGCTAAACAATATCACTAACCTTTATGGTTTATTTATACTATATAGAGCTATACATAACATTGTCTCTTTTTCCAATAGGAATCAAACAAGAGCATGGACACAAAGGCAACAGAGCTAGAGAAATGTTGCTCAAAACATATTTGCTATGATGAATAACACCCATGTTTGAAGCATCTAGTTCAGTAGATTGTTCAATGCTAAATGCTTCAATCATTTGATGTAGGCCCAATAATCCATAGGACATTGAAGGAGTTGCATAGCTTCCAATTATGTTCAGAACCTACTGTCCATGCCAAAAATCAAACACTTACAACAAAAGCTTGTGGAAATTATTCATGATCTTCTCAGGTAAACAAAAAGGTGTTGCTTGAGAGATTAAAGAAAGACTTAAAATAATATTTAATGTTTTTCATAATGAGACATTGCATGTTTCTTATTGCCAAACCTAAGAATATGGCAACATAATGCAAATAGATCACCATTTGAAAACATCTCTAGTTTTGGATCTACAGGTCATATTTTAGTCGACATTGATTAGAATTCAATAATCAAAAGAACTAGATGCATGAATTGAATTAGCATGTAACAAATGATTACCCCATATCATTGCATTCCAAGAAGCAAAATTTTGCTCAACCTTGTTAGAAGAACCCCAACCCATACAGGTATGCAGAACAACATTTTAGTGCAAAAGAAGATCCAATGATTGTCATACAATTGGACAACAACTAGTATTAGAAGGCATCCAAAAGATGCTCTAGATGTATCTATCCCTTGTCCTTGATGTGTTGTATTCATAAAAAAGTAATTCATTGATGTTTAAAAATATTAACCTTTAGGAATGCCAGCTGCAATAATAGCCACTTCAACTAGCATCCACAATACAAAATTTATCTTCTTGGGATACTTTGTTGTGTAATGTTCAACAAGATCATGCTTGGAACATAACCAAAGTCCCATCATTGAATGATCCATTTTATTCTTATCAATTTTCAAACATAGACTGACTTGTACTGAGTCCCAATTTTGCATTCCTCGAACACAACCAAAATCCCATCATTGAATTAACCATGTTATTCTTATCAATTTCAAACATAGACTAACCTATACTAAGTCCCAATTTTTTTGGAAGAGATTGAATAATCAAGGAAAATACTAATACCACAAGAATGATCCAGAGAAGCAACAAGTCAAGGAAAAATAATCACAAATGATCTTCTTTTATAATAGTTGTTTCTCAAATAATATTAAAACCAAATAGCTAGGTAAAAGTACAAAGATGAGTCCACAAAACATGGAAGTTTTTTCCTTAGGAAAAAATCCGAAATTGGCTTCAATAAAATGGGATCGTGGTCTCGAGCCTAACATTTAAAAAAAAATAGGATCTCGTTTAGTAATGGGTCCTGAGTCGATCATTGGGAAATGGGATCCCACTTTTTACAAAACGAGATCCTGATTTGTAAAAAATGAAACACAGTCATTTTCAATAGCAACAGTGAATGGGATCCCGACCGAAGAAAAGCAACAATGACCTCCAGGTATGTCTTGACCCCATTTTTCTGCATTTAAAAAAAATAAAATAATATAAAGCTAGATTTCGTATGTATTTTGTTATTTTTTATGGAGTTTTTGGCATTTGTATTTACCTATAATAAAAGAAATGTTGATTTGTAGAAATCAAAAGAAAACATGAAATGAAACCCTTAGATATTGAAAAGAAACAAAAGAATCAACCTTAAATCGTAACCAAAGAAAAAAATTTATGTATTGAAACCCTAATTTGTTCAATCAAACAAAAAAATTGCATTTGGAAACCGTAAATTGAAATGAAACAAAAAAAAATCCATTTGAAAACCCTGACTGCTTTTTGAAACCCTAAATTGAAATCAAACAAAAAAAATTGCATTGAAAACCCTAATTGCTTCTTGAAACCCTAAATTGAATTCAAACAAAAAAAATTGCATTTGAAAACCCTAAATTGAAATTGAAAACAAAAAAAATTGCAGATTTGAAAATAGAAAAAAATCATTTGCATGAGTTTATGCTTTAAATTTCATTTGCATTGTATGGAGACAAGTATGTAGGTATGCCAATGGATGAAATTATTCCATAGATTTAGGTTGATACATAGTAAATTAGGTTCCTTGATATTGACAATCAAATAGGATTTGATAAATATTATACATTTAAATATGTATTCAATAAGTTAGAGACATGTTTAGACACAATCAATTAAACGTTATGAACATAGATATAATTAAATTAGAAAACAATATGTTGAACCTTACTTGTGGGACTAGTGGATCGTTAGAATAGATATAAATTATGTGTTTCTATTATGGATTGTGCTCAATTAGTTTATGTATTTATTACCACATGATAAATTAATAGATCTAAATGTATATGCATAATTTATGATGCTTCATTATATTCTATTGAGATGTTAAATTATTATTTTTACCTTACAATGAAAATATTTAACATGTACTTTGGTGTTTTATATTGTTTTCTAATGGCCAATTAAATGGTAATTGTATGTGGTACCTTAATTGAGTTAATAATATGGGCCTTATGCATCTATTATGATTCATACTATCTTACAACACGTGATATTATGGATCTTCAATGAGTAAACATATGTGTGAAGCCTAGGCTCAAACCCATGTTTGCAAGGTATCTAACTAGAGAATTATAAAACTTGGTCCAAGATATAAAGATCATTACTCAATAATTATATGGGAAAATAATCTTAAAATAACTTTACATTGACTCACCTCTTAATGGTTTTGTTGACCTTGTTCCCAAGAATAATGTAGCTAGTTTAGGATCAATGAATCATTTTTCCCTACGCTTGAATGCTTAACAATTCTCAAATTTACTATGGATGATTTCCTTTCAATCTAGATAGAAAATCAATCCAACTATGTTCATAGGTTATATTTCCACTCCTTTTATTCATAGAATTCAAAGACAATTAGGGAAGGAATAAAAATTATCAATACTAATCAAGGATTCAATAACCAAATTTTTAGATCTAGCTCCAACAACTTGTCAAGACACATTTTGATTTTCTCTAAATATGCACATTTCTATATATCCAAGGGTAGACCATAGAGACTATCCTAAATTGTCAAAATTCGGCTAATTTATATGTGTGATTAATTCCTCAATCATAGAAGTAATCTAAGGAAATAGTTAGTCTATTCATAAATTCAAAAATATTTATAAACTAATGTTCTTGTATATGTGATGAATAAAAAATATTAACCCCAGGTCACTTGCCATACTATTACCCTAAACCCTAAACCGATGTCTTTAGGGGTCCTAATATGACATTTCTTAAGGGGATCAAAGAAGTTCTCAAAATTTGGTGAAGTTTCCCAAGGAAACCAAATTTAAAACAATAATATACATTCAATATTTAGTGATTAAAATATAGCCTAGAGCCTTCAACATTTTCAGGTTCTATCAAGTTCGTTATTTGGAAGGAACTCATTTTGGAAGCCTTTTATGTTTCAAAATGTAACTTTTATCTCTTAAACTTGCACCCGAACTGAGTTGTGAAAACTCAGTTAGCTATAGAAACATGGGGACCTTTCCAGGCTGTGGGTCACTTGTAATGGAAAAGAACCTCTGGAGAAGGCCAACTTCCTTCTGGTATCGCCTAAAACTAATGGTTTTTGAAGGAAAAGGAAGAATAAATACTTTAAAAGGTAAATGCTAAAAAAATGAAAATATAGGGTGATACACCTAACTGACTAGGATTATGAAATTCCATATTTTCAAACACTTGAATATCCATGATAACATCTAAATTGCACAATTCATTTTTATATGTTTATACAACAATGTTTCACAGGAAAGTTTGAGTGCACTATCTTCAAAAAGGAAAATAATATTTTCACAGTTTAAAGGATAAATGCAATTTAAACATAACCTATAACCTGCATAAGTATATTTTGTAGAAATGGCATGAAAATGTGAAACAAAATCACAAGGAGATTAAAATACCTCACTAACATCTTGATCAATCACTTGTTTATGCACAATACTGCAATAATGAAAAGGAAACACAACGAAATCAATGGTATCCAAGGTATTATATGTATATCATTTCCAAAAATACTAAGTTACAAAGCATGCTCAAACTGTCAAAGGACTGTAAAAGTCTCTATCTCCATAAATTACATAAGAAGAACTAACTCAAAAATGAGTTGCAAGCGAGTATAAGTAAACACCTCCAAACTAAACTCCAAGAAAAAAGCTCCTAGAAGCTTCTTGGGTCGGATGCCTCACTAAAGTCAAAATATAGGGACTAGATCCTCCTCAAAAGAGCTCCAAATGTGTGAAAAAGTAAAACATGACTTAGTCTACCAAGGTGACTCACCAAAAAACCCCTAAAAATCTCTCAAAAGCAATAAAAACCCTCCTAGATGCTCTCCAAATGTTTGCAACCAACTAATTAATACCCCTATATGCTCTCAAAAGCAATTAAAGTTAACCATATCTTCCTCTCCATACATTGAAACTTCTACCACTTTATTTTTTTGCATTTTAAAATAACAAGAAAAATTAAAGACTTATAACAACATCTTCCAAGTTACTTGTTTCACATTTAAAATCAATGCAAAAAAAAACAAACCCATCGATGATGTGGGTCAAGGCAAAAGAATTAGTCAAAAGATTTAAAAGGCTTAATGCCTAGATCATAGATGATATCTATTTTATACCTTGTCTACACTTTGCAAGGCATAAAAATACCTAAGGCATGTGACACTTCTCTTGGAGCCACGGGCTACACATTAATTGGTATTTTGATTTTTTGTAAATCAATGACAAAAATACCATTGTTTTGGTCAGCATTACCACGTATGGTTTCAACCCTAAAATAAAACATGGTAACAAATGAAAATACCATTTCATTTTATTTGAAGCTTCATGAAGAAGCTTGACACCACCGCCAAGGATGAGGGTTCTGGAGCTCTGTTGGAAAGTTTTTGTAATGTATTTTTGGCCATTTCACAAGCATTTGTTTGCATCTTTGCAGTGTTTCTCCATAGAAACCCGGGTAAGTTGTTTTTCAGAGGTAATTTGAAAAATACTTCTACTTTTGCTTGACCCCACTAATATAAGCTTTTCATGGTCATGGCATCCTATCTCTCATTTTGTTTTCCTTCTACCTGAAAATAAAGAGGCTCGAATATGAGCTCTATGTGTAGAAAGATAAACATATTTACTTGTGTTTGCTCCCTCCTGTAGATATTTGTCATTTTCTTTCAAAAGAATATACAGATGCTTTCTGTAGTCGTGGCCATACTTACTATAAGTGTTTATTTTTGTTGTTAGGCCACAGTATTATAATCTCTGGGTTTTCAAACAAAACTTCATTTCCCATTCTTTTCCTTTGTATTTTATGAGAAAAATAAAATCCAAAAGGTTTTCTCATCTGTTGGCAAGAAAACAATTTTCTTGAAACTCATAACTTGTAGGATGATGAAGAAACGATGAGCTTTTCCTGTAGCCATATGCCTATACCTAGCCTTTGTTTATATTCTATGATGAACAGTAACTTAAAATCTCAAAACCATGCTTTGCTCCAGAAAATATAGCTTGAGATTCCATTTTATATTCTGATTTAAAAGAACAAACTACGTAGTCATCTGAACTTGTTTGTATGAGAAAATGAGGGTATGGCTTCTACAGTCGATTTGATCCCTGTCACTTGATGGTTGATGACCATTTGGGAAAAATCCCACACACTTTCAAGCACATTATACCGACATCATGTATATGCTGAGGAATTTGTTTTAGAGGACATATTTCAATGCACACTACTATCTATTCTTCCCAATACTATCTCTCCATTCATATCTTATAGCAATCCTATCCCTCCATATCCAAAAATGTATGCATTCCTGTAACTGAACCTGACTATTGACTGTCAATTTTGATGACATAAATGTCCTTTTTTCTTCATTAATGATTATCTTCAAACTGTTGATAAAATGACATTTCGTTCCACCTTAAGTGTAACTACAAATTTATTTTCAAACACTTAACACGGGGCAGATAAACTTAACCTTTTGTCATTATAGCAACAAGAACTTAACTTTCTTCTCATCGCCTTATAGCTACTCCATGTTGTTCATAATAACTCCTGACAGGAACCTAAAAATCTTTGCATGTTCTAGTTCTTGTATCAGTTATCTTGTTATGCCTTCCATGCTTAGTTTGAACAATGATATGTTATAAATGACAGTGAACTTCTATTCACTGACATAGGTGATTTATGATTGTTTGAACAAAACATGAGAAGGCATGACCAGTTTTATCTAGAATACAAAACAACAACATGTTGAGCTCAATCCTCATGAGAGCCCATTTTACCCCACATGTTGAATTGATGGATAAAATAGACATGATTACACCTGTAACTGCACATAAAACAAACATGTTAGAAAATGAAATGCATGTTTTAGGTGTGTATGATGACCTTGATGGTTCTCTTAGACACCTAAAGTATGTATTTTATGTTCAAGGTATATGGAGATCTGTTTATATATGTATAGGTGTTTGTACATGTAAGGTTGGAGACTTTTCATTGCTTAGAGCTTTTTCATTGCTCTAACATCATTGATAACTCAAATGCAGGCACTAGGACAGCAGAGGAACCAAGGAGGACACAAGCAGACCAAGGCATCAACAAATTAAGACAACACACCCAATCAGTCATTCAGGCAATGACTGGTCTTTCTCCTTATTTGTACATCTTATTTTATTTACCTATCCATGTATATACTTTTCTTTGTTTACATTGGAAAAGTTTGTTTATATTGGATAAGTTAATCTCATGGCTTGTGTGAGACAATGCACACTTTACATTCAATAAAGATTACTTCTTTGTTCATAAAAGATTTGTACAATCTTTCCTATGTTACATGCATATGTGTAAATGCAGTAATTTGTAAATGTAATCTTTTGAATTATTCCATTTATGCATCTGAATGCAATATAGGAGAAAATAAGAAATGAAATGTACCTCATTTACTTTTAAGGACAAAACTCTACCTGAATGAGCTTATTAGTGAAATTTGGGTAATAGTAACTAATATTGTAATTATACCATGAGTAGCTCAACCAATAAATTTTTTATAGAACATTGCAAGGTCTTTTGAAGACCCTTTAAAATATGAAATTTTAGTAAACACATGGAGTTGAGAAAGATAGTGCTTCATTATTTATGGTTTATTTGTAGTACCTTACTTCATAGATCCCCTTAAGCCATCCTATTACCCTAAACCCAAAACTATGAACCGTAAACCCTAAAGCATTCATTTTGTCCTAGGAACTTAATGAAATTTGGCTACCTTGGGAAACTTCACCAAATTTTATTCACTTAAGCCATGCCATTTTTTCCTAGGACCTTACTACATAGATCCCCTTAAGCCAGCTTATTACCCTAAACCCTAAACCCTAAACCCTAAAGCATTCATTTTGTCTTAGGACCTTAATGAAATTTGGTTGCCTTGGGCAACTTCACCAAATTGTATTCCCTTAAGCCATGCCATTTTTTCCTAGGACCTTACTACATAGATCTCATTAAGTCATCCTATTACCCAAAACCCTAAACTCTAAACCCAAAACCCTAAAGCATTCATTTTGTCCTAGGACCTTAATGAAATTTGGTTGCTTTGGGAAACTTCACCAAACTTTATTCCCTTAAACCATGTCATTTTGTCCTAGGACCTTACTACATATATCCCCTTAAGCCATCCTATTACCCTAAACCCTAAATCCATCATTTTATCCTAGGACCTTAATTCATAGAAACCCTTAAGCCATCCTATTACCCTAAAGGTCCTAAAGGTCCTAAACCCTAAACTCTAAACCCTCCACCCTAAAGAATTCATTTTGTCCTAGGACCTTAATGAAATTTGGTTGCCTTGGGAAACTTCACAAATTTTTATTCACTTAAGCCATGTACTTTTGTCCTAGGACCTTACTACATAGATCCCCTTAAGCCATCCTATTACCCTAAACCCTAAATCATTCATTTTTTCCTAGGACCTTAATGAAATTTGGTTTCCTTGGGAAAATTCACCAAATTTTATTCCCTTAAGCCATGTAATTTTGTCCTAGGACCTTACTACATAGATCCCCTTAAGTCATCCTATTACCCTAAACCCTAAAATCTAAACCCTAAACCCTAAAGCATTCATTTTTCCCTAGGACCTTAATGAAATTTGGTTGCCTTGGGGAACTTCACCAAATTTTATTCCCTTAGGCCATGCCATTTTTTCCTAGGACCTTACTACATAGGTCCCCTTAAGCCATCTTATTATCATAAACCCTAAATCCACCATTTTATCCTAGGACCTTAATTCATAGATCCCCTTAAGTCATCCTATTACCCTAAAGGTCCTAAATCCTAAACTTTAAATCCTGCACCCTAAAGCATTCATTTTGTCCTAGGACCTTAATAAAATTTGGTTGCCTTGGGCAACTTGACAAAATTTTATTCACTTAAGCCATGTCATTTTGTCCTAGGAGCTTACTACATAGATCCCCTTAAGCCATCCTATTACCGTAAACCCTAAAGCATTCATTTTGTCTTAGGACCTTAATGAAATTTGGTTGCCTTGGACAACTTCACCAAATTTTATTCCCTTAAGCCATGACATTTTGTATACATAGATCCCCTTAAGCCATCCTATATTAATACATAGATCTCCATAAGCCATCCTATATTAATAGTTAATTATTTTTTCATTCAAGTAACATGCCTTAGACATAAATAAGGCTTACACATTTTATCATTTGTATTCAGTTAGGCCATTTATATTGAATGGTTTAAGGGTATTTCCTAAACATGTATCTTACATTTTGAAATTACAAATCTAATGCAGGTTCACTTATATCTTAGAGATCATGGATCAATTCAATAATATATGTAATCCACCTCCATGCCCTCCATCTCCACCACCTTCACCTCCACCTCCACCCACTCCACCTCATAACCCCCCACCTCCACCACCTAAACCGATGGTGCTCACTTGCAAGCATGGAGCAATGCCAATGTTAGATCCATCCAAGATTAAATCAATATCATTTAGAATGAAGAATGTATCACACCACCTTTGAGGTGTTTTGCATCTACGATGCAAACACTACAGAAAAGCAACAATTAGCACCAACTTTAGCCCTAGATTTTAGTGTATTTGAAACCATCAATTGGAGCCATCTCATGATGCAAAAGTCGACATACAATCGTTTCTTCATTAGTTTTTGCGCCAATTTTTGCATTGTCTTTAACGTCCACTTTAGTGCCAGATTTTATGCCAAAAATTTGGTGCCAGTTATAACATCCTCTTTAGCATCGAGAATAGCGCCAGAAAATGGCGCTAGTTATAGCATCCTCTTTAGCACTGGGAATAGCGCCAAAAAATGGTGCCGAAAATAGCACCTAAATTGGCACCCAAATTGGCTTCCGATTTTGCTTCCATGTTTGCTCCCATTTTTGCTTCTAGTTTTGCTCCCAGTTTTGCTTCCACTTTTGCTTCTGGTTGTGCATCCGGTTTTTCTTCCACTTTTGCTTCCGGTTTTGCTTCCAGGTTTGCTTCCAGTATTGCTTCCAATTCTACTTCTAATTTTTCCTTTGGTTTTGCTTCCAGTTGTGCTTCCAATTTTGCTTCTAGTTTGGCTTCCAGGATTGCTTCTAGTTTGGCTTCCAGGATTGCTTCCACTTTTGCTTCCGATTTTGCTTCCAGTTTTGGTTCGAGTTTTGCTTTGAATTTTGCTTCTAGTTTTGTTTTCAGTTTTGCTTCCAGTTTTGCTTCTGGTTTTTCTTTTTATTTTGCTTCCAAATTTGTTTCCAATTTTGCTTCCTGCGTTCCTTCCAGTTTTGCTTCTAATTTTTCTTCCAATTTTGCTTCTGATTTTGCTTCCGATTTTGATTCCAATTTTTCTTCCAAGATTGCTTATGCTTTGCTTCTAGTTTGGCTTCCATTGTTGCTTCCTTTTTTGCTTCTAAAAATGCTTCTTGTTTTTCTTCCATTTATTAATTTAATATTTTTTAATTCAATTTAATTAGTTAAATATATGATGCCTCTTAAATAACTGATATTATTATAGAGTAAGTAATTTAATTCTTTAACTCATATGATTAAATAACAAGATAATTATTTTATTTGTTTGCTAGTTAAATCACTGCTAAGGGGAAACACCCTGTATTTCTTCACAAAATATTTTACATGAGTTCCCAACCAAAATTTACTTGCAGGCCTTTGACAAAATGGCCATGTGTTTCAGAAACCTTTACCCTACCTACCCATGCTGATACAGTTTTAATTAAAAAATGGCCTGGTTCTAGACTCAGGCAATGCCAATCGGGACTGACTCCTATCTACTACTACTTTCCCCTGTTTCTACCATATCATATGTATAGGGAAATTTTCAATCTTCGTCATCATCTGTCTATGTCCGCTTCCTGTAGGAAATTTAGTCTGAAATCATTGGGCAGTCAACACCACAATTCTGGTGGGCCAGACCTTTGGCTTTTTCCCTTGGGTCCCTGTCGTCATCATTGCGCCACTCTTCTCCTAAATCAAAGTCCCAGTCATCATTTTCCCTTACCACAATCTTGTCCGCCAACCCTTCATCCTCGACATACCGGATTGCCTAGCCTCGTGGATGATTTGTCACCAGATTGGCTACTCTAAGCAGGAAGAAGACGTTCTGGTCATGCTCATTCCACAACTTCTCAAAACCCTCTGGGTTGATGGTTCGAATTAGAGGGAATTTCATGACATCCCTACCATGCATCCAAAGCATATAGTAGTTCTGGGGCATTGGTATTTGTTTATTCTCATCTACATTGTCGAGGGTTGCATCGATATCCCCCAACCAAGCATGGAAAAAGACCATTTGTGTGAGCTTCTTCCCCATCTCTTTCGACACACCCATATGCAGTAACACTACCAAGAACATGGCCGAGATTTCTGAGCTCGCCCTGAACTTGTGATAGGCCCTCATGAATTATGGCCCAAAAATTTTCTTAGTCGCCCAGAGAATCAGTGGATGAGATGACACAAACAAAGCCTGTAGTCTTTTATCTGTGATCTCACCTTTGAAAGATTTTTGTTGCTTCTCAGTATTCAAGAATAATGGAGTCTCCATTATTCTTGTTGCTACTGCTTCCCATGCCTTTTTGCTGCTCGGACTTGCACTAGTTCCTCTGCCTTCGACTCCGCCACCTACTTTTTTTCACACCTACTTCTAGAATGCTTCTTTGCGTTTGTTGGAAATAATACCAACCGATGCCTTTTATCGACGATGACCTAATTACTTCCTTTTTATGTGTTTTTGGTTCCTTTGAGGTGTGTTTGCTGGAAATAACAAGATAATTATTATAACAAGTGAGTCAAATATCTATAATTTAATTGAATTTTACAACATCCATCATGAGTAGTAAATTAAAATCATCATACGTAATAAATATCCATCCAAAATTAATCATCGACCACTTTTAATATATATAAATTGATAAGTCAATATTGATAAAATCATCATCATGTATAACTAAAACAAGTGAAAGTCAAATATGCCAATAGATCAATAACATGTCAAAATTATACATGTCCAACAATCGACATAAGTCAAAATGATACATGTACAAATGATATAAGTAAAAATGATAAATTATGTAGCTCAAATTGATACAAGTCAAGAGGATACATGTCCAAATGATATAAGTGAAAATGATAAATTCCAATATGATACAACTCAATAATATGGTACTGGAGGCCATGAAAATGATACATATGATAGTAACCATGAAAAGAGGCATCATAACAATATATCAACAATGATCCATGATGCAGTGTATATGATCATGAATGCCACTGGGTACCAGCAATTGCCTCATCATCATCACCACTATCATGATCATGATCATGATCATCATAATGATATACTAGAAATGATCCATGATGTAGCCTATATGATCATTAATGTTGTTGGGTACTACTAGCAACTTCCCTATCATCATCATCATCATCATCGTGATCATCATCATCATCATCATCATCATCATCATCGTCATCATCGTCATCGTCGTCATCATCATCATCATTTTTATTGGCCTCGGTGTCTTCCATATATGCGTCATCATCATCTTCCGCCATGTGATATGTACTGGTAGAACCAATATTTTCTAGATCTATATCATGATGAAGATCATCTTGATCTTCTAGAAGACTTGTGTTCTGCAAAAAAAACATTTAAAATAAAAATTTATTATTTATTTCATGCAATAATTTATTTTTCTATTATATATCTAATACTGAAACATATGAGACGAAACCATAATCATATTACATCATATCAAAGTGCGCATACCAAAATAAAATTTTAAATTTTTTAAAGCTAATATGTGATTCCAATGATGTAAAATATGCAACAATTCTAATAAACGTTAGTAAAGATCATAAAAAAAATTGTTATACAATTTAACTATCAACTGTAAATTCTATTACATAACCTTAAGTGCCAACCCTTTGCAAAAGAATGAGGAGACTACAAGAATATTGGTTGCATGGGGCATTGGTATAGGATATGGACATGGCTCTTCCAAGCCATCCACTGAGGTGGTTTCATACACAAATGTGGAAGATACCCCCATTTCTAGAGAGCTCATGATTCAGGTTGATACGAAAAAATGATGATGTTCTAGTACCCATATATGGCATCATGGTTCCATTTCATGTAGCCACCATCAAGAGTGTTATAATCCAACAAGATGGAGGGAATTCTTATATAAGGATAATTTTCAATGTTCCACGTATTAGCTTTAATGCCAACTACATGCCGACATTGAAATTCCCTAGCAATATTTATGTTAAGGAAATTTACTTTAGATCCAAGGATTCAAAGAAAAACAACCATGTGGTACAAATGATTAAATCTCACAGACGATTTGTAGCAATGAAAGAGTCTGAAAATGCACAAAGAGCTACACTAGTGACTCAAGAGAAACTTTAGCTTTCAAAAGCACAGGAAATTAGGCTTGCAGACTTGTGGATCAGGCCAGCATTTGGTGGAAGAGGAAGAAAGATGATTGGAACTTTGGAGGCCCACCATAATGGATTTCAGTATTCAACCATGAGAGCATAAGAGAGAGTTGATATCATGTATCAAAACAGTAAGCATGCATTCTTCCAGCCAACGGAGAAGGAGATGATTACTTTGCTTCATTTTCATTTCCATAACCATATCATGGCGTGGGAACCAAGAAGACCAAGGATGTCTAGTTTTATGTGGAGGTAATGGATGTGGTCCAAAATTTAGGAGGGGAAATAAATTCAATGTATGTTCCTGATGAAATTGAGGAAGAACAACAAGAGAGGGACAAGAAAAATAAAATCAATGCAAAGTTTCAAGGATTTTTCAAGCGAGTAAGAGAGCTATGGGAGCAGCCTCATCTAAAATATTTTGAACTAGAGTTTGATATACCATTTAGAGAGCTTGGTTTTCATGGAAGAGGAAGAAAGATGATTACTTTGCTTAATTTTCATTTGTATAGCCATATCATGGCGTGGGAACCAAGAAGACCAAGGATGTCCAGTTTTATGTGGAGGTAATGGATGTGGTCCAAACTTTAGGAGGGGCAAGAAGGTCAATGTATGATCTTGATGAAATTGAGGAAGAGCAACAAGAGGGACAAAAAAAATAAAATCAATGCATATTTTCAAGGATTTTTCAAGAAAGTAAGAGAGCTATGGGAGCAGCCTCATCTAAAAGATTTTTAACTAGAGTTTGATATACCATTAAGAGAGCTTGGTTTTCATGGAAGAGGAAGAAATATGATTAATTTGCTTCATTTTCATTTGCATAACCATATCATGGTGTGGGAACGAAGAAGACCAAGGATGTCCAATTTTGTGTGGAGGTAATGGATGTGGTCCAAAATTTAGGAGGGGCAATAAGGTCAATGTATGATCCTAATGAAATTGAGGAAGAACAAAAAGAGAGGGACAAGAAAAATAAAATCAATGCAGATTTTCAAGGATTTGTCAAGCGAGTAAGAGAAATGGTTGAACTCCATTGACGTCATTCATCAATCTTCGCTTGATGGCATCAAGGAATGGATGAACTCCATGGATATAAAGTATTATGAAAGCAGAATGAACTTGAACTGGCAGCCAATTTTGAAGACTATTACTAATGATCCAGATAAATTTATTGAAGATGGTGGTTGGGAATTTTTTAATATGGAAGCTAGTGATTCTGATTTTGATAATTCAAAAGAGTCAAATCAAGGATATGAACCCTCTGATGTAGAAGAGGAATCAAAATCAGATTTCATGTAGCCACCATCAAGAGTGTTAGAAGCCAATAAGATGGGGGGAATTCTTATATAAGGATAATTTTCAATGTTCTAGGTACCGACTTTAATGCCAACTACATACCAACATTGAAATTCCCTAGCAGTATTTATGTTAAGGAAATTTCCTTTAGATCCAAGGATTCAACGCACATCAACCATGTGGTACAAATGATTAAATCCCACAGACGATCTGTAGAAATGAAAGAGTCTGAAAAGGCAGAGAGAGATACACTAGTGACTCGGGTGAAACTTCAGCTTTCAAAAACAAAGGTAATTAAGCTGGTAGACTTGTGGATCAACCAACATTTGGTGGAAGAGGAAGAAAGATGACTGGAACTCTGGAGGGCCACCATAATGGATTAAGGTATTCAACCATGAGAGAAGAAGATAGAGCTGATATCATGTATCAAAACATTAAGCATGCATTCTTCCAGCCAATGGAGAAGGAGATGATTACTTTGCTTCACTTTCATTTGCATAACCGTATCATGGCATGTGAACCAAGAAGACCAAGGATGTCAAGTTTTGTGTGGAGGTAATGAATGTGGTCCAAACCTTAGGAGGGGAAAGAAGGTCAATGTATGATCCTGATAAAATTGAGGAAGAACAGCAAAAAAGGGACAGGAAAAATAAAATCAATGCAGAGTTTCGAGGTGTTGGGACTGGAAAAATCTGGCATTTTCCACTAGCTTCTAACTCACCTACCTTCCATATACCACAAAAATACACCACTTTAATTTTATGATCAATACAAATTGTATAAATTTGTTTGACCAGATCCATTTTATAGCCTCCATTGCACCCATAAAATTGAAATCTTGTAGTCTTTCCCCCATTCCTAGCGAAATTCAATACCATCGGTCTAACAATGCTTCATCGGTGGAACCCCCATCACAGCCCCGCCGATGGCCTGATGAAAATAGCTCACAACCTAGTATCAGAGTAACAATACCCTATCGGCCTGACTCCTAAGGTGCTCTCCCCGATATACTGATAGATTCAACAAAAGTAAACAAATCGTTATAATAGATAAACATCGGTGGAACGAATTATGGTATTCCCACGATGGTCGATATAACCATGAATAGTTCTTCAGGACATTTTGTACTTTGATTATACTATTTTTAAGTGACCTTTTCATGTATATAATCATATCATGTCCATGTATGTTAATATAAGGTAGCTATGGAGGTAGTTCAAAGAGATGGCCCTGAACTTTTTCCTCATCTTACAAAGTCTGCAGGAACAAGAATAGGGATCGAATTTCGAGAGTCTAGTTTAAGTTTGAATTCAAGAAATGACAAAATTGTGAAGGTTGGAATGGATTTTAATGTATCACTTGGGTTTCATAATTTGTAGTTGTAGACTAGTAACCCCAAAACACATAATTATTCATTGCTCCTTGCTAACATTGTGGTTGCATAACCATATCATGGCGTGGGAACCAAGAAGACCGAGGATGTCTAGTTTTATGTGGAGGTAATGGATGTGGTACAAACTTTAGGAGGGGGAAGAAGTTCAATGCATGATATTGATGAAATTGAGGAAGAACAACAAGAGAGGGACAACAAAAATAAAATCAATGTAGATTTTCAAGGTTTTGTCAAGCGAGTAAGAGAGCTATAGGAGCAGCCTCATCTAAAATATTTTCAACTAGATTTTGATATACCATTTAGAGAGGTTGGTTTTCATGGAAAAGGAAGAGAGATGATTAATTTGCTTCATTATCATTTGCATAACCATATCATGGAATGGGAACCAAGAAAACCAAGGATGTCTAGTTTTATGTAGAGGTAATGGATGTGGTCCAAATTTTAGGAGGGGTAAGAAGGTCAATGTATGATCCTGATGAAATTGAGGAAGAACAACAATAGAGGGATAGGAAAAATAAAATCAATGCAGATTTTCAAGGATTTTTCAAGTGAGTAAGAGAGCTATGGGAGCAGCCACACCTAAAATATTTTGAACTAGAGTTTGATATACCATTTAGAGAGCTTGGTTTTCATGGAAGAGGAAGTAAGATAATTACTTTGCTTCATTTTCATTTGCATAACCATATTATGGTGTGGGAACCAAGAAGACCAAGGATGTCCAGTTTTATGTGGAGGTAATGGATGTGGTCCAAAATTTAGGAGGGTTAATAAGGTCAATGTATGATCCTGATGAAATTGAGGAAGAACAACAAGAGATGGATAGGAAAAATAAAATCAATGCATATTTTCAAGGATTTTTCAAGCGAGTAAGAGATCTATGGGAGTAGCCTCATCTAAAATATTTTGAACTAGAGTTTGATATACCATTTAGAGAGCTTGGTTTTCATGGAAGAGGAAGAAAGATTATTACTTTGCTTCATTTTCATTTGTATAACCATATCATGGCGTGGGAACCAAGAAGATGAAGGATGTCCAGTTTTATATGGAGGTAATGGATGTGGTGCAAAATTTATGAGGGGCAAGAAGGTCAATGTATGATCTTGATGAAATTGAGGAAGAACAGCAAGAGAGGGACAGGAAAAATAAAATCAATGTAGATTTTCAAGGATTTGTCAAGCGAGTAAGAGACCTATGGGAGCATCGTCATCTAAAAGATTTTGAACTAGAGTTTGATATACCATTTAGAGAGCTTGGTTTTCATGGAAGAGGAAGAAAGATGATTACTTTGCTTCATTTTCATTTGCATAACCATATCATGGAGTGGGAACCAAGAAGACCAAGGATGTCCTATTTTATGTGGAGGTAATGGATGTGGTCCAAACTTTAGGAGGGGCAAGAAGTTCAATGTATGATCTTGATGAAATTGAGGAAGAACAACAAGAGAGGGACAAGAAAAATAAAATCAATGTAGATTTTCAAGGATTTGTCGATAGCTATGGGAGCAACCTCATCTAAAATATTTTGAACTAGATTTTGATATACCATTTAGAGAGCTTGGTTTTCATAGAAGAGGAAGAAATATTATTACTTTGATTCATTTTCATTTGCATAACCATATCATGGCGTGGGAACCAAGAAGACCAAGGATGTCCAGTTTTATGTGGAGGTAATGGATGTGATCCAAAATTTAGGAGGGGCAAGAAGGTCAATGTATGATCCTGATGAAATTGAGGAAGAACAACAACAGAGGGACAGGAAAAATAAAATCAATGCAAATTTTGAAGGATTTGACAAGCGAGTAAGAGAGCTATGGGAGCAGCCTCATCTAAAATATTTTGAACTAGAGTTTGATAAACCATTTAGAGAGCTTGGTTTTCATGGAAGAGGAAGAAAGATGATTACTTTGCTTCATTTTCATTTGCATAACTATATCATGGTGTGGGAACCAAGAAGACCAAAGATGTCCAGTTTTATGTGGAGGTAATGGATGTGCTCCAAACTTTAGGAGGGGCAAGAAGGTCAATGTATGATCCTGATGAAATTGAGGATGAACAACAAGAGAGGGACAAGAAAAATAAAATCAATGCAGACTTTAAAGGATTTGTCAAGCAAGTAAGAGAGCTATGGGAGCAGCCTCATCTAAAATATTTTGAACTAGAATTTGATATACCATTTAGAGAGCTTGGTTTTCATGGAAGAAGAAGAAAGATGATTACTTTGCTTCATTTTCATTTGCATAACCATATCATGGCGTGGGAACAAAGAAGACCAAGGATATCCAGTTTTATGTGGAGGTAATGGATGTGGTCCAAAATTTATGAGGGGTGAGAAATTCAATGTATGATCCTGACGAAATTGAGGAAGAACAGCAAGAGAGGGACAAGAAAAATAAAACCAATGCAAATTTTCAAGGATTTTTCAAGCGAGTACGAGAGCTATGGGAGCAGTCTCATCTAAAATATTTTGAACTAGAGTTTGATATACCATTTAGAGAGCTTGGTTTCCATGGAAGAGGAAGAAAGATGATTATTTTGCTTCATTTGTTGGAAATAGGATGCCATTTAAATGCAATCCTAAACATTATTTATTTCATGTATCTCCTAAGTCCTTGGAATGTGTTCAACAACACTGGGATTAGGAAGAGAATATTATTTGATGAAATAATCATGTTAATTGACATTTTTAATTAATTCTAAGTATTAGGAGCATGTGGGGATGCCTTGGAGTTAGCTCCTACAAAATAGGAGCACATGGGCGCACACATGGGAGGTGGGATCCACCTTGGTTCAGTTAACGGTTGGTGAATTAAGTACACTTCAGAAATGCATCCTATGTTCCTACAAAATAGGGATTTTGTTTTATGCATGTTGAGGTCCTATAAAATATGGGGTGATGTGTACAAGGTTTAGTTCAGTTCAGTTCAGTTTAGTTCAGTTTAGTTTAGTTCAGTTCAGTTCAGTTCAGTTCAATTCAATTCAGTTCAGTTTAGTTCAGTTCAATTCAATTCAGTTAAGTTAAATTCGGTTCAGTTCAGTTAAGTTAAGTTTAGTTTAGTTATTGTTTAGTTATCTTCAATTAGTTTTAGTTGAATGCTAGTTGACTTCAACTAACTTGGAATGTATGGCTAATGACTTGAGTTGCATGATAGATAACAAGGACTACCTTCAGTTAACAGGGGATGACCATTCTTGCATGAATGGTGTTGAGAAATGTTTCAGTTAAAAATAAATGACTTGGACCTATCTTGGGCCCCCAAGTTGGCTTCTTGGGATTAACTCCTTTTCATATTGAGATATTTGAGAAGGTTGAGTTAAGTGGACCCTCTTTTGGGTGCCTACTTTGAGGATGAAGTCTTGAAGATATTTACAGAATGAAGGTTGAGTTGGCACTTCAGTTTGGGATGCCTAAATGGATGAAGATGAGGATTTGACATTGTTCTTCACGACATAACTCTACTTGCAAGAGATAGGAATAACTTTTAGTGATAGGGTTTGATCATTGTAATTGTAACTCTTTTGGAGTTTACAATGTTGATTAAAGCCTATTTATCTCAAGCAAGTTGACGAGAGTTATTATCAATTTTATTTCAGGTTGTGAAGAAGTTTTGGTGAAGGAAAAAGAGGCATTCTCAAGCAAGAATTGGAGCTATTGTAATCTACTTCAGAGATTGAATAATAGATTAATTCTTTGTGGAGTTTTTTTACCCGAAAGGGTTTTCTCCACGATATATGCTTGTGTAATATTTCTAATATCCTATCTACTTCTTCTATAAACTTCTTTCTACATTCTACAAATAGTAAAATGGATTAATCAGATAATCACCCACAAACAAAATGAAAATCATATTTAGATCAGCAATATTAAAGTTTTACAAAGTATTAAGCTAAGAAAATACCTTAATTTTCAACATTTGGTATCAGAGCTGAGGTTTGGTAGAGTATTGGGACACCTTTCTCGTAAAGATTGAAGGTTTTTTTGGCTCAGTGGGAGCTTTTATTATTTTTGGTTATTTTCTTATTTTGGAAATATTTTTTGTTACAATGGGTTCTACTTCTCATTTAGATATTGAAAGGTTCAATGGATCTGGGTATGAGATGTGGAAATTAAAAATGGAAGATCTCCTTGTAGAGAGAGATCGGTGGTTAGTTGTAGGTAATAAGACAAAGATAGTTTCATCTATCTCAGATGAGGATTGGGCTAAGCTTGATAAGAAGGCAAGAGGAACCATAAGATTATGTCTTGCTGATGTTGTTCTCTTGAATGTTTCAAATGAAAAGACTGCATTTCATTTGTGGAAGATGATAGGTGATATCTATCAAACTAAAAGCCTTGCTAATAATCTATATCTAAAAACATAGTTATATTATTTAAATTTGAAAGATGGTGATTGTGTTGCACATCATTTAAATGCTTTTAATTTGATTCTAAGTCAGTTAGCATCTATAGATGTAAAGCTAGAAGATGAAGATAAATGCATTTTGTTACTTTGTTCTTTACCAGAGTCTTGGGAAAATTTAATTGTTGCTATTAGTGGTAGTGGTGCATATCTGAAGATGGACAATATAATTCCTACTCTCTTGTTAGAGGAGATGACGAGGAAATCTAAAACAGAAATCCAAAATGCCGTGTTTGTAAAAGGTAGGCCCAAGAAAAAGGAACCTAAGGGAGACAAGGAAGGAAAGGGTAAGTCTAGAGGATGGTCTAAAACCCTTGGTAAGAGTAAGGTAAAGTGTTGGAACTATGGGAAACTGGGACATGTGAAGAAGGATTGTAAGAACAAGAAAAATATTTTTGATTCTTCTACAAAGGAATCCTCAGATGACAGTAATGATGCATTGGTTATTTCAGCTAATATAGTTTGTGATAACTCTTTTCTTGATGTTACAGAGTGATCTTCATGGAAAGGATGGTAGTCATGATGCCATGTGTGACTCAGCACCACGATTCAGTGGGATTTGTTGGAAGTGACATGGATGCATCATTGGTAAGGTTATCTTCAGGTGATATGGAGATATATTTTCTTGGTTTAGAGTGGTTGCTATTATCTCATGGTTTACTCTTGACACACATTTAGAGTTTGGCATGGTACTTGTTCTCTTTAGACTAGGATTTTTATGTAAGTTATGATGCATGTGATCTCCTTGGAGGATATTTTTATATCATGTATGTCATGTTTATGTTCCTAATTCATGATTGGAGCTTTGACATTGATCGTAGTAGTTCTCTTTGTATTGGGTAAATTAATAATTTGCTTGATTACTTCATGATGGTGTTGTGTTGCATTTGGAGTTTAGCGTGGATTGATTGGTTACAGTTCCTCATGGATACTTAGAGAATTAGGTGAGTCTTGAGCTCTCTTATGATAAGAGATATATGTTGGAATGGTTACTTGTAAGAAAAAAAAATCAATAGTAAAGACCGAGAAGCCTACACCTTGGTTGGACTTGAGTTCAACACACTCAACGGTTCTTTATTTGAGAGGTATTTGCTTGTTATATCTTTCAGATGTGTTATGTTTCATGCTTTGATTTCTCATGGAATTGATTTGATTCATGGTTGATTATGGAAACTCATTTAAGGATGGTTTAGCATGAGTTTATATGTTTTATTTTTCATAGATATGGATCTTGAGCTAAAAATAGTTAGTTTTGGAGGATTCATTTTGAGGGATGTTATGACATGGTTTATGGGTTCATTTCCAATTATGGGGATGGTTACCTTGAGTTTGGTCTTCTTGGTTTAAAGATTATGGTTTTACTTGACCTTGTGGGAGTTGTATCGTTAACAATAGATTCTTTGATTGTGTTAAGTCCATGGATAATCTTCATTTAGAAGATGGTTATCACGATGTCATGGATAGATTGGTTACATGTTACAGTGGGAGTTTTTTGACAGTGATGGTTTGATTTTTATCTTTTTTCCATGTATAGCTTGGTATCACGGTTTGGTGGGAGCTTTGGTAGGATATGGTTATCTTCATGAAATTTGGAGAGGTTGTAGTTTTTTGGGTATTAATCATTTGCTTGGAGCTTCATGATTATGCAGGTTGCATTTGAAGTTGGCATGGATTGATTGGTGGGTACTCATGGATACTACCGAGACTTGGGAAAGGTATTGATTGAGAAAGTTGACACTTTAATCAATGCTACAGATAAGTTCATGTGGTGCAGGAAGTCCATTGGCCTTGAGTCCTATACTTGATTTATATTAAATGATTTCTAATTTAGAACAATTGCAATGATAATGTCAAGTGAGAGAATGTTGGAAATAGGATGTCATTTAATGGCAATCCTAAACATTATTTATTTCATGTATTTCCTAAGTCCTTGGAATGTGTTCAACAACACTAAGATTAGGAAGAGAATAATATTTGATGAAATAATCATGTTAATTGAAATTTTTAATTAATTCTAAGTATTAGGAGCATGTGGGGACACCTTGGAGTTATCTCCTACAAAATAGGAGCACATGGGTGTACACATGGGAGGTGGGATCCACCTTGGTTCAGTTAACTGGTTGGTGAATTGAGTACACTTCAGAAGTGCATCTTAGGTTAGACTACAAAATAGGGATTTTTTTTTATGCATGTTGAGGTCCTATAATATAGGGGGGTGATGTGTACAAGATTCAATTCAGTTCATTTCAGTTCAGTTAGGGTTAGTTATGGTTCAGTTATCTTCAGTTAGTTTTAGTTGAATGCTAGTTGACTTCAGTTCACTTGGAATGCATGGCTAATGACTTGAGTTGCATGAAATATAATAGGGACTACCTTTAGTTAACATGGGATGACCATTCTTGCATGAATGGTGTTGAGAAATGTTTCAATTAACTAGAAATGAATTGGACCCATCTTGGACACCCAAGTTGGCTTCTTGGAATTAACTCTTTTGCATGTTGAGATATTTCAGAAGGATGAGTTTAGTGGGCCCTCTTTTGGATGCCTACTTTGAGAATGAAGTCTTGAAGATATTTATAGAATAAAGTTTGAGTTGGCACTTCAATTTGGGACGTCCAAATAGATGAAGATGAGGATTTGACATTGTTCTTCATGACATAACTCTACTTGCAAGAGATAAGTGTAAATTTTAGGGATAGGGCTTGAGCATTGTAATTGTAACTCATTTGGAGTTTACAATGTTGATTAAAGCCTATTTATCTCAAGCAAGTTGAAGAGAGTTATGATCAATTTTATTTCAGGTTGTGAAGAAGTTTTGGTGAAGGCAAAAGAGGCATTCTCAAGAAAGAATTGGAGCTATTGTAATCTACTTCAGAGATTGAATAATAAATTGATTCTTTGTGGAGTTTTTTACCTGAAAGGGTTTTCTCCACGGTATCTACTTGTGTAATCTTTCTAATATCTTGTCTACTTCTATCAACTTATGTCTACATTCTACAAACAGTAAAATGGATTAATCAGATAATCACCCACAAAGAATTTGTAACAAAGGAAAAGCGTATTTAGATCAGCAATATTAAAGTTTTACAAAGTATTAAGCTAAGAAAACACCTCAATTTTCAACATCATTTTCATTTGCATAACCATATCATGGCATGGGAACCAAGAAGACCAAGGATGTCTAGTTTTATGTGGAGGTAATGGATGTGGTCCAAACTTTAGGAGGCTCAAGAAGGTCAATGTATGAGCCTGATGAAATTGAGGAAGAACAACAAGAGAGGGACATGAAAAATAAAATCAATGCAAAGTTTCAAGGACTTTTCAAGCGAGTAAGAGAGTTATGGGAGAAGCTTCATCTAAAATATTTTGAACTAGAGTTTGATATACCATTTAGAGAGCTTGGCTTTCATGGAAGAGGAAGAAAGATGATTACTTTGCTTCATTTTCATTTGCATAACCATATCATGGCATGGGAACCAAGAGGACCAAGGATGTCCAGTTTTATGTGGAGGTAATGGATGTGGTCCAAACTTTAGGAGGGGCAAGAAGGTCAATGTATGATCCTGATGAAATTAAGGAAGAACAACAAGAGAGGGACATGAAAAATAAAATCAATGCAAATTTTCAAGGATTTTTCAAGCGAGTAAGAGAGTTATGGGAGTAGCCTCATCTAAAATATTTTGAACTAGAGTTTGATATACCATTTAGAGAGCTTGGTTTTCATGGAAGAGGAAGAAAGATGATTACTTTGCTTCATTTTAATTTGTATAAACATATCATGGCGTGGGAACCAAGAAGACCAAGGATGTCCAGTTTTATTTGGAGGTAATGGATGTGGTCCAAAATTTAGGAGGGTCAAGAAATTCAATGTATGATCCTGATGAAATTGAGGAAGAACAACAAGAGAGGGACAAGAAAAATAAAATCAATGCAAAGTTTCAAGGATTTGTCAAGTGAGTAAGAGAAATGGCTGAACTCCATTGACGCCATTCCTCAATCTTCGCTTAATGGCATCAAGGAATAGTTGAACTCCATGGATATAAAGTATTAAGAAAACAAAATGAACTTGAATTGGTGGCCAATTTTGAAGACTATTACTAATGATCCAGACAAATTTATTGAAGATGGTGGTTGGGAATTTTTGAATATGGAAGCTAGTGATTCTGATTCTGATAATTCAGAAGAGTCGGATGAAGGATATGAACCCTCTGATGTATAAGAGGAATCAGAATCAGATGAGGAAGGTTCAAAAGATGAATCTCTTGTGGAGTTAGATGAGATGAAGAAGAATATTCTGAAGGGGAGGAAGGTAAAACATGGGATGAATTAGAATTTGAAGCCAAAAATGCAGATAAGGAAAAAGGACACGGCTCTGATAGTGAAGAGGAAAGGCAATGACGAAAGGTAAAAGCTACAGGGATGTCTCAGGCACCTAATATTAGAGATTCAAGAGGAATGCCTGCCAAGAGGTATAAAGTCAGATGAATTGAGTTCATCTACATCCTTCTACTATTTATTCATGCACATAAATGATTCAACTATTTATACAAATTATGCATATATGTTAACTTGATCAGTGTTCTTAGTTCGGTAATTTGACTTCTATGACAACCAACCATTAGGCCATTCTGTGCAGGAGCATGTTTATGTTTTTAGTTAGCTTTTTTGGATAGCTCTACTTGGTGTTAAGGACATTCCATTTATCTTTTGAATGTTAAGAAGTCTAGTATTACACGCTTCTCTATGCTGATCAGATCAGGTTGCAAGTTTTTTATTGGTGATTTCTTTATTTATGGAGCTTTTTTAACTTGGAAGACATGAATTTACTACCTTTTTTTAAATTAGATGGAAAAATTAAGTGGTTGGTTAGCTACACCAACTGATGTAGACTACAAGGATGTGTTAGATCTATAGGATGCCTACCAAGATGCATCAAAACATTCTTACATGTTAAAAGAATGGTAGCATCATGAGGAAGGATGGAAAACATGCATGTGGATCACTTAGTAGAATGGCAACAAGAATTCAAGGAAGCACTCCTTGAGATACCATGTTTGAGAGAAAAGAAGATAAATCAAATCAACATGGGACTAAGTTTCTCAAATGATACAACTCATAACTTAAATGAGGACACTTAAGAGATATTAAAAGACAATGGTCATTAATTAAAAGATGTGATGAAAATAAGGCATGAATGTCACCCACTACCCTTTAAGGCAAACAATATTTTTTTCCTCAACATGAAATAATGGGACAATTGAGTGGGATCTAGGGCCAATAGAGAAGCACTTTAGAACTCATCCTACGCATCAATAAATAACTCAACACAAGAAATGAAAATTGACATATTAACACAACAATATCCAACTAAGTTATTGAAACTGAAAGTCAACTATTGATACCTCGTTCTCCATCTAGATTAAAAAATCAGCCCACTTTTTGCTTTGTAACTTTTCCTTTTCAAATTTCTTTGGATGTCGGCCATATTTCTCCTCTTGTCAAAACATGGCACATGAACTAGTTAAACTAATTGATATGCAATCATTTACGTTTTCCTAGGGAATTAAAAAAAAATCATTTAACATATTAAATATACTTACAAATTTACAGATCAAGGCTTGCAAACCTTTCTGGCCACTATGATGCGTGGCACGAAGTTTTTGAAGCCTAGCCTTGGAGGCCTTGTCCTGAAACATATACTAATTCAATTTAACTATGCACAAATAAAATTTTAATAATCTTATGAGAAAATTCAAATACCTACGTACTCTCCTCATCGGACTTCCTCTGTGCTTCAGACTTCTCATATGCTTTTACAAGCTCTTTCCATATTTTGACACTTACATCATGTGGCCTTTTTTTGAGCCTTAGCTCAGGAAGGATTTTTTTATCTTGTTTGTTTGGTTGCACCGAAATCTCTTGCAATTTTGAGACATTCATAGCTTTACCTTCTTCACAGACCAACCTATGCCATATTCAGTCTCCATGTCATTGATAACTGCTTTTTGTAGGTAAATGGGTATCTTTGAGAATGGAAAATGTAGATGGTCTTTGAACCATTGAAGGCATGATTCCTTCAACCTATGAACAAACCCTTTTCTAGTAGCTATCATTTGGATTTCCCCTAAAACCACATCGTATTCTATCTTGCTATTGAAGGTACCAATGCAAGATTGAAAACTTGTCGTGGTGGAAGAAGTCTGTGTCCCATGAGTGGGTGGGACAGTGGAAGCCTCTACTCCCTGTTCTACATTCCTAGAGTTTATTGTTATTGATTTCCTCTTGGCTCTTTTGCTCGATCTAGGACTGCTTGGGGAATCAATTGATTCCCTTTGACATGGTTGATTTGGTTGCAATGTTTGAGGGGCTTCACTAGATTGGTTTTCTATGTATCTGGAAAGCACTGTCCAATGCACATCATTCAATTTGTTCACTACCTCTACCCCCAATATGGGAGCCAATGCCTCTTTATCTTTTTCAATCACATGTCCCTATATATATATAAAATAAATTTCTTCTTTTAAATTTAAAAATTAAAAACTAAAAATTAAAAATGAAAGAAACAAGGGAAACATTTACAAATCTATAAATTGACAATGAATTACCCCATCGTGGCTAGAGTCTACTCCCTTTGTTCTCTTCCCTCTATTGCTTGACATTTTGAGGTGACCTAGGGCAAATTATTTTCTTCCAGTCTGTGGAGGCAAATGAAGTACACACTATTAGGTATGAAAGTTCTACCTTGAATGACTCTCTTTCTAGATTTAAACGCCTATGAATCAATTGCTTGTGCACCTATATAGAATATAAATATATTTGAAAGGATATAAATATATGCAAAATGAAATAAATGTATTGTAAAAAAATCAACGCTTGCGCACTTGTATAGAATGGTAATCTTTGGGGGATAAAAAGGGCGCGAAGTGTGGTTTTATTAAGAGTTAACACATATAGCTTCCATGCTCGAGTCACATCCGTTGATTAGAAATAAAATGAATGTGTGCACACAATCAATTCAAAACCACGAGCTCATTGTTCTATTAAATATTTGTGGGAACGAAAAAAAAAAATTGTAACCTTACCTATGGTGTCGTAAACTAAATCGAATTTCTGATCTACTTGCTTGTAGCCCTCCTTCGCGTCGTTTTTCCCTTTTTTGTCCTCTCTTCCTTCGCGCGAAGTTTTTCTCTTGTCATATCTTCCTTCATGCGGCTATTTTCTCTTGTCATCTCTTCCTTCTTGATGTGGGAAGTTTTAAATTTTTTTTTCCTGTTTCAGTAGTCGTTGCCATAGTTGACATAGAAAAGTGTGCCTAATTTAGCATCGCCTTTTAGCCAAAAAATTTAATCTGTTTGGGATGCAAAGGCGGTACAAAGTGTGCCTAGCAGTGAAAAATGATGTATTTTGCTTGGAAGTTGATAAATAAATTGATCCTAAATGACTTCATCTTCATATGTTCTACAGGAACAATCATGGTTCCCTATTTTATCTGTTCCTTATCCCATGTCAATTTTGTGGGTGCAAAACTAATAGAGGTTAGATTTGTGAACTCAGAAATTACCCAGGTATACAACTAGATGAGTCATCTAAAGTGTGAAATATATGTCTGAAGTGAGGTTTTGTGTTGGATAGCATATTCATTGAAATGATATAATTGGTGTACTAAACATTATTTGCAATGTTGTGTATTATAGGGGCGAGATGAGGCAATGGCAATGGATCGTGTCATGTCCAATGAGGAGTACACAATGACTGAAGAGGGACATCAAGTACTCAAATTTTGACTTAACTTATGAAAAAATTATCTGATGGCATTTTGTGATACTTCCATCTTTTTTCACAATGTTATTGAAATTTATAATGTATTATCCAATCTTGACATAAATTAATGCATATCGTTGATTATTTTAAATGGAGATTGGAGCAAATGCAGAGCCTGAGTGTTCAACTAGCAGAAGAGGAAGATATATACGTCGACATGGACCTAAAATTGTTAAATCACGTAGACGATAGTGGGTGTTCGAGGATATGACAATGGATCTTGCAGACACAACAAATGACTGCACTGAACAAGAGGTTGGTCAAGACTATAGTACATGGGATGAATGCTTTGAGAAAATATATGACTAAAGTGAGGTTTTTTGTTGGATAGCATATTCGATGAAATGATATAATTGGTGTAGTAAACATTATTTAATATGTTGTGTATTATAGGGGCGAGATGAGGCCATGGAAACAGATCGTGTCATATCAAATGAGGATAGAACAGATGAAGCAGGACATCAGGTACTCAAATTTTGACTCAACTTAAGAAAAAATGATCTGATGGAATTTTGTGATACATCCATCATTTTTCATAGTATTATTGAAATTTATAATGTATTGTCCAATCTTGACATAAATTAATGCATGTTGTTGATTATTTTAGGTGGAGATTGGAGCAAATGCAGAGCCTGAGCGTTCAACTAGCAAAAGAAGAAGATATGTACATGGACATGGACCTAAAATTGTTAAATCACATAAACAATAGTGGGTGGAAGAGGATATGACAATGGATCTTCCAGACATAATAGATGATTGCATTGAACAAGAGGTTGGTTAGCAATATAGTACATGGTATGAATACTTCGAGAAAATTATTGTTTGTGGATGTTTTGTATGTCGTGGAAAGAAAAAATTCAAATGAGCAATTGTACAAAGACATTGCATATATGATGAGATTCCATTATGTAGTATGCCTCCTAAAATCGATTCAAATCCAATAGGAATTGTGGTAAGGAATTTTCTAATTTGATATAAATAACATGTATACTAATTCGTTTAAACATTGTTTTATATTATTTAAAAAACTAATTTTTTTCTCAATGGATACTTGCAGGATAAAGTTCTTGGTTTAAAGTTTCCTAGATCACTGACTTCCATCCTAGAGGGAAATTATCATTTATCAGATGATACATCTAACAAAAACATGTGCCAATATACCAGCACGAAAGATGAGGAATTGATGAAAACAAATCACATAACAAGAACTGGTTTAAAGATGCATAATTTTCTTAAAGACAAGGGAAGGTGGACTACATACCCTATGAGAATGAATGTGATGGAGATGATGACTTGCCCCTGAGTTTGAGATCAATTTAAAAAGAGACATTTGATCGTTGACTATATTGTGCTTGGCCTAGTGATCAATAACTACCTAGGGTGTACGAGGTATTTCAATTTTGGGGATACAATTGCATGATACGACCCTCCAATATTCATGGAGTGAATCTAGGCCTCTTTATTGTCCAAAATGTTCATGTGGGATCTAAACATAGAAACAATTCAGAACAAACCACTAGGAGATTAATGCCATATTATGGTCCATCATATTACAGTGGTGAATGGAGAAGGCTAGCAAAATATAAGCCTAGTATGTCAGCATATGGTCTAAATTTGAATATGTATGCACATCGTCTCCAATTGGAAAGTGGAAAATAAATTAATAGAGGTCATCTTATGTATATAGATGGGTGTGCATACACACACAAAAATATTGTAGGATTTATAAATAGTAGTAAGGGAAGGGACCCTAATTTAAGACCAAATTATCAATTTGTTGAGGTTATAAATGATAAAGTATGGAAAGAGAGGTTGATAGATTGATAATGGTTGAGGCTATTAAGGACCTTACCATTGGGGATGAGTTATTAATTGATTACCCCTACTTAAAATGCACTTTTGCGCGAAAGAAAAGGGAAGAAAAAGGTATCCCTAAGGATGTTCCTAAGGGCAGAAAACCAAAAAATAATAAACGAGTGTGGACTCATGTTTTATAAACTATGTTGTCAAAATTATGTTTTATTTAAATTATTGTATAAAAAAGGTAGTTTATAAAATAATGTTCCATTATTCAATTGATGTATATATGTTCATACAATTTTTATTTTTATTTTTTAAGCCATATTTGAATATATTTATTTGAAATTGATACATTTATGATTTATCCAATTGTTTCCAAACATTAAATAATGCTTGTGTTTGTTGATAGGTAGAAGATGTTGATGAAACACATACTAATACCCATCATCCAATTGGGTTATTAATATTTGGACGGGATGATCCAAACCGTCCTTTAAAGCATACCAGGGCAAAAAGAGCAAGTTTGAAGAGATTACTACCACCTGAGAAATTTGAAGAGCTGATGAGATCTACATACATTGATGAAATGCCACCTAGCCTTAATGATGTTGATCATGATAGTGAAAATCCAGTGCATGAAGAAGGATTGAATGAAATGCTTGCAGGTTTCTTTGGGGATGGGAACAATGATGGCAATAATGATCATATGGCTGATAGTAATGATGATAGCAGGGGTAATTACCACCAACATAATGCTGACGATAACAACCTGAAAGATTCCATCAAGCAAGCAGTGAAGACACCCATGTTCAAATCGGGTGCAAGTAGAACCTCACAACGAGCATGCACATTAATATTATTAGAAATCAAGTCACTATTCGGTTGGTCAGACCAAGGATTCACTACCCTAATGAGGTGAGTTGAAATCTATTTCTTACTTTCCATTTTCAATTGGTGTACACAATTTGTAAACATTCATCGACTTCGTTTATATTTCTTTAAGGGGATTTTAAAACCATATATTGTATATAAATAGTCCTAGTATAGAATGGCATATCAAACATGTTCATCATAAGTCAAAAATTCAATTGATTCAATCTCTGGAAATCTTACAGGGCACTAGAAACTAAAATATTCCCTGAAGAGAATGTGTTGCCATCAACTTGTAGAGAGGTGCCTCTATTGTTGGTTGAGTTGGGGATTGAATATAAGAAAATTCATTAATGTAAAAATGATTGCATTTTATACAAAGATGAATATCAGAACAAGGTAGAATTCCCCGTATGTAAAGAGAAGAGATATCGTACAGATGTACAAGGTCCTATAGTTCCAAAGAAGGTTTTACGTCACATGCCAATTATACCAAGACTTCAACGAATGTTTCGTTGCAAGTCACTTGCAGAATTGATGGACTGGCATGCAAAGAACACGAGTAAAGATGGATTCATGCAAATTTCGTTCGACTCCAAAGAAATGAAACACATAGAGGAAAAATGGCCAAGAAAATTCAAAGATGAACCCCGTAGTATCAGGTTTGGTCTTGCAATTGATGGAGTGTGCCCATTCTCTTTCCTGAGCTCAAATTATAGTGTTTTTCCAGTCGGATTGATAGTATACAATATTCCCCCATGGATGAGTGTTAGAAAGGAGCACCTTATGCTAACTCTCATTGTTCCAGGAAAAAATCAAGTTAAAAACATGGATGTTTATCTTGCGCCTTTTATTGATGAGACACAACTTCTATGGAAAGGCATAAGAATGTATGACATATTACGTCCTCCATCAAATAGGTCCTTCACATTGTATGGTGTGCTATGTTGGACTATTCATGATTTCCCATGACTTGATGTTTGTTCTAGTAAGATAAAATATTTACGTATTTACACTCATAATTTATTTTCATCCCAACTTTTATACTTAGTTTTATACTATTTTTTTGATGTTATTAGCATTACTTGTTCAATTGCAAGGCTTCAAACAAAGGGGATATTTGCATGTACAAGATGTGTAGAAAAATTTCAAGGGTGGTATTCTAAAGATCTACATAAATTTATTTATGTAAACAACAGGTTTTTTCTACCACTAGATCATAGGTTTAGAAATCGCCTGAAGAATCAATTTGATGGAAAAGTTGAAAATAGAGGCCCTCCCATGATTATGGGTCCAGGTGATTGGCCTAAGAAGTATGAAGATGCTGAATTGAAACTTGGGAGGATTGTTTTGATCAAGGTGATTCAATTCAAGAACTATAACAAGTTCTAGTCAATATGCCAGAAGGAATGAAAAGGAAATCCATATTTTATGAGCTCCCTTATTGGAAGGATCTATTAATATCTCACCTATTATATCCTATGCATGTCTTCAAAAATTTCCTAGATTCTATATTTTGACATATATCAGGCAAAGAGAAGGACACCTTGTCTTCAAGGAGAGATATTGCTCTTTCGTGTACCAAAATTGATAGAAAACATTTGTGGCCAAATAGGGAAAATGAAACATATGTAGAAGCTCCATGGATTTTGAAAAAAAAAGGAGCTAGACCAACTAAAAAATGTCATCTGTTTAATAAGGACACCTACTGGTTATGGTTCATCATTGGCTAAATCTTTTACAGATGATGGACATATCATAGGATTTAAAACACATTATTTTCATAGTTTTATGAAGGTATTATATATCATCATTTAACATTTACTGGTAACATTGATAAAGTACTAAATATATTTTGTATTATTATTGTGTGAGAAAAAATTACTAATGACCTTTTCATAAATGTGTTTGATAGCATATCATGCCATTGGCAATTAGGGGGGATTCCTGTCTTACAATTGACTTAAGGAATGCCATAAGTCGATTGTCAACATTTACAAGGTATGTGATTATATGAAATGTTCATGTGTGAGAGACATAGAGATATTATATTGAATTTTAATTTTTGACTAAAGGCTCATACTAATTTACTATTCTTATATTAGGTGGGTGACCTTGAAGGAGATCCACAAATCTGAAGTGCCAAAGTGGAAGAAGGAAATTGCATAAATTGTATGTGTATTTGAGAAGGAGCTCCCTACAAGTTTCATGGATCTACAAGTCCATTTACTTATACACCTAGTCGATGACATTGAATTGGCAGGTTTCATATCAACAAGGTGGATGTTTTTCTTTGAGAGGTATGTGAAAACTCTTAAAATATATGCCCGACAAAAGACACATCCAGAGGGTTGCATGGTTGAAGGGTATGCATTGAATGAAGCATCTTTCTTCTTGTGTGAATTCCTTGGTAAGGATTTTGAAGATAGGCCATGCATCTCGGATGAAGAACAGGCATCAGATATTATTGATGGAGAAAAACCACAATCTAATGGTGTTGAAGTACAAATTAATAAGTAAATTCATGATCAGTGTGGTTGTTTTTCTTGCAATCATTAATTTACTCTGTAATTTATTTTTCAAATTAACAACATGACATTTGGAGTTTGAAATAAACATGTTGACATGTAATAGGTGTAGACGAAAGTTCTATACTCGACGAGTTCATTCTGTACCACATGGACTTTATGGACAAATGGATTGATTTGTATGATAAAAAAAGACAATAAGTGTTAGAAGCAAGGAGACAGTTTAAGAGATCGAACCCAAGGAATACTCCACTTCCCACTGATTTGCTTGGGGAATGGGGTAAATATTGCACACTAGAATGGGTTACTAAACAAATTTAAAATCAAATAGAAGATGCAGGTATAGATTCAGACATAACAGAAGATGAAATCAACATGTCTAGAGGATGTGAAAGAAAGGTATAGTTGAAATTTTATAAAATTTTGTTTCCTTACAGTTTTGACAGTATTAACTATTTTGATATTCGTCATTATATTTGTTTTCATTGAAATAAATGGTCTTTCATAGCTGAGGAAATATCCAACAATGTGGGCATATGGTCGACATTATCATGTAGAAAGTGTAGATGTAAAGACATGATCCTTCGATTGTGGCATCGTGGTTGACTTCAAGCAATCCATTCGATCAAGCTCAAAAGATAAGAACATAATTGAAGGGAATCTACAATATCTTGGGAAAATACAAGAAATTATTGAGTTGGAATACCACTCTTTTAAATGTTTTATTTTTAAGTGTAGATGGTATGAAGCATTTGAGAGGACACGAAGACATGATACCCATAGTGGATTGTTTTCTATAGATTCCTCATGCTTCCTACTGGAGGATAAGGAGCCTTATGTTCTACAAATACATTGTGAGCAGGTATTTCTTTAACTCAAACAAGAAGTGGTAGTGATCATTTATCTATTAATTCATAGTTTATTGTGAATATATACATATGTTTATTAATCAATAAAATTGTTATATCATACGTCTAATATATGTATTTCATTCATGTGCAAGTATTTTTCTATGAAGATATTTTGGAACTAAAATGTATGTTTGTCATACATTATGATCCAAGATTAAGGCATGTATTTGACAATGCATTAGCGAATACTGAGAAAAACAATGATGGCCAACAAAATGAGAGAGAGGGATTATAGAACATCGAAGAAATTGACATCCATGATGATGTTGAAGATGGTTATGTTTAGGCACAAGAAGACAATAATCCAGAGTTAGATGATGCTATGGAAGACAACAATATGGATGGTATAGAAAATGATGATCCAAATACATTTGGTAACAATATAGATGGTCTACAGTCAAATTTCAATGATGATGAAGATGATGCAGATCAAGATGAGGATGATGATAATACTAATCACTTGAAAAACGTATGAACATTGACAATGATACATTGGATGACATTGTAGCAGACAATAATGTTAATGACCAAGACTTCTAAATTTTCAGAATTATTTGCAATCCATGTTTAAAAAAGGATGATTCTTATGGCTTAAACTTTGAAATGCTTCAATAATATTATTTGTGTCAATACAAATTACCTATTGCAATATCTTAAATTGTTCAATATTTGGTATGAATTGTTGGCAGAAAAATTAGGATTACTTGGATGCTTCTTCCATTCATTTTGTATCAACATATGTTTGTGAAGACACAAAAGTTAATAAAATATTAATGCACGTAACTCACAATTATTTAAATAAGCAAATTTGTTAACTTTATTATTTTTAAATAGTTTCCATTTATATGTTGAACATGTAACAAGGCAAAATAAGCTGAAATTTTCAAAAAAAATAGCAGCTCTACCAACATCCACAATAAATGCTTTACCGTATCAACACATTCATTCACATAAGCACATTTTTGAGGCTCAATAACTGATATTCATTCAAATTTAAGAAGAAATAAGTATGGAAAACATAAGAAAAATATAGAATGATGACACATTCATGGAGAATCTCTAATAATAAGATGTTCTCCATTATATTGCTTCAATTGATATTACAGTGCTCTTCTTTAATAATCCCAATGTTATCCCCTCAAGTTATTGTGGAAGTATGAAAGGAATTTTAATTCTTAAGTTGATGAAAACCAATCAAAACAATTTCTCTAAAAGGAATTTTAATCCTTAATAGGAGCCAATTAAAGTAAATTATTTGAAAGGACTTTAATTCACACCTAACCAAAAACCAATCAAAGCATCCACATAGTAACAACAAATGTGCCCTGATAAATCTTGTATACATAAATAACTTGAAAAGATCACTTTGGAGACAACAAAGCAATAAATAAGCATGAAAATTTGACACAACAATTTAACACTAAAAATGGATTACGAATTATAATCAATCATCTCCATTATATTTCCTTTTAAATAATATACATTATAACAAAAAGTTATGATGTTTGATGACAAATACTTAATTAACATAAATGAAAACATAACACTTTAGCACATGAATGCATTGATCTGTTAATCTTCCAGTAGGTTCCCGTGACCACTTAAGATCTATTCATGGCTCCTACTCCATGATAATGCACCACCTATAGAGTGTATCTTCCTTATGATGTCGGCTGGTCTTTAAGCTCCAATGGCTGCCCCTATGCATTTGTTGCATCTTTGGTTTGGCTAATGAACAAGTTGATGGTGAAGAGATGATGAGTGTATTCCTCCTCGACATAAGTTTCCACGTTGGAAATTGCACTCTTCATATCATATTCCACATACATCATCTTTTCAAGTTGTTTATGTGTATTTTGTAACACCATCTCTTCATCGTTTATTTCTTGCAATGCAGCATATAGATACATGGTGAGATCATCCTTCCAATCATCTTTCTCCCTAGGATTTCCAAGGCTATCATGGATTGCAAGATACAAATAGAAATATTCAAGGTCCTCTTTGAGCCTATTGTCGTACTTGTTGTATGATTCCACCAACTTATTGTATGTCTGCAATGTTTGACCTTTCATGGCTTTCTCATTTTGGAGCTCCTCCCTTTTGTCAACCATCTGTATTTGCAATCTTTCATTCTCCACAAGTGATGAGTGTGTTTCTTTAAACAATTTCCAATATTCATCAGCACGATCCATCATCTTGTTGAATCTTTCTTTGATTATCTCAGACACAACATTATAATTAGTGGTTTTTTTTCCTATTTCTAGCTCCTTGCATTTCTCTTGAGACTTATAATGATAGTGTTTCTAGTAAGCTACATCTTCTAATGCATCCAATATTCTTTTTTCACCCTCTAACCATGGGGAAAATAATTCTGATATGGAAGAGGAAGATGTTTTATCTCTATGACTAGCCACCTCCTTCCTTAATTTATCATTTTCTTTTACCACTTTTTCAATTTGTGCCTTAGTGAATTTTGCAACATTTATGTTTAGCTCAGCTGTTTCAATGGGGTTAGTGTCCCCTACCCTATGGACCAAAATATTTCCAAACACTTGGTTTGGATTACTGATGAGATCAGGCCTTTTATCTTGAGGATATAATGCCCAAATTAGCAGGGTGGCTTCATCTAGATTGTACCCTGATCCTGAGTACATTTTATCACTTGCCTCTTCTATCAGATACATTTTTTGGTCTCCTCTTTTCCTAAAACTGTCGAACATTATTGCAGAGATGATATCCCATCTTGGTAAGAGTAGTACCCCAGCCTCTTGAAGTAATTATTTTCCCCTTTCGAAGGTGATAGATTCTCACTCTTTGTCTATTCATTTTCTCAACTCTTCCAAGGTGGTTGCCTCTTGGTTAGGAGTGATATCCTTCATCCTCTGTCTTAGCATTCTTCCTTTATGCTCATAAAAAAATTATTTAAATCTAGAGGTCTTGACAAAATCACTGTCAAAAATATTTTTTTGTGCAGCCTTGACTATCACATCATCGGAGAGTTCATTTGATGCTTCAAATTTGACAATGTTTTGTTTTGGAGGTGGCTCATATTGTGTAACTACATGGGCACTTATATGTTCGACCTCATCATCCTCCTCATCACTCTCTTCTTCATCTTCTTCACTCATGGTTGTATCTACAAAGAAGTTCATTTCTGGGTTGTGAGGGTATGTAATCAAGAGGCTCTATGTCCTCAACCTGCATTCTTGAACAAGTTGTTTGAGGTGCTTCAAAGACATCTGGGGTACATCTTTAATTAGCTCATCCACATGAGTGATTATTTTCTCAATTCTTTCCAGAGAATCATGTACTTCATTAAATGCCCCTGAATAGGATGGGGTATTTTCTTTCTTCCAGGTCTCAACAAGCACAACTTTGTTATATGCAGTCATCCTGTCTTTTGTTGAGGCCTCATCATAATTTCTTATTACATCATCAACAAATAATTGGTGTTCATACCTTGATATTCCTTGTGATAATTTTTCCTTGTGAATAAAACCCTCTGTATCATAATTCTTTCTTTCGTTACCCAATGGTAAATTGTATTTTGCCAATTTTGTATCAATTTCTTCATACCCTTCACTGGTGACTACTATAAAATCTCCAAAGAAAAAAGTGCTAGGCATGATAGAATGCTTACTATATCTCTTAAGATGTTTTGCATCAAATTTAGCCAATTGTCTCACGATTTCCAAATAGTCTATTCTGTTTGGAACTGTTTTTGGCAATAGATTTGGGGCTACTTCAAACCCATAGACTCTAATCACAGTGCAATCAGGAAACACATACCAATCACCCCAGTTATGATTTACCTTTTTCCTGGGGTCCTTTTCCTTTGGTCTCAAGAATTTATGTATTTCAGGGGACAGGTTATAATTACATGGATGTCCCAACAATTTCAACAATGGCTTGACAAAATATTCCTCAAAGTACAGATAGTGTGATCTACCATATCTACTATCCCATATGGAAGTCCACATTTGTACAGGTTTATAATTCCCACTTTCATCTACATCTCTTATCCTTAATTCTTCTCCCCAAAACCTTTTAACATGTCCTTTATGCATAAGCAAATGCATAAACAAAGAGTAATGTTTGAAATCATGAATGCTATCACTGTTGCTTTTGATCCTTCCCAACCCCTAGTTCAAAGCATTGGCTAAATAATCGGCATAGTGAAATGGTTTGGCATCTTTGCTTTATATGTCTGCAACTAGGACTATTAGGGAAATTGATATGAGGGGTGGGACCTCTACTCCTAACACTTGTCTAGCTGAATAATATGTATATTGAAAATATTCTTCAAATAAATCCTCATGAAATGGAGGGTTATCATTACTAGAAAACCTTCTAAGCTAGCTACCCTCATCCCTGGGCCTATGTAGTGGTAACTTCCATCTTTTATAGCTCGTGTCCATGTGACGGTACTCTGTTAGAAGGTCTTTGATTGTAAATGGTAAATTCAGAGAGCATTCCAATTGAAAAACATTAGATATGAGATCTTTGGAGATAATGAGAATGTCAGACCCATCGTGTGATTGAATAGCTCTTCTTTTAGGGTCATATTTGTTGGCTAGAGCTTTAACCAAATTTGTATTAACAAACACATTGGGTACCACTAATCTTCCTAGGTTCAATCTCCACGGGTTGCAGACTGGTTGAAACCTATTCTAATTCCTATAATTCCTATAATGGTAAATGAATAGGTCATATCCTCGTCGTGGTGTCCACACGTCTCCTAAACCTTTGTGCTTGTTCCATAACTTATCCATGGAAGGATTTCTCAGTGCACTCCTTTTAGGTCTCAACCTTGACCCCGGGCATTGGTCAATTAA
Organism: Sequoiadendron giganteum; assembly: GCA_007115665.2. Lineage (NCBI taxonomy): Eukaryota > Viridiplantae > Streptophyta > Pinopsida > Cupressales > Cupressaceae > Sequoiadendron > Sequoiadendron giganteum. The sequence continues at coordinate 430,820,921 of CM021108.1, read as the reverse complement.
GTCCTAGTTTAGAAGTCTTTTCTCTTTTTTTTGTTTCTTAATTTTCGGCATTTTTGAGATTTCTTCCATTGTTCAATTTTCTTATAAGTCTTTATAGAAGCAACTTCTTTGTCGATTTTTGTATACTTACTTGGATTCACTTTCAATGGTTCTGAGCTATGCAGTAATGGAGAATTCCCAGCCTCCTTTACTCTGCTCCCGTGTCTAGCGAATCCTTTTCAAGTCTTAATGAAAATATGTGATCAAATTGAGGTATAATTCACTCAACTCTACCTCATAAACGCTCCACTTTCTATCAATCTTGTCATCGGGCAGATCATTTATTTTGAATATCTCAATGATATAAATGAGACATCACATCAGTCAAAAACAATCATCATCATTGCATTGGCAATACCATGATTCCATTTTCACCGATAACCACCTTCTTCATCGATGAACTCCTTCCTTTTGGGGCATCGATAGGATGCCAAATAATGTCTCCCCAATGTGTCCTAGTTACTCCGATATCCTTCCTTAACATGTACTTGATAGTGCATGGTCTTATCGAGTCATCGGGGAGACTCTTGTTAGCCTTCCATCGATAAGTGTCACTTCCTTCGATGCCTTCAGCCTTTTATCGTTGCATCGGGGAAACCAAAATTTATGTTGGCCCGATAACCTTCTTTTCCCTCGATATACTTTCACCACAAGTTGAAATTTATTTTTGTATAATGTATCGCTCCATCGGTGGGACGTTGTGTTCCCTTTTGTTGATATGTTCTAGTGCTGCTGATATTATTTATTTAATATGTTCTAATCCCTAAGATATGCACATAGGACCAATCAATCATGAATTCAGCCAAAAAATAGGGCGCTACACTCGATGCTAGACTAGGTGCTAAAGTACACTCCAAAGTAGACACATAATTAGGCATTAAATTAGGTGCTATTATTGGCGCTACACTCAAGAGCTAAACTCGATGAAAACTCGGCGCTAGACTCGGTGCTAAATTTGGCGTTGAACTCAATGTTAAACATGGTATAAAATTCGGTGCTACTTTTCACCAAATTTAGTGCCTACTTGTTCTCATCGGCATAATAAACGCCAAAAATAGCACTGACCGGACAAATAGCACTGACTTTTTCAGAAAATTGGGGAAATTACATTGAAACAGTTGGTGGAAGCAAAAAAGGGAGCTAATCATAGGGATTTGTTGTAGTGAAAATGTTGTTGATGTTGTTAGGTCTATGGCTGGGGTCTTAGATGAGCATCAATGATGGCTAGAGGAGAGGAGAAATTTTTACTCTAAAAAGAAAAACACAAAGAAATGAAGAGATGTAGTAGAGAACCACAACACTTTATAAATTAAGACAATTATCTTATACTTATGAATTTATGAATTTGGTTGGATGGATATTTTTGGTGATGAATTTGTAAATTTGGTTGGATAGATATTTTTAGTGATGAATTTATGAATTTGGCTGGATGGATATTTTTGGTGATGAATTTATGAATTTGGTTGGATGGATATTTTTAGTGATGAATTTATGAATTTGGTTGGATGCATATTTTTTAGTGTTGAATTTATGAATATAATAACTTATAATGATGAATTTATAATAGTAAATTTTATGACTACTATCATAATTTCTCCTCTTAGAGAAATGTAATTTATATGCGTTAGACATAAATGAGCTTTTTGTGAATGTTTCAAGTTTATTTTTTAGTATGTACATGTATTAAAATTACATAGTTCTAGATCTTAAATTTTGAAATTTGTATGTACACATAGTTTAGTTGAATCATGTATTCATGTATTATGCATCTTATTTTTTATTTTAAATGTATGTACATCTTAAATTTTGAAATTTGTAGGCACATGCCCAAGTTGAATCAATGCATGTATGTGTATGTATATGTATGCACATCCTATTTAAACAAATTTTCATGTATGTTTAAAATTTAACTATTTCTTGTAATTTTGTATAATTTAATGCAGGTGAACACTTATATAGATATCATGGATCAATTTGACATTGATGATATTATTAATCCACCACCTCAGCAACCTCCACCTCCACCCCCTCCATCTCATATCCCACCTTCACCACATGTGGATTAGATGAGGCTCACTTGTGAGCACGTATCAATGAAAATGTGGAATCCATTCAAAACCAAATCAATGCTATGCAAAATGAAGCATTGATTCCACCACATGTGAGACATTTTGCATTTGTGATGCAAAATGTTGTCGATGCCATTAGGTCTATTGATTCTGACTTAGATATGCATCGACGAGATAGGGAGGAGATGAGACAATTTTATGCAGATGGTCTCTCATCTAAATAAATTTTATACCTAAAAATAACAAAATCCCATCTAGAACCTTATTTTATCGACCCTAATACTCACCAACCCATTCCTGTAACTAAATCTAAAATATCCATGAGGTGGTGTATACATCCACAAATGAGTGCAAATTTTTGGGATCGATGGTGAATGGTATTTGACAATCCACCACATGCTAATCTAGAGGTCCCATTATATTTTTTGAGGAAACTATATGTAGAGTTTGTTTTGGGGAAAAAACCCAATTATTTTGATTTTAAATTATTTCAAGGTGTTGGTGGTGGCATGCCACAACAGAGGTTAGGGGCAAGGGTTGATCCCCAATTCCCTGTACATACACAACCCCTTGTTGCTCCTCTTGGTCTTTCCATTCTAACACATGTACATCAACATGTGGTGATATCCACATTAGGATCCTTGAGTACTCTCACATGAGACCTTGATTAGCATACTTCTACAATAGCGGCTAGGGAGCCTAGAGACTATGATGATGGAGGAGTGTTTTATGGAGTTGGTCCTAGTACCACTCCACAAGTGTCGACACTACATATATGTACTAGTTTCCATCAACTATACTATGGACGTAGGCAACACCTGGTGGATCATCTGGCCGCCTCAGTTCATTCGTAGAATTTCTTACTACAGAGCATCACCTTGAGGACAGTGCAACAGAGGTATAAATATGCATCTACATGTTGAATTTATAATAATTTTAATTTACATATATATCAAAAAAAATTGCAATACATTTTAACAATCAAACTGTTTTGTGTAGATGACACTAACGATAGGGCAATCATTTGCACCTCGAGTATATATGTCAACACTAGTCCAAGTTAGCAACCCTTATGGGGTATTTTGATTTCAATTTTTTAAATTATATATGAAATAATTTTTTAACTTGAATTTTTAATTTTTAATTCAATCATGAACATATGTTTTAAATATTTATGTTGGTTCAGGGGACTCAATCGAATTCCACATAGATTCCACTCGACGGGTTGTCAAGTGCTCATCGACTGTCGAGCATCTCAGATTAGGGGTAGGTATATTCATATTGTAAATTATTTAACTTACTATAGATACTTAAAAATGTCCTAAATGATATCATGCACTTGAGTCAGATACACTAACATCATTTCATCCTAAAACCCATCCTCTTTTCGCTTAATTGTTTAAATTAGCCTAGTTATTTAATTAATTATGTCATTTTCATATATTAATCTAATTAATTTAATTAGGTTAACTCACCCCCTTTCATGCTAATATTTCATCCTATTAAATTGAATAAATCTAATTATTTAATCTAACCCCTAAGTCCTCTTATTTAATTAAATAACCCTAAAGTTATTTAATTAAATACCATATCACTATCCCCTTTTTTCATTAAATCACTTTATTTAATGAATATCATTTAACTCCCCTAATTGACATAATTAAAACTTTGTTTTAATTATCAATTACTAATAAATCTAATTCCCTCGAATTGCAAGGGAATACTCCAAATGAATATTCCTCCTTTGCACATTCCTCCAAAAGATAATATTCCCATGAAATATTCCTTCCCCTTTTGCACATTAAAACTTTATTTTAATTTGCTAAATATCTAATTTTCCTCACCCATGAGGATATTCCAAGGAATATTCTCTCATAAAAAACTTAAAAGACTTCATGTGCAAGTTAACCTACAAGACTTCTTGTGCAAGTCTTGAAAGTGTGTTTGTTTGGAAGAATATGAACCCTTGATTCTTTCCTTGATCTATGAGATCATTGATTCTCATCCATTGATGAGAATCCATGATCCATGTTTCATCTCTCCTCCATTTTTGATCATTGATTAGCCTTTTTAATCTCAACCCTTCATTTCTCATTTACTTTCCTATAAATAGGTCACTATTTGGAGACAAATGGATCCATCTTTTAACAAAAAATTTATGTTATTAAAATTATTTGCACTTGCACTCACATTTAACACCATTTTAACTTAATTTACTTGCATATTAGCTTAGCTTCCATTAATGGCTTCCATGATAACATCTAGATGGATCTATTTAGCTTATTTGGTAATTAGGGTTTGAATCTTTTTAGCTTAAAATCCATTTAGATTAGCTTTGCACTCACCCATATCAATCATCTTAGTCTAAATCATGTTAGAATAACTTGCATCATATTCATTTATCTTTAAATCATGTTTCATCACACATCTATCATTGGTTTCATTGATTCTCTTCAATAGAATCGATCGAAATGAGCTCATGTATCCACATGACTGGGAAAGGGTCGCCATTCCACATCAATGTGACACTACTCCCCCAATAGGATAAGTTTTAATGGATTAGAATAGGTGTTTTAAAATATTTCTTAGTTTAATATGTTAGTTTTAATGGATGCTTAGTTTAGTCTTTATTGATTGATCTCTATTGGGATTGACACTTAGTGGCTTGAATATTCTTTGTATCCTCATGGATCAAGTGTAGTCGACCCATACTAATCCATCGGTCACATTTTGGCGCTAGAAGGAGGGAACGAGCTAACTAATCTGATGATTTTCTTGTCAAATCTCAATTTTCCTTGTGTTTTCAAGTACAACAATGCTATTGATTATCCATTGATGCATTTGATGATGTGACGCTATACAATGATGCACATGTGATTTCAGCTTATCGATGCATAATTAAAATAGTGACCCATAATTAATTTTGTCACCACAAATTAATATAGCGATGCTAATATCAATTTTTAACATAGAATTAATTATTTTTTAGTGACACAATCGATTTGGCAATGCAATTGACCTCAATGTTTGCTACAGAGGACCACTATTGATATTTCAATATGGTGAAAGATATCCTATACAATGTCACTATTGATGGATTTCAGTGACAATTAATTTCAACATCGTGAATTACTGGTAAACAGAACATAACTAGATTTTTTGGCATGTGTTTGAATTTTTTTAGCTTTTTTTGACCACGAACATGTCTCTAACTTCTTGTTTTGGTTTTTACACTAACTGGAATTTGCAGGTTTGGACAATACAACTTGAAGAAAAGCAGCATACTACTATCAGTTAAACTATACTTGTAACAAGTGTTGTGACACTTTTGGGGCAATTATAAACTATTTATGTTGCTTTTTATTTCATGTTTTAGGACCTAACTGTAATGATCTAAAATCTTCCTGCAAGATCAACAATTGATTAGTTGTACCTGCAAGTTAATATAAACCAAGCAATAGAATGCAAAGGAATTAAATAAATAAATGGAAGAACTATTAAGAAAGATCTCACCCATCTAGTATCCCATGGCTGACTTCCATTGCACCTTCTCCAGCTTTGGAATGATGGATGCCCTCAGCCTTAGTGTGAGCAACTCTCTAAGCCTAGCCTCAACAAAGCTTTTGAAGGATTTTAAACTTAAACTAATATGCAAATAGTAACAATAGCCTATGATATGAAGAATGCCTATAATAAAAGTTTCTCAAGTAAATGATCATCGATCCGAAAATGATATCAAGATTGTCATTTTATAGAAAATGTAATCTTGAACGGACGGACAAGATGAGAGATTGAAGAATGCCTAGAATCAAAGGTCAAGATTCAATAAGGCAACTCTCAATTAGGGTTAGGGCAAAATACCCATATGTGTAAATAAGATTTAATTAAATGAATTAAATCAAGACTGAATGTGACAGTTAAGATGAAATTAGTAAAAATCAGAAGACAAGAGGATGAGATTTTAGAAAATCAATAATTTTAGAAATTACTTGATTTGTAGAAGAATATTTCCCTTTTTGAATTAAATTAATTCAAGATATAGATTTTGTGAGGTAATTAGTAATTGATTTTTGAAATTAATTACTAAATGAAGAATCAGTTAACCATGTGAGATATTTTTAAATGCTTTGTTTTATTTGAAATTATAAAAGTGTCACATGCCATAATTAAATAATTATAAATAATTATTTAATTTAGAAGAAGTAGTTAATTAATTAAATAAATTATCAAATCTATTTAATTAAGAGGATTTAGGAATTAGTGACATATTAAATCAATATATTAAAATATATTTATTTAATAATCAGGAGGACATAAATGATAAAGATTTAAATAAAATAAATAGGATGACTTTATTTAATTATTAGAAGACTTTGACAGTTAGTGACATATTAAATAAATAGATATAATTTATTTATTTAATAATCATGAGGAATGAGAGATATTATGAATTAATTAAATAATTATAAATTATTTAATTAATAGTTGAATGTGGGTTAGAAACATAATTAAAATGTTATAATCATGTCATGACGAGGGTGGTAAAATAGTGCTTGCAGGTCTTGGCCATTTTTATGTGTCTACATTTGTCCCTCTTTGTCATAATGCAGCTTGTCGCATTGTGGCAAATAAAACAAGTCCAAAATATGCCCCAGTGAAGGTATGGAGTGTCTATGCCCCCTCGGGAAAATTTTTGAATTTCGACCCGGTGTCAGAAAAATTTGGAAAATATCCCGATTAGCTCAAATAATTACCAGATAAGTAACAACGCGAACGATTTTGAAAACGAAGGACGTTAAGGTAGCCAAAATGCCGGTCAAAGGTGGTCAAATGAGCCTCCAGTAGGACCTACTAGGTCAAAAACCCTAATTTTCAGCCTATAAATAGGTTGAAAAGGTTAAACCAAATGTCATTTGCTCATTTGTCATATTGAAAATTTAGAAAATAGACCTTTGAGCGACGATGGTGATTCTGACAACTACACACCATGGATATTGCGTGCACACATTCCAACGACTCGAGGGTGTAGGGGCACCGGTAAGTACCCTATCCAACTTGTCAAATTTCAATTTTTATGCATTTATGAGGGTTAAATGGGGGGGAAACAATTGTGGTGCGACGCAAATTCTATCGCGAAAGTCGCAAACGCCTTCGCGTTCGCCGCATTTGATTGCATCGCGACGCAAGTGCGATGGGTAAGTTAGATTGTTTGTGCGATTGCGCATTCGCAAATCGCCATGACGCAATCGAAAATGTGAGATGCAATCGCAGATTTTGTAATGCATTTGCAAATTTAAGACGCATTTGGCATGCCTCACAATGCATATGCTATTGAATTGCGCATAAGATAGCTTAAATGATGCATTCGTTGTTTGCTCACGCATTTGATGGTCAGAACGACACATTTGACGTATTGTAACGCATTTGTTTTGCCCCAAGCCACAATTGAAACATTGTGACTCATTTGCGGTCAATGCGATGTAGTTGAAGTTGACCATAGTTGACTTTTGCCGAGATTAATTTTTATGTACCCTTGACCTACCAGTAGTATGAAACTTTCAGTATGTGCTAATCCCTGCCCTTTCCTTATGCAGAGTCGATTGGTGCCCATTTATACACGAGAGTTCCGGCCAGCTACCTATGCTCTTCAAGATCGTCTCAACGGTAGACAGAGGCAGCGGTTGATGGCCCTAGGCCTGTACCATGTTACTTACATGCCCGTTATTCGGGAAAACAGAGGTTTGCTGACAGCTCTTTGCGAGAGGTGTCATTCAGAGACCTGCTCATTTCACCTGCCTACTGGAGAGGCGACAGTGACCTTAGAGGATGTGTACCATATTCTTCGGATTCCGATTAGCGGAGAGAGGGTGCTCTATGATCCCTACCGAGGGCGGCAGGTCTTGACAGAGAGATATGAGGGTGTCAATGGTGCGCAGTTGGCTCTAGACAGTTACGAGATTGGCTGGGATGTTGTGGCTGACCGATTTCCCAGGTTTGATGCCATGCTCATGACCTTGATTGCCAGATTATTGATCCTCGATCGTCGTGGTCATGGATTTCCCATTAGATGGGGGGATGTTCTAGTTCGGATGCATCTACAGAGGATTGTTTTTGCTTGGGGGCCTTGCTTGTTGGCCATGTTATACCATTAGTTACATGAGGTAGTTTACCATCAGGGGCACAATATCAGCTGCAGGACTACCTTACTCATGATTTGGGTATGGGAGCACATTCCCATTTTTCGACTGCTAGTACAGATGCAGCAGTTGGGTGATGGGATGCCATATGTTTATCTGTATGCCAGATCAGTTAGCCAGACTCATGTTGGAGATACCGGGTACTAGCGTCATCGGATAGACATGATGATCAGCTTTGTTTGGAGACCCTACAGAGAGTGCACTCAGTGGTTAGATGAGGACGACCATTTGTCCTTTTGCCGATAGTTCAAGTACTTGATCAGTTGTATTGTATAGATGCAATGGATCATTGAGATGTATCTGCCCCAACGGGTACTACGACAGTTTGGGGAGCAGCAGATTGTGCCAGTAGGCACTATAGAGTATGCTCGGTCATCTAGGCAGACCATGTGGGGGCCACCCATATCAGTCACAGTGGCAGAGCAGCAGGTTGACAGCCTGGTGGCAGTACAGTGGGCATAGAGAGGGGGTCCAGTAGATCCAGGGATGTCTATGGATTTTGACACATGGTGGTAGGTTCACAGGCCCATCTCTTTGACAAATCTGGATGGTCCACTGCTGATAGATCATAGATCAGTGATTCCACGGGTTTAAGGAGAGGGCGAGGTGGCAGAGATGGAGGGAGAGACAACAGAGGTGCCAAGGGTAGAGTTCGAGGCAGGGCCAAAGGCTGAGACAGGGGAAACGGAGCAGGTGGAGGGGGTGGAGGAGACGATGGTGGTGGAGGAGATGGAGGAGGTGGAGGGGGTGGAGGAGATGATGACGGTGGAGGAGATGAAGGAGGTGGGGGAGATAGCCGGGGTGCCAAGAGGAGGAGAGATGACCGAGGGCGGAGGCAGCCCAGGAGAGTCAGGCAAAGAGTGGGTGGTGTACCATTGTCACCCATTCGAGAGGAGGGGGAGGAGAGAGAGTTGGAGGTGAGGGCTGAGGAGGAGGTGGAGGTGGAGGTGGTGGCCGAGGAGGAGGTGGTGGCAGTGGTTGAGGAGGAGGTGGCAGCGGAGGAGAGAGTAGAGGAGGATCCTCTTGTTGGGGGACACCCTCTTGATATAGATGTGGAGGAGATCTGGGTGGAGGAGGATAGGGACAAGGAGGAGGAGGAGGAGGATGAGGCAGATCAGAGACTGCAGGAGTGGATGATCTCTGGAGATGATGATGGTGGAAGACCACCCATTTTTCCTGCGGATGCCACCGTTGATCAGTGGATCTCAGACTTACAGAGCAAACTCGATGCGGCCTTGTCTCAGAATAAGGCCTTAGCAGCAGAGTTAGAGGTCACCTGGGTTGAGCGGGATCAGGCCATCATTCGGCTACAGGAGTCAGAGCGGTGGTTTCAGAGTTTTCTGCATTATGTTCTGGGCCGACAAGGGATATGGCCTGAGATTTGGCTAGGGTAGCAAAGAGTAGGGGCCGGTACAGGGCATTATATGAGCAAGCAGTTCCACCTGATAGACGGGACCCAGGGTTGTCCCAATCCTACAGCAGGACAGGTAGTGGTAGTCAGACTCACAGTAGTAGGTCCCATAGCAGTAGTCACACCAGTGCTGGAGGGTCCACTTCATTAGGTCAGTCTTTAGGCCATAGATCTCATAGCTCTCATAGACATTCGTCAGGGCACAGCCACAGATCAGAGCATGGTCACTGGTCAGAGCACGGTCACAGGTCAATGTCTTCAGGGTAGCAGATAGAGCAGAGAGCCTCCTGTTACTGATCCCACAGGATCTCAGAGTGGGACACTAGAGAGGACACCCATTCAGTTCACTGTTCATTTGATGGATCAATCACAGTTACCTCGCAGTTCACCTCCACGAGATGGAGAAGGGCCATATTAGGACTTGCTTTAGACACATATATATTTTGATATTCGAGCCTGCGAGCTCTATTTTTGGGATATCATTTGATTCTATCCTGTGACATAACATTTTTTGAGATTATATATGCGATGCAGTTTTGATGTGGCCTATATGATGTAATGTGTTATGGTATTCTATGTTTTTATGAGATGCTTATGTGATGTTTTTATGATGCTATGAGATGTATTTATGCTTATTTTTATGAATGCGATTATGGATGTGGTAATGTATGTATGCATTGTGTAATGTTGTGATGATGTGATTCCTATATTCTGATGTAAATGTTTATTGATGCTGCTTATATGTTGATGCAAATGATAATGTTTATGCAATGTGAATTATGGTATCTGATATATGCAGATGTGAATATGAAATGATCGTGCCATTATGTATGCAACTTTGTTTTTTTATGTCACAAGATATCGTCAGAGAACCATAGAAGAGAAGACGAAGATGGATGTTAGTGTGAAGAAAGATATGCATGTTAGTGCGAAAATTAAAAATCCTTCAAAGCTTTGCTATAGTGCTATTCTAGTTGTTGCCCTTTAATTGTCTTTCGGAAAAAATGTCATGATGGCCGACAAACACTATGATATGACATAGATCAATAGTGTGCAAGGTTGAACCATCACGTAGATCAACAGTTGCAGACAAAGGATGATCATGACTCATGCCAGGAACACAATTTCCCTTAGTCACTTTATCATGACCAACCACCAGAAAAACCAAACCAATCACGAGACGTTGATGCTTCTCTAAATCTTGATGATAGGACATCCTTGAGAAACTAGCCACATGATAGTAAATAGACAGTAAAAATCATCATACTATGTCATTGCTTCTCTAAATCCTGAAGTCAGGACATCGTGGAGAAACTAATAGCAGAGTGATAAGCAGACAAGGATAATCATCATGATATGTCATGGTTCCTAAGACATAAGGAACTAATATCATGATTATTATCAAAAGACAGAAAAAAAAAGTTTGCCAAGTGTTTTAATGTCAGGTGTTGTCAAATGTCGAGCAATATCAAATTTAGGAAGGACACATCCTGAATGACGTTGATATCTAGGAGATCGATTCTTGGAGTTAGGAGAATCCGTCAAAATGCCAGATGATGATGATGCTTAGGAAGGACACATCCAAAAGCATAAAGAAGTTGACGAGAGTTGCTCTTCAGAAGGACACATCTGAAGAAGAACCCAAAGCTTTTCCATGATAAATTGTTTTCATAGGATTTTGACTACATGTCGTTGCTGACATGTTGAATTAATTGAGAGTGTTGGTGGAACAGATTGCCGATAGATTGATAATTCAATATTGACATAAGACTTGTTTGATTCGAATATTCACTTGGTTCAAAGATAGCTTGACTCGAAGATAGCTTGACGTGGGTGAAAATATTGTGCCATGAACCCTAATGGACTGACCTAGTGCAGCCTCGGGGGTCCATCGATTGATGGCCTTGCCTACATCGTGCACTCAAAGACCTCGTAGTTTTACACGACCAATGACATTGTCCAAAGGACAAGAGTTTGAATCATGATTTTATTTTGACAAACCTAGAAGGACTGACCTAATGTCTCGGGGATTCAAAGATGAATCTTGCCTACGTAGCAAAAGCACAGAGACAACGTAGTTCGAATGAGGATGAAGATTGAAATGACATGATCTATTGGAGTGATCAGATTGACTTTGATGTTGGATTTTGACATTGATTTGGATGTTTTTGTATTTTCTCAGGACGCTTTCTAATTTTTAGGTCTTTTTTCAGGACTTTTTCAAATTTTTATGATTTTTTCAAGACTTTTTCAATTTTTTAGGATTTTTTCAAGACTTTTTGAGAATGTAGAATCATGTATGGTACCCATTGCAGTTACATGATAAAGTTCTTGCCCCCAGATAGGTTGGGGAATACCCAAGTTCAATGATATGGAGATAGGTAGACGCCAGGTAAAGGCAAAGATATGCAAGGAATTATGTCAACCAGATGTTAACCATGGTTGGAATTGACAGGACTTAGGACGGATGTCGTGAATGTGTCAGGCCTTTGTGATTATGACAAATGGGTAGAGGTCGATTTGAGTAACAGTAGATGGTGAAGCAATGATCGACTACGCATGGCGCCTGTTTGCTGGGTTTTCACCATGGTACTTATCCAAAGCGCCTGTTTGCCAGGTTTTCACTATTGGATGAATTCATTTCTTTTTACTATTTTTGCCATTTTTTTTTTTTTTTGTGTCACCAAGATGCCTGTTTGCCAGGTTTTCAATTTTTTTGTATTTTGTAGGTTTTTAGCCAAGTTCTATGGTGCTATGTGTAGAATTTTCTCAGGTGTAAGTTGTTGATGGGTTTTGTCAGCTGTTCTCCATCAGGTGTGGCCAACTCATAAGCTCTGGAACCAAATGTGGCAGTAATGATATAAGGACCAAGCCAATTACCCTCAAACTTGCCCGGCTTTTCACGGTCCACCTGATTTCTAGGGTTCTACATGAGAACCAAGTCACCAATTTCAAACTTTCTCACCATTACTCTTTTGTTGTAACTTCGGCAAAGATGATTTTGATATGCTTGTAGATGATTTAAGGCATTTTTCCATCTTTCTTGTAGCATTTCCAACTCATGTAGGCGAGTATGTTTGTACTCTTCATCATCAATCATTCCTTTCAAAGAAACTCGGAGAGAAGGAATTTTGACCTCGATGGGTAATATGGCCTCAGATCCATAGACCAGGGAAAATGGAGTGGCTCCAGTAGGGGTACGAGTGCTGGTACGATAGGCCCATAAAGTAGGATTGATTTGTAGGTGCCAATCTTGGCTAGCATCATTGACGGTCTTCTTCAAAATGCGAAGGATTGTTTTATTGGACGCCTCAGCTTGGCCATTACCTTATGGATAGTATGGGGTGGAAAAGTGGTGCTGGATGTGGAATCGCTCACAGAGTTCATGAACGTCCTAATTTTTGAATGGACTATCATTATCTATGATGATGGATTGTGGGACACCATACCGGAAAATGATGTAATTCAGGATAAACTTGGATATTTGCTTATCGGTGATGTAAGTGAGAGGGACGACTTCAATCCACTTAGTAAAATACTCAGTGGTGGTGATTATGAATTTATGGCCATTAGACGAGGATGGATGGATCTTACCCACGAGGTCGAGTCCCCATTGTGCAAAAGGCCATGGAGAAGTGATCGGTCTTAATTCCTGTGTAGGTGCATGAATCAGGTCGCTATGCACCTGGCATTTCCGACATGTTCTGACAAAATGAAGAGCATCTTTTTCCAATGTCAGCCAGTAGTATCCCAGTCTGGTGACTTTCCTAGCTAAGGTTGGACCACTCGAATGAGATCCACATATACCCTCATGTACTTCTCATAAAGTCGTTTGGGCTTCATCAGTGTCGAGACAGCGAAGAAGGGCGTTGTCAAAGCCACAACGGTATAAGGTGTCACTGACGATGGTATGTCTAGCCACTTTTCGGATAAAGGATTTTCTTTGGTTGTTAGACAGGTTGGGTGGGAGGGTTTGGGTTTTAAGATAGTCGTATATGTCTTGATACCAAGGCGAACTGGGACCAATAATCTCACACACCATTTCGGACTCTGGAATGTCATATGCAGGCATCAACAACTGTTCCACTAAGAAATAAAATTGTGACACATTCTTAGGGATGTGTAGGAGAGATCCAATGGTAGCCATTACATCGGCTGCTTTATTCTGTGTCCTTGGGATTTGTTCAAATGCAATCATTTTGAAATACATCAGGAAACTATCCACCATTCTTTTATAGGGAAGCAACTTCTCATCCTTTGTGTCATAGTCATCATTCACTTGATTGATGACTAATTGAGAATCTCCGAATACGAGCAATGTCTGAATTTTCCATTTGATTGCTATCTTGAGACCTGTGACCAATGCCTCGTATTCTGCAATATTATTTGTACAAGGGAAGGCAATCCGAAATGATTTAGGAATTGAATCCCCTTGTGGTGTAATAAATAATATGCCAGCTCCTGAGCTGTGACCAGTGTGGGACCCATCAAAGTATAGTTTCCATGGTGAAGTTGGTTCTACGTGAAAAATAGACTCATCTGGAAAGTCAGTTATCAATGGATGAGTAGCTTGGATTGGTGCATCTGCCAGTTGATCCGCTATTACTTGACCCTTTATAACCTTGCGCTCCACATACTATATGTCATATTCGCTTAATATCATGACCCATTTTGCCAAACGGCCTGTCAATGTTGCTCGACTCAGAAGATACTTTAATGGGTCAATCTTTGCCACTAAATGTGTTTGATGGCTTAGCATATAGTGTCTAAGTTTTTGTGCTGCGAAAACAACCGCAAGGCATGCCCTTTCAATGGTTGTGTAATTGAGCTCATATCCAATTAGTGTGCGACTGATATAATATATGGCTCTTTCTTTTTCTTCATGGTCATTTTGCGCCAATAATGCCCCTAATGCATTTATCATTGCGGAGACATATAGGATTTATGGTTTGCCCTCAATAGGCAGCATCAACACTGGTGGTGTCAATAGATATTCTTTTATTTGGTCAAAGGCTATGTTGCACTTATCTGTCCATACAAAAGGAATGCTTTTGTGTAGTAGATATTGGAATGGTTGACACTTGTCTACCAGTTGTGCAATGAAGCGATGAATAGACTGTAATCTACCCTGGAGTGTGCGCAACTCACTAATTCCCTTTGGTGGAGGCATGTTCAGAATTGCTTTTACTTTTGCGGGATCAACCTCAATGCCTTGTCTTGAAACAATGTATCCTAGTAGCTTGCCTGAAGTGACTCCAAAGACACATTTCTTTGGGTTCAATCTAACCTTGTAATCCTCAAGCCGTCTAAAATTTTTATCCAAGACTTTGAGATGTTCTATCCTTGTCAAGGATTTTGCCAATAGGTCATCCACATAATCTTCCATTAGAATGTGCATCATGTCATGGAAGATTGTTGTCATAGCCCTTTGGTAGGCAGCGCCTACATTCTTTAGGCCAAAAAGCATGACGTTCCAACAGTATGTTCCCCAAGGACAAGTGAATGTTGTTTTATGTTGATCCTCTATTGCAATTTGGATTTGGTTATAGCTAGAAAAACCATCCATGAGAGATAGCATCTCATATCCTGCCGTGAGGTCAACAATCATGTCTATGTTTGGTAGGGGGAAGTCATCCTTTGGGAAAGCTTTATTCAAATCTCTAAAATCTGTGCAGATATGGATTTGTCCATTCGGCTTGGTAATAAGAACAATGTTTGATATCCAATCCGCATAATCAATTGGCCTTATCAATTCAGCATCCAGTAACTTTTTTAATTCTGCCTTGACAAGTAGTGCGATTTGTGGGTGCATCTTACGCAACTTTTGTTTGACCGGCTTGATTCCTGGGATTAAAGGAAGATGATGCAGAACCAATTCAGGATCAAGCCCTGGCATGTCACCATATGACCATGCGAAGTTAACTTTTCTCTCTGTGAAAAATTGTTTAAATTCAGGTTTTTCTTCATCTAACAATGATGCGGCCAAGAGAATCATTTTGGGATTTTCTGGTGTAGCTATGTTAACTTTTGTTGTCTCCTCAATGAGCATGGTCGATTTTTCCTGTGTTATGGGGAGAAAGTCCAATCCTCTATCCTTAGGCACCTCAGAGAGGTTTTCACCTTCGGATGCGTCCTTTGTTTTTACTATTTTACTACTAGAAGGTGCCTTGCGGTTTTAACTTAAAGGCATTTCTTTTTCTATTTTATTTTTTGTATTTTTGCGACTGGAGGATTGCACAGTCTCCCCGAAGTAAGCTACACAATCTAGATCAATGGAGAATCCTATTTTGTGGTCTCCTCATGGAATACCATCTCTTAGTCCCATGAATTCTGCAATTGCCTTGTCATTCTGAAATATGTCCATCATTGGTGGATCTTGTTGGTCCCAGTCGATTAATTGTGGGTAAACAAGGGAGATTCCATCATTAGTGTTGGTAAAGGATGGGGATGATGCGGAAAGTGTGCAAATTGATGCCTCAAGTGTAAAGGAAAAGTTGTCAATTTCCACTTTCGTGTTCGATGTAATGGATGGTCCATACTCTGAGTCAGATGAATCAAATTCAAAATCATAATATGGGATGAAGTTATCAACATTGTGACTAGTGGTAGGTATTTCAGAAATATGGGTAATGGGTTCAGGTAGGTTAGGCTCATGGGTGAGCTCAGGAATGGGGTGGTATGATTCAGGTATTGCCGACGACACTTTGTGTTCTTCTGGATTCCAAGGAATGCTTAGCCATTTCTTGTCTTTAGAATGTCGGTCAATAGGGTCAATGTTATATTGCTAGCGGAATTGTTCTTCAAAGGAAGGTTGGCCAGGTTCCAAGAATAGTTCATTAATGTCATAGTCATTGACAATTTTATCAGATCCCCATTCCCAGTCATTTGAGTCCGTTTCAGTTAGGGATTCTTCGCTTGTCCCGACACTTTCTGTTGCCATTACGTCCTTAGTTGAAAATTCATAGATACATTCATCGTCAGTTCTGAGTTGGTTGAACCCTAGCCCTATGTATCTTGGTCTTGCCATTATAATAATAGGTTCCCTTCTTCCATTGTTGTTCTTTCCAAGGCCACTTGTGCCATCAAAACCTTGGGCTTTGCATATATCATATCCTTTGACATAGAGATGTAGCGGTAGTGGAGATAACTCTATTGGGTCTTTGTAGATCCAATTATCCATGTCAATAATGACTTCATTACCCATATCGCCCCACCATGTAAAAACAATTTTTGGTGGAACGTTGAAAGTTACTTTGGGCTCAATTGCAAAACAAGGTCTACCATAGACTTTTGGTGGCTTTGGTATTGTGGTTATACAGTAAGCCGTGTTCAATTTGAACTCTCCACAAGCAAGGTCCTGGATCTAAAAGTCTTTACTTGGGATGGATGTCAATGAAGATGGTTTGGTAGAAGGTGATGGAATGGATGATTTCACGAGTGTTGATGGGTCAATGTATTTGGATGTGGTGGAAGATGAGGCCTCCCAATTGATGGGTACCTAGTGCTCAGCAGTAGCTCGCAAGTTGGTGCAGTATTGAAATGGATCAGGATCTTCAGGGATAGTGATCTTAGTTCCATCAAAAGGGAATTTGAGGCATTGGTGGTACGTGGATGGAATATCCTTTAGAGCATGAATCCAAGGGTGACCAAGTAAGATATTATAGTGGATATCACGATCCAGGACCTAGCATGTGGTATCTATGATGACCGGTCCCACTCGGAGTGGAATTGTAATAATGCCTTTAGAAGTGCATTCTTCATCATCATATGCTTTGATGACGATGCTTTTGCTAGAATCCACACATGCCTTGGAGAAACCAAGAGCTTTGACCAATTTCAGAGAGAAAATATTCAATCCTGCTCCGCCATCTACTAGGACTCATTGAACCTTATGCTTGTGGACAAAGACTTCAATGTGAAGGGCATCATTGTGGGATGGTTTGGGTGAAGAATAGTCGTTGTCTGAAAAGGTGATGTGGTGAGGTGAATTCAAGTATCCGACCATGGTCTCAAAGTGGTTGACATCGATGTTGGTAGGGATAGATGACTCTTGCAGTACTTTATCTAGGATGGCCTTCTACGTAGGTGAAATATGGAGTAGTTCAAGGATGGATATTTGAGGAGGTGTTTTATTTAACTGCTCAACAATGTTGAACTCTGATTTTGTGGTGGATTGTCTAGCAGATGGACCAGGTATGGTGATCTTTGGTTGATGAGCAGAAGGACCTAGGATAGTGACCTTGCCTTTACGCATAGTCACATTGCATTCTGGGGCTCTTTTGATGTTGATGGTATTAACAGATTCATCTTCATTAGCAATGCGAAGATTGTTGATATCGATACCATTAGGATAACTGTATGCAGGATGAGTGGTATTATAGGCTGGATGGATATGGTTGGCTTGATTTTTTGTATGCTTTGTGCCAGACAAGGAAGCTTTACCATGATCCTACATTGGGTTTTTGTGTATGGTATGATCTGCATTAGATGAAAAAGATTGACCACCCATCTCAATGGTGTGGTTCTCTATGAGATCTTGCACCAGATTTCGCAATTGGCGACAAGAGGAGGTTTTGTGCCCTTTGGCACGGTGGTAATCACAGAATGAATTGTCATCCCACCATGACGGCTTGAATTGACCAGGGTCATACGGTTTTGGCTCTTCCAGTGTGATGATGTCGTTTTGAAGAATTTTCTTCAAGACAGTTTCAATAAGTTCACCCAACGGGGTGTATGTACATTTTTGGAACTGTCATGGTTGACACAACTACCTTTGATTCGATTGTACATGATTTTTTTGGATAGCGTTGGTAGTTGGTGTCAGTGTAGTTACAAGTGCGTTTTGATTGTGTACTCCTTTGATTGTGAGTACATGACCTATTGCATTGAGGGTTTTTGCATCAACTACACTGTCATTTGTGATGTGCTTGTTCTTAACCCAGTATTTGTTTTTGTCATTTGAACTACTTGGGTTATTATTGGTGGTGGCATTGATGGTTTTTCCACCATATTTCAATTCACCTTTAGCAATCAAGGCTTTCTCCAGTTGAACACCCTTTTCAACAAGGTCAACAAAAGTGGTGCAACAATGGACTTGTAATCCATACCTTAGTGGTCCAAGGAGATTTTGTACAAACATGGTTACTTTCTCCTTTTCAGGTATTTCTACCGGACATCTGCTTGCTAAGGTTCTCCATCTTTGAAAGAATGAAATGAAAGTCTCTCCTGCATCCTCTTGGATAAGTTTGCATAAGGAGGCAATGTCAATGTCTATGTCAATATTGTAAGCATAGTTTTCGACAAACTTGTTTGCCAATTCGTCCCATGTTTTTATTCCCTTAGGCAAAAGTGAGAACCATTCTAGTGCATGACCTCCAAGACTTCTAGAAAAGAGTCTCATGAGATAAGTTTGCTCATAAGCAATTTCAATACAACTAGTGGTGAATTCCCTTATGTGTTCAATGGGGTTTGTTTTTCCTTTATACTTGGGAAAATGAGGGACCACATATCCATGAGGAAATGGTGGCATATACAAGGTTCTGTCAAACGGATATGGACACAAGTCATATGACATGAATGACTTTTTATTGGATTGTTGCAAGGTCTCCACTTGTGTTTGAAGGGCAGTGAGTTGTTGTGTGAGTGCTTCCACCATTGGATGGTTGGTAGCATCACCTATGTTGGTGATAGGGGCAGCTTGAGTCCCCTGCTGTTGTGATGAGATGTTATGATTTGGAATGGGTTGTCAGTGAGAAAAATGAGTGTTGTGATTAGGCGATTGTTCGAAATGAGTATTTTGATGAGGGATATGCTGCTGCGTATGAACTTGAGAGGCATAAGTGGGGATGTGATATCCTGCCATGTTGGACTGAATTTGAGGACCTTGCTAGTTTTGATTTTGTTTATGTCCAAATGGAGTGAAAGATTGATGGCCTTGTTGATTTTGAGCTTGTCGATGCCCAAATGGAGTGTATGATTGAGTGCCTTGATTGCCTTGCCCAAATAAAAGATTTTGACTTTGAGGAATGTTGGTGTTGGTATTAGCCTGTGATGAAGTGGATTTGGTGCCTTGAATGAAAACTCTTCGTTTATTTCTCCCAAAAGGGTTGGATGAGTTGGTTGCTATTGCACTTGAAGAACCTAATAATAGGTTTGCTAATGTACTCATGGAACTAGATGTGGTTCCAAAGAGGTTTGATGTGGTTGCCCCCATTGTTTGTGAAGGAATTGTGGGTGTTTGTTGGGGGATGGATTGTGATGTGGTGTTGGTCTGGGAAGATGATCCCCCAATAGATGTTGTGTTGGTTGTGGCGGTAGTATGACCAAGGGAGGTAGCATTGATTGTGTTGATGATGTTTTGTGAAGAGGCTCCCATGGAGGAATTGTGTGATAATGGAGTGGGAGAAGTTGGTCTAAGAGTGTTAAGATCAAATCCCTTTGGTAACTTAGCCCCTTGGTCAAGGAGCATAGCTAGGAATCTAGATGGGTCACTTAAGACCATTTCTTCCACAAAAGAGGCCACTTCTGGGTTTTGAGCGGCAGCTTGTATGTCTTCTTCAAAGACATCCCCATTTTCATCCCGTCGGATAAATGGCTCAAAAAGATGTGATGGAGATAATGGGATGTTCATCTCACTAAAAGGATTGAAGTTGGAATTTTTCATGTCAAAACAAGGATTGTTCATGGCATTAGGAAATGAGTTCATGCCAGTTGTGAACCCAAAAAAGTTGGTGTCTTGTCCAAAGGAATCCATGAGTCTTTTCTTTTTCTGTAGTCTAGTTTCAACCATACAAAGTTTTGCTCAACTTGGGATGATGGCAAAAAATGATCTAAATATGAGACTATGTTTTTGGTTTTTTTGGATTTTTAAAGGATGCTATGAAAAAGGCTTGTGGATGCAAGTGGAGTGACACTAAATGGAGATGCCAAATGATATGCAATAAATGATCCTAAGATGCACTTACTAGTGAGAGATCTAAAGAGGACAAACTTGGGCAAACAAAGTTCTTGCAATGATTCAACTTTTGGAAAACCAATGGACCGTGGAAGGACTATAACTAGGACAAAGTGAAATTTCCACACTAGACTATTGAGTGGGAAATAATTCACCAAAGGATTAACAAAATGACAAAGGTAATTGGATCCAATGATAACCTATTGTTGAATGCAAAGTTTGGACAATGAATGATAAGAGTCAACTCCTAAAATCTGCAAAAGTGAGTGTCTAAGGAGATGGTGAAACTATCAATGCGATCTAATGAAAATGAAACCTATTATGAGCCTAAAATGGTATCTAAAATGCAATGATTGATGGAAAGTTGAGCAATAGACCGTTTTGGTTTGGACTGTAACAGTGAAGAAAGATTGGATTGACTGAAGACAGGTTTTGGACTTTCTGTTTTGACAGTGAAAAGTTAATTGCAGGTTCTAGCAAATGTGTCATAGCAAATGCGGCTCACAAAATCAAATGCGGTTTTGGAAGTGTCGATTGTGATACAGTCTGGCGAATGCAGGTTTATGTCTGTCAACTGCGGCTCAATGTTGGCAAATGCGGCTCTGTAAGTGTCAATTGTGGTTTAACAGAGCTAATGTGGCTCTTGATGGCTCAAGTGTGGCTCATTAGGGTGAGTGCAGCTTTGTAGCTTGTCAATGCGGTGCAGCAAAGCACTTGCGTTGCAATATTGAATTTTATGGAAAAAACCCAAACACAGTTTACAGTTTTTTTTTTTTTTGACAAGTTTTTTGTGATTTTTAATTTGTTGAAGTTTTTTAAAATCCTTGGCAAACACAAAAATCAAAAATATGAAGTGCATGTTCAAGCAGACTCACTCTTAATGGTCAAGTGGGTCATCCTCGCAATCACAACCCACATCTTAAAATCACGTCAACTCACACAGCCTTGTCACCCCCTAGAGGGCGCCCGTGTTTTTGTCTTTTCCAGGTGCGTACTCAAGGTGACGGAAGTGGATACTGAATCCCCTGAGCAAAAAATATGTGGTGATTATATGGTGAGTGTCTTGGGGGGGAGATTCTTCCCTCCCCTTGCATTGTGATCAAAACGATGTTTGGTTACTGACTCGGCTGGCTACTACACTAGGTTCTTAGTAAGTCTTTCTGTTCAGTGTGACAATGGATATACTCCTTTGAGAGACCTCCCAACCTTTAGAACAAAGGCTTTGGGGATGGTTATCCTGTCTACTACTGTCAAGTTGGATTTTCATCAACAACTTTCTTTTGATTATAGTGGGTTGGAAACCTTGGCTTTAGGTGTTCCCACTTAGGTCGTTCCCATAGGGTGAGTACTTTTTCCCACTATGGCAGACCTTCTAAGGGTTGTAATAAAACATTAAATGCATAAGTATGAAAAGGGATAGGTCTGGATTTTTGATCACCCAGTAAAGGGGAGAGCATATGCCTATTATCCAAAACACACAAAGCAAGATTGTTCAATTTTAAACCCAAAAATAGAAAATTTCTAATCTAGGTGAAGATGTTGCTTCATGAAAACATGGTGTTCATTGTTAATCCAAAAAGAAAAATTTGGTGGCTACCCTAGATTGATAAATTCCAATTAGATTGCCTATCCTAGGATTGGTAAATTGAAATTTATGTGTCTATCCTAGGGTTGGTTCTTTTTAAACACCAAAAATGGAAGAAAAAATGAAATTCTGGCCATGGATACGTCGGATCTAGATTACAATAACAACCCAAAAAAAAAAAATCAAATCTATTACCAGTTACCTGCGGTTCAATTTCTTGCAGATGTGTCATGTTGCGTCAAATGCATCATTTGAAGGCTCGTTTGTAGTGCAACAGAGCTATTGTGTCGCTCGCGATTGCAAATGTGATGCGACAGAGTGATTGCGTTGTTTTGTCCTGCAAATGCGTCGTTCCGTACTTCAACCTACAAAAAAAATATTCAAAGTCGTACGACACCTGCAAAAAATTCATTAAAATATTGAGTTCACCAATGTAATGATCTAAAATCTTCCTGCAAGATCAACAAGTGATTAGTTGTACCTGCAAGTTAATATAAACCAAGCAATAGAATGCAAAGGAAATAAATAAATAAATGGAAGAACTATTAAGAAAGATCTCACCCATCTAGTATCCCATGGCTGACTTCCACTGCACCTTCTCCAGCTTTGGAATGATGGATGCCCTCAGCCTTAGTGTGAGCAACTCTCTAAGCCTAGCCTCAACAAAGCTTTTGAAGGATTTTAAACTTAAACTAATATGCAAACTAGAAACTCTATTCTAATATGCAAATAGTAATCAATAGCCTATGATATGAAGAATGCCTATAATAAAAGTTTCTCAAGTAAATGATCATGGATCCGAAAATGAGATCAAGATTGTCATTTTATAGAAAATGCAATCTTGAACGTACGGACAAGATGAGAGATTGAAGAATGCCCTAGAATCAAAGGTCAAGATTCAATAAGGCAACTCTCAATTAGGGTTAGGGAAAAATACCCATATGTGTAAATAAGATTTAATTAAATGAATTAAATCAAGACTGAATGTGACAGTTGAGATGAAATTAGTAAAAATCAGAAGACAAGAGGATGAGATTTTAGAAAATCAATAATTTTAGAAATTACTTGATTTGTAGAAGAATATTTCCCTTTTTGAATTAAATTAATTCAAGATACAGATTTTGTCAGGTAATTAGTAATTGATTTTTGAAATTAATTACTAAATGAAGAATCAGTTAACCATGTGAGATATTTTTAAATGCTTTGTTTTATTTAAAAATATAAAAATGTCACATGCCATAATTAAATAATTATAAATAATTATTTAATTTAGAAGAAGTAGTTAATTAATTAAATAAATTATCAAATCTATTTAATTAAGAGGAGTTAGGAATTAGTGACATATTAAATCAATATATTAAAATATATTTATTTAATAATCAGGAGGACATAAATGATAAAGATTTAATTAAATAAATAGGATGACTTTATTTAATTATTAGAAGACTTTGACAGTTAGTGACATATTAAATAAATAGATATAATTTATTTATTTAATAATCATGAGGAATGAGAGATATTATGAATTAATTAAATAATTATAAATTATTTAATTAATAGTTGAATGTGGGTTAGAAACATAATTAAAATGTTATAATCATGTCATGACGAGGGTGGTAAAATAGTGCTTGCAGGTCTTGGCCATTTTTATGTGTCTACACTAACTAGATTTATTTTGGGCTTTAAAATGAACGTTCAAATTGGTTAAAACTGAACCTTCACATCATTTTGCTTGTTGGATTAAAATTGAACAATACAACTTTCACGCTTCAAATTGGTGTTTAAAATGAACTCATTTTTTTATGATGGATTAAAACGAACATGTGTTTGATTTGTCTACATATTCTTGTTGTGTATATCGAATCCCCTTGTGCTCCGTGTGATCTTGGGTGAAGAGAAATACACAAGTCTACTTTTCTTCTTGGAAGCTCTCATCCTCTCCCCTTGCTCCTATTGGCAATCTTGGGTGACGAAAAGATTTTTATGCTTCAAACATGTGTCACCTTTAGAAAGGGCCTGCCTCCCAACTTGTGAGAGGGAACGACTCAAAGTGGTGCTTTCATTCTAGCTCGCTATATAAATAAAATTGGTTGTGATGAAATTCATTGATCAAGCTGGTTTTGGTTTTCCCATATCGATGAATGTTTCCCTTAGTATCTTTGTGATGTTTTAAAACCCTTAGATATTTCTAAGGGTTGGGAGGCCTCTTAATTGAGTAGAATCATCACATGTATGGCACTAGTTCATCTCGGATATGGTCATTAAAATCCTTGTTTGTAGTGGCTAACCAAGTCCAATTTTCCAAAACCTATTTTAAGGTAGTACATTAGAGTAGCATTGCTCCAAGAAGTTACTTACCATGTCCAGTTTTTGATTGAGGCAATAAAACAAATGGGGAAGGGACTCCTTTGCTTGGCATGTCAAGACGTTACATTTCCTTGACATAGCCTATTTTTCCACTTCATCTTCTCGAATTAATCATCTCTTTTGATGGTTGGTAAGCCTACTAAGAAACACATACTTGATCTATCTAGGATTATAAATACTTGAGATTCAGTTTAACACTTTCTTGATTCCAAAATAATTGCAAACAAACATCAACAAAGTCTTCAAAATTTCAAACTTTTTGGTCTAAGTATGGATACCTTTCAACAAAACCTTGATATTGATGCTTGTCCTAAGGATTTATTCTTAGAGACCTAAATATTTTGGTTTACATCTCAATCCATATTTCCCAAAGTTAACCTAGGTAACTATGCCCTTGACTTCATCCTTTTCACAAAATGGACCATGCAAAATTTATGATATTTTTGACATAGACATTTAGTTTGAAACTTAAGAAATACAAGTGTTTGTGGTAAAAATAAACTCTTCTAAGCAAGATAAATTGATAAATTGAACCCCACATGACCATTTGGCGTTTGATCACTCCAATTCAACAACTAAACCTTGTGCCCGCTATCATTCAACCAAACTTTGAACTAACTGAGCGAGAACAAATTGATATAATTAGCAGTTTGAGAAGCTTCACTTTTGAAACCAAAGAAACATCCAACCAATGGAGAATTACAACAAGCATCTTAGACAAACAAGAGCGAAGAGCCGATATTTTGGCCAGAAGGCCTATATTACCACCATCTGTGTGGCAATAAATATCCTCTTTAATCTTAGGCTTCTCTAAATGATCTCTCACAAAATAAAAATCCCAAAGAGAAGGTATGCATGTCATCACTTCAAACTTAGGCATCATATTCCAAAAGCTATCAAATAACACCTTGTGGCTCTCTACCAAAATAGGAACAAGTTGGTAAGGAAGTTTTATAGATGCATTCCGTTGAATAATCCAAACATGTATGCTCAATATGAACCCCTCATTTAAGTCAAAATTGGTCTTTTAGATTTAAACACTTTAGAGGTCTAGCATCTTTCCCACTACCTTGGTCTTGGAAAATAAAGGTTCACTCTAATTCAACATTGTGTCAAATATTTCATTCACCCCTTCATCAAAACTCATCCTTCACTTCACCAAACTTTATAAAAAATTTGAACACATCAACACTTTTGTACTTAAACATCTATCAACCCAAAAATACTAAATTAGCTACTTTGTACGTGAAATGAATCCTTTTCCATGCACCTAGTTAAGTTAGTTATTATCCTTGGACTAGTTTATCTTGAAGTTCATGAGTCTACCCTAAATATTCTCAAGTTCATAAACATCCTTTATCCAAACATCAAACATCAAACATCAAACTCTTAAGTCAAAAGTGTTGTCCCAAAATAATTGAAAATATCACTTCCCAAATTATTCACCTTTTCATCTCCCATTATTCTCTAAAAAGGCTTAGACCATCCCTTTTACCTAGATTGGAGTCAACTAGAGAGTTCAAACATTACAAATCTCAACACAACTCTCCCATAGGTGGCCCAAAATTTATGGTAAAGACAAGATCACAACACAAGAGAATCATGGAGAAAAAAAAAGTCACATTCACCTCAAGTGATCCCAATCAAAAATAATTCAATCCAAGAAGTCAAGTTATCCCATCACAACAACCCTTGTCTCCATCAGGGCCATATGAGATAGAAGACATTACAAAAAACCCATTTGGACTTAGCAAGGAAGAAATCATGGAATACAAACAAGAAAATAAATCCTTAGAAAACATGGCTCCAATTTTCCCATCTTTTATTGTGCAATCATTGACACAAGGCTTAAAAATTCCATCGTTAGAGATAAATCAAATATCCATTCCTATTATTGCAACTAGTCTTGCTAAATACTTTGGACATACTCTTCCTTTTGAAAGCAACACACTTGTGGGTACTCTCAAAACCAATCCATCTACCACTTGGACACCAACATTTGGCACTCCTACCATCCCTGAACACCCCCAACATCAACATCAACCACTTAAACATTATGATTCCATGACAACATCAACATATTGAGGTACCCATATTCATCTATCCCCACAAGTATTGCAAGTGTCCCTAACATCCCACAAGGAAGTGTGGACCAAGTGTCTCAAATAGGCCAACAAGGGAATACCAATATCCTTACACAAAGTCAACCCTTAACAAAAATGGGGGCATCTTTATCCAACCCATCGATTGGTTCATCCACACCACTGGTTTCACAAAACACATCTATCCCATCCATCATCAACCCGAATCAAAACTACCCCTTGGTCACAAACCCCATCAACCAATTTAATACCTTGTCCACATCCCTAACACAATAAAATCCCCAAGACATCGGCCAAGGGAACCTTTTCAATCAATAGACCTAAGGTCCTAATGTGTCATTACCATCGTAATACCTAATGGCACCATCATCATCTTACCCAAAGGCCCCCCACATCATGCAAAATCAAATGGGACCTCAAACTTACATTCCTCCATCCCACCATCTTGTAAGGAATGTTAAACCAAGGGAACTCCCAACCTCTCATCTATAAATTGCAACCCATGTAAAACATCAACTCCCATAACCCATCACAATTGTACCAACAACCAAATGATCCTACATTGCAAGAACATGCCTTAGCTTTACAAAAATCACAACATGATTATTAGCAAGTTGTCCAACAACAACAACAAGAAGCCCAACATCAAGCCCTAGTGGCACAACAACAGTAGCAACAACATCAAGCAGTCTTAGTAGCACAACAACAATAATAAGATCAACAACAAGCCCTAGTGGCTCAACAACAACATCAAGCAACCTAAGCAGCCCAACATCAACAACAACAACAAGAAGCCTTACTAGCTCAGTAGTATTCACAACAATAACAACAACAATAGAAACAAGGTTCCTACTATAATCCTCAACAGAAAATTGTCAATACAAACACGTTAGGAACATATACAACAACACCACAATCACCTTCACAATATCCCACACCACCCTACACACCATACACAACCTCATCATATCAAAATACCACGTACAACCCATCTTTTGTCCCACAATACGCAACATATGTTCCTCTAGAAAATCCATCAGACGATGTAGAATCACAACTTAAGGCATTCACAAAAGAAATGCAAGATATCCGGATGGGAAAAATGAAGAAGCCCCATACACAACAAAACCTATGTCCTTATCCATTTGATCGAAACATCACAATGATACCTTTCCCTCCCGATTTTGAGGTTCCCAAATTTGATAAATACAAGGGGAGAGGAAATCCTATGGATCATGTCAAGGAATCCAATGCCATGTGCATGGAGGTGGCCTATAATGATTCCTACTTAATGTTCCTCTTCCCATGAAGTTTAACAGGTCCTACCATGGATTGGTTTTTACAGTTACCTTCAAGCATCAAAACCTTCTAAGAAATCATTGATAGGTTCATCAATCAGTTCTCCTTCAATATTGACATGGATGTGAGCTTAGAAGAGTTATGCACACTCAATCAGAACAAAGGAGAATCCTTCGCTAATTTCCTACAAAGGTGGAGCCAAAAAGCTAGTAAGAGCAAGTGGACCATTCTCAACGAACAAAAAGTTGTAATTATCATAGCAAATGTCGATCCAAATCTATCCTTCCACTTGAAGATGCAGTGCATTAAAACTTATGATGAGTTTGTCCCTAGGGCCCTCAACATCAAGAGAGCCCTTATTGCACAAGGAAACACCCAAACATATAGAGACAACTCCCCATCCACTAGTTCTAACGAAAAACCCCACTTTTGGGCCAACAATAAGATTACTAGTGATGTGTTGTTGATGCAAAGGTGGTCTTAATTGCTCCTAGGAAAGAAAACACCCAAACCATGAACACACAACAACCATATATGCCACTGTCAAACAATCAAACAACAATCAATATTGCAAACACTCAACATGGACAACAAAGAACAAACAACGCTCCTAAAAAAAAATTCACTCGCTTAGGGGAACCTATGGAGGATGTGTTGAAGAGGTTGGTGAAGTCTAATCTTATCACACTCCCATATTTCTCAAACTATCAAGATCCACAATTCAAACCTTGTAGCTATAGAGACGATCATTTTTGTGAATTTCATCGATACAAAGGTCATAACACACAAAATTGTTCTAGACTCCAACATCTAATAGAAGATATTATTGAACAAGGAGACATTGATGTTGATCAAAAATCTGGGAATGAAAATCTCAAAATTTACACAAACCCTATACCTGATCATGGAAAAGAAAAATATTCAGGAAATGCATCAACCTCAAATAATGTAAACCATACCCATGATACCAAGGTGGGACATATTTATTTATCACAACATGAGGAATCATATATGCATCAAGATACTATTTTAAAATAAATTCCAAACCCATCAACAATGTTTAGCAATATTTTATACCATAATTACATCAAGTGGGTATCAGATTGTGATATCTCTCCCACATATGACTCAATGATTGAGCATGTTGAAGAAGTTCCAAACAAGAAAGAAATGTCCCTTATTGCACCCATACCCACAAGTTGTTGTCAAGAGTCTTTCACCGATGATATATCATCCACCCAAGGATCATGTCAAGAAGCAACCCTTGAGGATAATGAAATTTACTCTGAATCGAGTCAGGATCAAGAACCCCTATTTGTAGAGTTTCACCAAGAGATGAGAGACATCTTCTAGATCATTTTAAACTCCAAATATGTCCCTAATATCACCCCTGAGATGTTTCTTTTTTATGGACATATAGACGTTCTTCATCCAAAACAAGAATATCCCCCTCTTGATATTCCTACATAAGAGCAAGCAATGATCAAGATTCTTGATTCTCATAGTGATTGTGCATCATCAATTTTTTTTGAATCAGCACCAAAATATTTTAAAACAACATCAAAAGATAATGATGTCATAGAACCAGAGCAAGCAATTGATATTCCTAAACAAGATTGTGCATCATCGACATATTTTGAGTCAGCATCAACATCTTTTGAAGCAGTATCAACAGATAACAATGTCATAGAATCAGAGCAAATAGTTCATATTCCTGAACAACAGGAACCCATAGCAATATCATGTGTTCATGACAAGTCATATTCAGTGGCTATGGATCAAAGGATACATTATCAAGGAAAAGGATTGGATATTGATAATACCTTCACAATATTGGGGGCAATCTTGTCTACAACAAACATAAACATATGGGGCACAAAGAATCCCTATGATGAAAATATTGTCAACGCTACAACTATTCGTATAATGAGTTGGCATTCACTCATCATGTCATACACAAATTGGGACCAACATAAAAAGAAGAATTCATATCGAAGCAAGGCGAATATCATCAAAGAAAATGAAGCAGTAAAGAAAAAAGGACACATCAAGTACAAAAGGATACCAAAGAAAAATAAACAAAAAACATCTCTCTAAAACTCCATTAGTCAAAGAAACTATGGGGAAAAATTAAAAAATGGAAATTTATCCATCAAAAGAGTCCTCAAATACAAAATTAGGCTTCTCAAGCAAG
Organism: Sequoiadendron giganteum; assembly: GCA_007115665.2. NCBI lineage: Eukaryota > Viridiplantae > Streptophyta > Pinopsida > Cupressales > Cupressaceae > Sequoiadendron > Sequoiadendron giganteum. The sequence goes on along the minus strand of CM021108.1, from coordinate 430,790,704 downwards.
GAACAAGGTATATCCAATGGTTGGTCCTAATTCCATGAAAACCTCCATTCCCACCCATCATTGCTCATCTTCCCAAGTTTTGAGAGTCAAAAGTTCCAAACCATCTACCAATCCATCTCATATTCCTTCATGCATGACACTGTACACTCCATTCATGATATCCAATTATCGCATTAACTGCGTGTTGGTAACTACTCTTCATCATAAAGATTTTGAAGGCACTATATCGTGATGTGCGCACACATACAAGGTTAATTCCAGTTTCAGCAAGGCATATCAAAGTTCTCAAAAGTTGCATTCAAGTGCTTGTATCTTAGCAAAGTAGCTTCTTCAAGCAGGATATCATTGGCACATTATGACAGTGGCATTTACATCAGTACTAGTAGGTGGTTCAACATGAGGGTAAAAAATTAAAATAAAATTTAAAAATCAAGAAAATAGTAAAAATAAAAATTGTCCTCTAGTGAAAACCACTTCGATGGCACTTTGGGAAAGTACTATGATGAAAACCTAGAAAATAGGCATCATGAGTAGAATCGAGTGTCTATATTATCCTTCTTATACAAAAGCATCTCATCCTTGTCATGATAAATCCAATGTTTCCTCCATCCATCCAAATCTAGCTTTTATCTAGATATTCTCGTTTATCTTGATCTTGACAAAGATTCAGCGTATACCTCAACTCTACTCATGGAATTTTTTTGACAAGATCTTTACCATTTTATCTCATGAAGTCCCATAGCCCATATCTTGCATGGTAAAGCTCTATTAAACTCTTTGCATATACATTGCTAGACATTGGGGGCAGGTTATTGCACTCTTATTTTTGAATAAATCTTGATCCATGTATTTTATCTCACATTGTGACATTGACATCATGATCTAGATATTGTTTACCTTGAAATTGTAACTGAAAAATACCAAAAACATTCATAAAACGTCATCAAAATAAAAAAACACTTGCAAAATCAAAAAATCAAAAAACATTCAAAATCCTGTATAGCTAAAATCCAATAACTTTCAGAAAATTGCAAAGTTAAAATCCAAAACATCCAAAAAACACCAAAATCCCTAAAAAGATCAAACATCAAAAATCCAAAAATAGTACCATGTCGAACTATAGGTCTCTGAGCTTGAACATAGGCAAGGCTATCATTGATGTGTCCCCGAGATACCCTGGGTCAATCTTTTAGGAGTCTATCATAATAAACTGACATTTGTGAATTGTTTATATCTCATCTTCAATAAGTCAAATTGGTCGAACTACAAGGCTTCTACGTGTATAGTGTAGGCAAGGATAATATTTGATAAACCCCCAAGGCCCCTAGGATAGTCTTGTAGGTTAGGTTCTTGGTTGGAAAACTTGGAAAATCCCTAAACATTCAAATATCAGAAAAGCCTTAAACATTTGAAAACTTAGAAAACACAAAAACATTTAAAAATTTAAAAGCACAAAACATTAGAAAACATTCAAAAGACCTAAACATCCTCAAATATCTTAGAGAAAAACCCTAAACAACCTCAAATAACCGAAAACCAAAACATTCACATAAACTTTCAAAAAGATCAAAAACAACCTCAAAACATTTTCAAAATATCAAAAACATTGAAATAATCTAAAAACCCCAAAACCATCCATCCCATTTCTCTTTCACCTGCAATAAAACTTCATCCATAATAAATCAATCGTCATCTTCAACCTTTGGCAAAACAAGTAGAAAGCAAGTATCACACGTCATAAAGTGAGAGCCTAAGTGTCAAAATATAAAGTCTAGATCATAGGTAAACAAGTTAGTACTGGAGTTTGTATCAACAGCTTATCACACACCTCATCCTAATCAAAACACCTGATCAACATGTCCTAGGATGCATCCTTCCTACGATGGGCATCCATATTAGAAATCACCTTAGCTACGTTAAACTGGCAAGAGATATAGGTAACACTAACTGTTTGTCTTTGATCTTTTCTTATGATTTATCTTATTGACCCATTCTAAGGACCTCTCGATGATGTCTATCAAAACAATTTAGAGAGAAAGGAATGGGGCATCGATTATTATCTTTCATTTGTTGTGCTTGTGGGTATTATTGTAAAATAATCTTGGCGCATACTTGCTTAGATGTATGCAGGAAGGTTGTTTGGAGTACATTGTTGACTATTGCATATGCTTTGGTCCGATGTATTCTAAGCTTCTAACCTACATTCCAACAATGTTTCCATATGTCAAGGTGTGAACAAGACCTATCCTATCTGTTTGTAGAGTCAAAGTCCATTACACTAGATACAATGTCATCCTGGTTGTCGATACCTTGATGCATCATGTCTATGTGTTATATCAAAAATAAGGAATGATGGAAAATCCCAATCCCAAGATATGAGAAAATCATCATCATCATCATCTCTCATCACCATATCTAATAAAGTCTTAGTGGATCATGGACTTGTTGGAATTTTAAATCAATCTCAAAATCAATGGTCAACCCATTCATCTTCTTCTTATTCTTTTATCTTTACTAACATTTCTATTCAAGCATCGATCTATGTGATCCTCATCAAAATATACATGAGGCTACCCACAACCGATGACTATCTATAAATCATGAAATCTATCTACATCAATATCTGAGCTAGCACAATATAAATCCCTCTTCCGCTAGGGCACAATGGGGCATCTATATCATCTTCAACTCAACAATCTAAAAATTTGGAACTCTTTCCTCCAAAAGCAACCTAGAATATCAACATCTCAAGCATAAGTTTGATTTTCACCTATCGTGAGCCCGATCATAACACTTTATTCTCTAATCAATCTCTTGAGAGGTCAACCAACCATCTTTCAATCATATCGATATCAAATCATCTAACGAATTTTGTTCCTATCCTTGGTAGAAAATCTTGATCAATTTATCCAATCAAATCATCATTGGGATATATTGTTCCCTATCAATCCTCATTTTATTCAACAAAATCCTTGTATTTTTGTGAATCCTCAACAATGTCATCAATCAATCAATCATATCAATCAACTTTAGCTTGGCTATCAACATATCAAAGATATCATTGATATTCATTTTCGCATCATCATCAACATCAAAATCATCATCAGTCTTTGAACCAATGCAATGAGTACATTGTTTCAAAGGGGCAAAATGTAGACACTTAAAAATGTTCGGAATGATATCATGCACTCGATTTAGATATACTAACATCATTTCATCCTAAAACCCATCCTCTTTTCGCTTAATTGATTTAATTAACCTAACTATTTAATTAATTATATCATTTTCATCTATTAATTTAATTATTTTAATTAGGTTAATTCACCCCCTTTCATGCTAACATTTCATCCTATTAAATTGAATAAATCTAGTTATTTAATTCAATCCCTAAGTCCTCTTATTTAATTAAATAACCTTAAATTTATTTAATTAAATATCATATCACTATCCCCCTTTTTCATTAAATCACTTTATTTAATGAATATCATTTAATTCCCCTAATTGACATAATTAAAAAAAAAATTTAGTTATCAATTACTAATAAATATAATTCCCCCTACTAGCAAGGGAATATTCCAAAGGAATGTTCCTCCTTTTCACATTCGTCCAAAAGGGAATATTCCCATGGAATATTCCTTCCCCTTTTGCACATTAAAAATTTGTTTTAATTTGCTAAATATCTAATTTTCCTCACCCATGAGGATATTCCAAGGAATATTCTCCCTCATAACAAACTTACAAGACTTCATGTGCAAGTTAACTTACAAGACTTCTTGTGCAAGTATTGAAAGTGTGTTTATTTGGAAGAATATGAACCCTTGATTCTTTCTTTGATCCATGTGATCATTGATTCTCATCCATTTATGAGAATCCATGATCCATGTTTCATCTCTTCTCCGTTTTTGACCATTGATTAACCTTTTTAATCTCAACCTTTCATTTCTCATTTGATTTCCTATAAATAGGTCACTATTTGGAGACAAATGGATCCATCTTTTAACAACAAACTTATGATGTTAAAATCATTTGCACTTGCACTCACATTTAACACCATTTTACCTTAATTTACTTGCATATTAGCTTAGCTTCCATTAATGGATTCCATGATAACATAGATGCATCCATTTAGCTTATTTGGTAATTAGGGTTTGAATATTTTTAGCTTAAAATCCATTTAGATTAGCTTTGCACTCACCCATATCAATCATCTTAGTCAAAGTCATGTTAAAATATCTTGCATCATATTCATTTAGCTTTTAATCATGTTTCATCACACATCTATCATCAGTTTCGTTGATTCTCTTCAATAGAATCGATCAAAACAAGCTCATTTATCCACAGGATTGGAAAACAGTCACCATTCCACATCAATGTGACACCACTCCCCCAATAGGATAAGTTTCAATGGATTAGAATAGGTGTTTTAAAATCTTTCATAGTTTAATATGTTAGTTTTAATGGATGCTTAGTTTAGTTTAGTTTAGTTTAGTCTTTAGTGGCTCAAATATGCTTCGTATCCTCATGGATCAAGTGTAGTCAGCCCATACTGATCCGTCGGTCACATTGAAATTATTATAACTTTACAATTATGAAAGTTTTGAATTCACTATATATCAAATGTGCATGTACACTTGTAAATATTATAAGCATTAAATGTCTATATGTATGTCTAGGTTGACACGAAAATGAGAATGCAGATCGTACAAACATTAGATGTGGTGGCTACTCACGAGGCATCTGAATTTTAGGTTGTTTAAAAAAATTTCTACACAAAATGTGCAAACTTGAATATATTTTAACCTAATTCAAGTATACATGTTTAAATTTGACCTTGTAGGACTTTGTTAGTGACACTTTCTGTGTTGACTCAGTCATAGTTACACCTCAAGGAGGACATGCAGAGCAGCCAAATATCATGGTAATTTAAATTTTTGATTATATTTAAAGTCTGAGGCCTGGAAGTGAAAGGATTCTTGACCTTAAGGGCCATATGAATTTTTTAAGATAAAACCTCCTCACAAAGGCCTCAAACACTCATCAAGTGGATTATGAAGAGGATGTGATTAGAAATTGCTTTTCTCCCCAAGAGGCATATCAGAGGAAAATAAAATGGGAGATCATGATGAAGCTACAAGAAGAAAGGAAGAAGAAGAAGAATAGTGACTTCTTGGGGTATTTTGTAGAAGAAGTAGATCATCTTAAGAGGATAAATTTGATAATTGATAAGTTTGATGAATTATATGCTAAGTCTGCAATAGAGGAGGAGAGGCCCACCAAATTACCTCCCAAAAGGCCAAGTGGTATTGTAATTTTAGAGCCATCTCCTAACACTATTTGAGTATGTCATGTTCATCAAGAATCACCTCTTGAACAACCACTTTCTAAGAAACAGAAGACACATGAGCCATATAGATTGGTCTCATATGCAATGAGCGAAGAAGTGGGAGATACAAAATAAATGGTCAGTGTACTAAGGAGTTTGAAGGTTGATATTGAGGTAGTTGATCAACCATCCCATGAAACTAAAGCTCATAAACCAGAGGCTAGGACTGATATCCATATGTAGGGAGAAAGGGAAATGCAAGATGATGAGAGGGAAATTGTATCTTGCAAATTTATTGAAGATGATTATTTCATTAAGACCCCTACATTTAAGGATTTTTGGGTTAAAATAAAAATGAGAGAGTTTGAAGAAAGGGTAGAGACAAACAAGATGGGTTCTAAGAGAGTCTCAACATGATCAAATTGTAGCCCATAATTTTAATGAATCTAGAATTGATAATGTTGATATTAGCCCACAAGAAGCTAGGGATATGGTTTTGAAGAGTAATATACTCATTATCCAGGGTATGGAACTAAAGAATATATTGTTACTTGACCAAGTAAGAGCACAAGAAGACCCAATGATTATTGTTGAATTTGATTCTAATGAGGGGATAAGTGGTATAGGGTACAACCCTAAGATTGAGACTTTGGCATTTTGGGCCAAGCAAATAAATACACAAGAAACAAGGTGTTAGATGTGGTACAAGAGATGAGAGGAACAACTATGGTAAAAACATTGAAAGACACATCTCCTTTAGAAGTTGCAACCATGAAAATGAACTCGGCCATGTTCACTCAAGCTGTTGTTAAGGAAATGGAAAATAAATTGAAAGAATATGAAAAGGAACAAAAATTCTTAAACAATGAGGTAAATAAATTGTTCATAGAAAATGTAAGACTGAAAGAGAAATTGAAAGGAGTAGGGCCCTCACATAGTAAATAAATAGTATTGTATCAACCTTCTACTACCCAATCAACCGATATAGATGGTGCATCCTCTAAATAAATGAATGTACTAAGACAGGAGCTTGAAGAGTTGAAAAAATCCAATAATGAAACCAAGGTGGGAGTGAGGGACCATATCATCATCAATGTCTTGGAAAAAATATTGGATCACGAGATCAAATTGATTGAGGAAAAATTGGAAAGTGTGTATGATTTCTACAATTCATTATCCCAAGCAATTGACCAGATGAAAGCCCATGCACTTATACCAGATCCTCTTTTCAAGAAGTGGTAACCAGTTCATCATACCTTGATGACTTTATGTAGGGTATTACAAAGAAGTGTGTAAGCTCCTTCAACTTTGAATCCAACTGAGTAGATGGTTAAGATAGTTATAGATGAATCTCAGTATATAAATGGAGAAGATCGAAAGATCAAAACAATGATGGAATTATCTCATACATTGAAGAAGTGGTTTGTGTGAAGGATATTAAAGGATGATGACCAATTGAAAAATCTCAGTGAATGGAGAAAGGAATTTGGAAAAAATATTCCTAATTGCATTGCTCATGTACAAAAGGATGGTGAATTGAATTTCCACATCCTCAATTTGATCATGGATGGAATAATAGCCTTGGATACTGGATATTCTAAATTTATTACAGATGGTAGAGGAATACTCGACGATGGATGGAGGAATCACATAACAAATATATCAAAGATTCAAGAATACAAATGGCCTCATGGATACATAGTATACCAATGGGAGAAAAATTATTTGGCTCCTCCAAAAGAATAGGGCCTTGAAGATGTTCTAGTGGAAGAACCGAGCCTTCAAACACTCTATCATGGAGAGGGGGAATTTTCCAAATCAGGATGATCATGGGTATCCTATGTTGATTAATGGACTACAAGTGTATTGCAAGTGTTGCGGGATTCCAATCAATATTGTCTACTTTCTCTATTTTCTCTTAATTATGTTTTAAGAAAAATTAATGTTTAGTTTATATGAAGAGGCATGAATTTTGAAAAGATGTCATATTTTGTAACAGTTTGAAGCTTGTTGCTTCTCTTATAAAAGAGAAACCAAGACCGAATTTTGATATCATCATCATAGGCATTTATAGAAACATATATGAGGAGACTTCTATTATATTGTAATATCTATTTGAAGCAATCAATGGAGAGGAGGATTTAATTTGGTGCTTGAATTCTAGTCTCAATTATTTGTTGATAATACTGTGTATGATTGTATGGTTGTCTCTAGTTTAATATTTTATTGTTATTCAAATTAAGTATATCAAGTATATGTTTAATTTGTCAATATGTACACTTGTTTTCATTGTGTGATTTCGTTTAAGTGGTTCCTTCAAGTAAGGATTAAATCCCTTTAAATAAATCATAGTAACCCAGAAGTCTTATTTGGATCAATAAGAAGAACCATATAATTACATCATCACACATCTATGCATGCCATAGACTCTCACTATGCCAAATAATTAGAGTTGCAGCCAGAAGACACATATATCACCCACATCTTGACTCCATTGCCCAATAGGAATATGCACTGATTAATTTCACTTAAAATATTATTTCACAACACCTCATTCACATATTTCCAATTTTCAGTGTCAGTTAGACCTAAGAGATCATTCCTTTGTTTGTAATGAGGAGGCTTAGTTCACCTAATGTTAAGATATCTATGTATTATTAAATAACATATGTTGATTATTGTTTCCTTCACACAAGCATATTCAATGCATGTGGAGGCTAGAAGTTATATTACAAACTAAAGATATCATCTAGGACATACAAAAAAATTCTAGCATCTAGAAAATATATAGGACATGCAAGAAATTATATTCTAACTAAACAAAATTAATTTCAACCAAAGTAAGAAAACTAAGAAGAATGATTGAACCTAACTTTAAATGCACTTCAAATCAGCAGTGAACATCTCAAGTTTTGTATACAATGTACCAATAGAATAATAATGATTACATTCACAAATGTATCATTAAAACAACGGTGAATAAGCATACCTATACTCAAATCTTTATTACATTCAATAATAAATTACACCATACAAATAACCAAAGTTTAGGTGACAAGCTAACCTCTTAAGGTGACATGCTAGTTATGCATAACTAATAACTAAATGTTGATAGATGACAAAATTTCAATTACAATATAGTTTTCACAAAGCCAACCTAAGCAGTTATTTATTTACTTCACATTACATAACTAATAACTAGGAGCAACTGCCAATTGCATTTTCCTGTCATGGCATTCCATGAGACCACATTTCTTTGAGGCATTTTTCAAATAGTTCATTGCCTTGTCCATGCTACCACATTTTTCATACATGTCTACCAAAGCATTTTATAAAATAGTTCATTGCCTTGTTGCTATGGCTAAAATCCTAAACCAAGTGCTTTTGAACAAGTTATGGATGCTTGGGAAAAATCTATCAAAGCATATTAGTAAGCAATAGCATAGACAAGGTAGTGAACTGGTTGAAAAAATGCCTCAAAGAAATGTGGTCTCGTGGTGATGGAATTCCATGATAATCCATAACAATTCGCTTGTCATGGAATTCCATCACCATGAGACCACATTTCTTTGAGGCATTTTTTCTAAAGTTCATTGTCTTGTCTATGCTACCACATTTTTCATACATGTCTACCAAAGCATTTTATCAAACAGTTCATTGCCTTGCTGCTATGGCTAAAAGCCTAAAAAAGGTGATTTCAAACAAGCTATGGATGTTTGGAAAAAATCTATCAAAGCATAATAGTAAGCAACAAGCTACGGTCTCGTGGTTTTTCTTGGCACAAAAATCAGCGTGATTTTATTTGCATTTTTTTGTAGGTTTTAAATGCTTTTTTTTTGTAATTTTGTTGTTTGAAATGAGGAAAAATCTTTGTGGTCAATTTTGGGCATTTTTTAATTGTAGGATTCTCACAGTTAGTGAAAAATGTGGTGTTCATGAAGGAATGGAAAAGATGTGTAGAGCCTTTGAATTATACCTGTACTGGGCAATGGCATTGAATCATTTAGTAAACCATTTTTTTCTTCATAGGGTAAAATTTTCTTGTGGAACAATTGACTGAGACAACTCTTGTTTCAACTGACCAACCTCTCATGAAATCTCATTCATATTATAATCTCACACAATCTTATCATAGTAAAGGTGATTATGACACCACTAGCTGCTACTACATGGCATTAGTCAAGGAAAGCTAGAGGCTACAAGATTTTGTGGACAATTTCAATTGAAGTTGGGAGATCTTAAGAGCTCTCTCTCAAATTTTGAAAAGGTTCTGGAGGTCCACCCTGAGAACTATGAGATCTTAAAAGCTTTAGGCCATATATATGCTTAGCAAGGGTAAGCAAAGAAGGATTTGGAAATTTTAAGAAAGGTAACTCGCATAGATCCACATGATGCCCATGCATTTATCAAGATGGGTGAGTTATTAATATCGTCAAACCCCAGTGCAACCTTAGATTCTCATAAGACGCCAAAGTCTCTTCTAAAGAAGAGCAGAGAAGAAGTACCCATTCAATTGTTAAACAACATTAGGGTTCTTCATTTTGAGTGTGATGAACTAGAGTTGGCTCAACAAAATTTTATGGAGGCATTAGGAAATGATGTTTTGCCTCTACATAGATCTTTGTAGTCAGTTTTGTGTATTTTTTACTTGTAGGATTCTCATAGTTAGTGAAAAAGGTAGCGTTCATGAAGGAATGAAAAAGATGCGTAGAGCCTTTGAATTATACTTGTACTATGCAATGGCATTGAATCATTTAGCAAACCATTTTTCTTCACAGGGAAAAATTTTCTTATGGAACAATTGACTAAGATAGCTCTTATTTTCATTTAACCACCCTCTCATGAAATCTCATTCATATTATAATCTTGCATGATCTTATCATAGTAAAGGTGATTATGACACCACTGGTCGCTACTACATGGCATCAGTCAAGGAAAGCCAAAGGCCATAGGATTTTGTGGATAGGTTCAATTGAAGCTGGGAGATCTTAAGAGTTCTCTCTCAAATTTTGAAAAGGTTCTAGAGGTCCACCCTAAGAACTATGAGAGCTTAAAATATATAGGCCATATATATGCTCAGCAAGGGTAGGAAAAGAAGGCTTTGGAAATTTTAAGAAAGGCAACTCACATAGATCCACATGATGCCCATGTATTTATCAAGATGGGTGAGTTATTAATATCGTCAGACCCCAATGCAGCCTTAGATTCTCTTAAGACAACAAAGTCTCTTCTCAAGAAGAGAAGAGAAGAAGTACCCATTCAATTGTTAAACAACATTGGGGTTCTTCATTTTGAGCGTGATGAACTAGAGTTGGCTCAAAAAAAATTTATGGAGGCATTAGGAAATGGCATTTGGGTTGAATTCATAAATAAAAGCCCCAGTGCCAATTCTAGGGTTTTTCTTGTACTCTTTAAGGATATGGAATTCTTCCATCGACTAGAAGAAGGTGATGTTTCACTTGAGTTACCATGGGATAAAGTCACAACACTATTTAATCTTGCTAGGTTATTTGAACAGCTACATGATACTGAAAAATAAAATCTTTTATATAGGCTAATATTGTTCAAGTTTCTTGATTATGTGGATGCATATCTACGTCTTGCAGCCATGGATTGGGCTCGGAATGAGATCCAACTAAGCCTAGAATTGATTGGGGATGCACTTAAGGTGGATAAAAACTCATCGAATGCTTGGAAAAATGGAACTGAAAACAGATGATTGGCTTAAAGCAAAAGAAACAATTAAAGTTGCAGAAAATGAATCAGATACAAAGAATTCTTATGTTGACATTTCACTTGGAAATTGGAATTATTTTGTAAATTTTCACAATGAGAGGAGGGATCCAAAGGTGGAGGCACAACATCTTGAGAAGACTAGAGAACTATATTGTAAAGTGTTCCAACACAGAGACCAAGAAATGTTTATGTTGGAAATGAGGTAGTCATTGTGCTAGATGAAAGGGATCAATTTGATATTGCAAAGGAAATTTTTACACACGTACAAGAAGCTGCAGAAAGAAACATCTTTGTTTAGATGCCTGATGTGTGGGTAAATCTAGCACATGTTTACTTTGCACAAGGATAGTTTGCGCTTGTAGTGAAAATGTATCAAAATTGTTTGAGGAAATTCTATTTTGGCACTGATACCCAAATTTTATTATATTTAGCTCGAACACATTATGAAGTAGAACAGTGGAAAGATTGTAAAATAACATTTTTAAGAGTAGTAGAGGGTATCCCCAAATTCGACTTCGCTACAGAGGGCCTCATCAACTTCAAATTTGTTGCAGAAAACTTTGAATTCCTTGCCCGCCTTTTCAAAAGACTCGAGGTCCTCTCCAAAAAATATTTATTGCCCATGCAAGTAGCTACTATAACTCAAAACGCCTCAGTATAGTTGTCAAGTTCTAGGCTAAACACGAATAATGAATCATGCACAATACACTCCCGCCAATCATTTCCTCAAATATTTTTAACAATTTTGTCTAACTTGTATTTGCGTGACTAACTGTTTAGTCATTTTTATTTGTGTGACTAAATAATTTTCTACCTAATGACCAAATTAGTCATTTATTTACTCATTTATAGTTGTGTTGCAAAAATTAGTAGAATTCAATCATTTTAGTTGTTGTGACTAAATTTTTTAGTCACCTAGTCATTTATTTTCTAAATTCTACTAGTACATATATCAGGGATTCATGTTGAGTCCTAATTTCCACCTGAATTGCACCAAAATTTCAAAATTACCAAAGGTACCAGACCACCAACTTAAACCTTATGCATCCTTAGCAACTACCTCTAAACCCTTTCGACACTTGTATCCATTGCTTGAATCCACAAACATCGGCCACTAAACCCTTTGAGAGCAAAGAAAAGATTATTTCTTGGCAACCCCATTCATGCCAAGATTTGCTAATGTGTCCACCTCTGCATTGGCTTCTTTGTGTGTATGTTTAACCACAAAGTGCTTGAACTTCCTCAACAGACCAATAACCCTCTCCACCATCCCCTATAATTTTAAATTTAAAATATTACCCGACCTAAGAGCACTTATCACCAAATTCAAATCTCCTTCAACCTCGATGCTTTTGCACTTAAGCTCTAGGGAGAATTGAAGCCCCTGAATCATCACTTGAAGTTCTGTTACATTATTCGTCTCATACGGAAGAGGGGCCGAGAGTTCCCCCATGAAAGCCCCTATCTAATTTCGGATTATGCATCCCACCCTTGATCTTCCAAGGTTCCCTCTTGATGCCCCTTCAAAATTTATTTTGATTCATGACTGCCCAAGGGGCCTCCAAACCACCTTGGTACGAGGTTCTTGTTATCCAACAACCCCTTGATTCCCAAATTCTAGAATCTAGAGACCAAACCATCCAAGTCTCAACTTCGTATCCCGATCCATAAATTCTAATTTTTGAGGATTCAATCTTGAAACTCTATTGTTCACAACCCCTGCTATGACTAACTCCACCTTGTTTTTAAAGGATGATGCATTCATCTCTTTACCTTGGAATATCTTCTTATTGCAGTCTTTCCATATCTCTTAGATCATAATGGATGGGATTATTAGTCACATGCACGAATGAATCACTCTCCTTCTTAATAAGGGCCATGATTTGAAAAAGGACAAAATATCATTCAAAAGAGCACCAACCCAACCTTGTTTCGCACACAACCACTTCCAACACTCCTAAGCAAAGGGGCATCCAAGCAACAGGTGATTAGCTTCTTCCTCACTTGATTTACACATCACATGTCATGACAAACCATGATAGCCCATTCTGCTAAACCTATTCGTAGTCAAAATCCTCCCCTAAATTGTGGTCCAGGTAAAGGCCCCATTTTTTTTGAAGGCATCTTCTATCCCAACATAATTTCCATGCAAGTGAATTATTTCCATATTACCTCCCCAACATCAATAAATCATCCTTAGAGTTATACTGTCCTAAAGTAGCGAGAGTCCAAACCAACTTGTCTTTACCCTCTCTAACCATTATGATTCTATCTTTAAGAAACAATTGCGACAATGTGATTTCAACAATAGGAAAATTTATCCTACTGAAGTCCTTCCATTGTTGATTGCTGAGCCCTTCAACAAATTGATCACCGAATTAACAAGACTCGTCATGCAAAATAAATTTAATCATTAGCTTAAAAATAATGTTTTTTAGGGAAATAGGTAATCAATTCTTTAAATTTAGTGGCTTAATTATATTGATGGTTTGATCTTGCATTGGCTAATAGCCATTCTTATACCTAGAGGACAACATATATCCTTTTGTTGGAGTTTATTGTTTCATTTTTCTCTCTTAAATCTATTTATGGATGCAAAGGTATTGGTATTTATACTAATAAAAATGTATTGCTTCCATGATGTCAATGAATTCCCAAAATGATATATTAGAAGATTAATGGGGGAAGGCATATTATCTTTTGTTAAAGTTTATTATAGCATTTTTTGCTCCTCTAAAATTCTTAATGAGTACATTGTTACTTGCATGTTACTATCAATTGACTATCATGATCTTCTCTTGATTATTTGATTGTTTGGCTTGTGTTATTAATAATTTTGCTATAAAAATCTTTAGTATGACTGTTATTTGGTAAAGTCAATTTATTCAACTACTTTCATCTTTATATTTTTGTTCTTTACAATCCTTGTGACTACATTTTTTTTTCATATTGTACTCAACTTCAAATCAATTTAAAAAATAATTGAACATTAAAAAAACACAATTTAAAAAATAATTGAACATTAAAAAAACACAAATATTTTATCTTTTTCAAGTTAATTGATCTGAACAAAAAATTAATACTTTAAATTAAATATCTTAATTTTGAAACATATTTACCTTTAATTTCACAAGTATCCTTAAACAAAAAAAAATTAAAAATATAGCAAACCCAATAAATTAAACCAATAAAACACTATAAAACCTATTATATCTAGTAACACCTTTAAATGTTTGGATACTCTTGTGGGGCCCATAATTACCCGGATCCGGTCAAAGGACATTTTAGGTACATAGCTTTTGAGATAGGATATTACTTTGTAAGCCAGAATATATTTAGGGATGGGGTCCGTTTGACATGATTGTTTCTACTAAATGGTCGAAATTTATGTTTTGCATTGGGTTTGAAGGATGTATATGCAACATAGGCTTTGTTCATGTGGATTTTTTTCATAATCCAATGTAATAATGGCTTTTTAATAATTCAATGTACTACTATTTTTTAATTCTTCTCATCTCGAATCTGCTTTGCAAAACAAATAAATTTATTTGTATTGTTAGCATTAAAATAAAGTTATATTTTTTTCCAGATTTCAACATCATGATATCATAATAAAGATTTGTTTTGGATACTTCAAAAAAATATAGTGGTGTGCACAATCAAGGAACATTGCTATTGGATAATAAAATTAAAGGTATATTTTTTTGTTCAAGTCATGAGAATTATATAAGATATAATGTATTATGATGGAGTTGTAATTATTCAACAATTTTTATATAGATCGAAGCAAAACAATTATAATTACACCTTGTAATTAGAGTTTATTCCAATTTTTAAACTAGCGTTCAAATTAATATTATTTTTTAAACAGAAAAGATAGCTAGTTAATTAAAAAGGAACTATTATACTCTAAAATCCTTTTAGATTTTTCTCAGATACATCTATTAGGAAAAAATAAAGAATACCCAAATAAAATCTAAGGTTTAGAGATAAATGAAATAGAGATAGTTGCGCGTTGATATAAAATTATCTATTTCTGGTTGTATAGACTATAAGGGTGCTGACAAAGATTGTGGAGATTGAATCTACAACTATGAATACATTTGCTTGAAAGTTTCCAAAGCCTTTCAACAAATTCATTTATGCACATCCTAAAATCATTGCATTCCATGAGAGTGCAATTCTTTGAGCCATTTTATTGAAAAGTATTAAACTTCATCAAGAACACCATTTTTGTAGATATCATGTAATCATTGCATTCCATGAGACCACATTTTTGGGGGTATTTTGTCAAACAATTCACATGTCTTGGCTATGCATCCACATTTTTGTACATGTTAACCAAGCATTAACAACTACAACATCTAAAAAAAATCACTTTCAATTATACTTTGATGTATGCCAATGTCCTATTACAAATCTCTCATTTTAGCATAGATTGAAAGGATGTTAGTAAAGGTTGTGGAGATTGGATTTACAACTACAAAGTGCGTTTGTTTATAATTTTCCAAGGCATTTAAAAAAAATCATTATGTGTCTATCTTGTAATCATTGTATTCCATGAGACCGGTTTTTTTTGGCCATTTTTTCAAGTAGTTGATGTGTCATGTATATGATTCCATGTTTCACATACATGTCTACTAGGGCACTAGCAACTACAATGTCCAAAATTGGTCCCAATGTCAAATTCCTAAGCTATTAAAAGTTGTTAATGCTGGACATATAAGTGAGGCCCACCCCTTTCTAAAGCTCTTATTTTGGCATGGGCTAGGAGTATGGTGTAAAAGTGAACTAATCATATTGGACACTTGTTTGTTTCATTTGGTGAAATAATGCAAATACCCGCCGCAACAAGGACACATTTGATTTTTTCTAGCTATTTGATTGACATAGATTGTTCTTGATTCCATGAATTATAGACCTTTTGGAACACTATTAAAAATGTAATTAAGAAAGTAATTTTTCATGCCTTCTTTTGCTTGAGAATCGTGAGAATAGTTCTCATTCCTACTATGAACCAACACCAAAATGCAATCTAATTATAAAGAAAAATAAACCCTTTCATTATTATTTCAAGTAAAAAAATATACATAGGAACTAAAATATTATCCTATTATTTCATTTAATATAGTACCAATTTTTTATTAAAATTATGAAAATTATTTGATTTACATTTAAAAAATTTTGAAGTGATTCATCACATAATAAAATTATATGAATTACGTACCTAATTAACAAATATAAAAAGAAAAATAAAACAACCATTAAATTATGAATTGAATAAAATAGATGAAACCAACATATATAATGTTGAACAATTCTAGTACTTCCCTAAAATTTAGCTTGAATAGTTAGCCTTGTATCAACTAATTTAAACTTCATTTTCAAAAAGTATAAAGAACTAGAAAATAGTTTGAATATAGGTTGTAGGGTAGTACAACCCAATATATTGATATTATCATCCTAAGATGTGTAATGCATTAAATCTTTATTTTAAAATATATTGACATAAAAGAATTGCTTCACATGATGACAATTTTTTTTGTGAGAATATAAAATATTGTATATAGATATTATGAATCTCAAAATCCAAAGAAAAACTTTATAAATATACCATGATCCATCATTAATTAGATTGAAAGAGAAGCATAAATGACTATTTATTGAGAAAAAAATACTATGAAAGTTTTGGACATGCTTTGAAATCTTGAGCTTCATCAACTTGAGTCAAGCTCTAGACACATGCAACTTAGTCAAAGCATGTTTTTCATTTACATTATAACCACCCACAAGTAACAATTATTTTGGGCAACTGAAAACATGTTGTAATAAACTAATTTAGAGAAGTAATCAACCTCATTTATTTTTGGTCTATTCATTGCCATGTCCCTATCCTACAACAAAGTTCTACTTTTGGATATAGACATTATAGCATAGTTTTGGATTAAAAATAAAAAATTAACAAAGTGAAGACAACTAAACTTATAAGCGAGTGCAAATGAGATATATGAGTGTAGACACTTAATATTTTTCTAGTACAACCTTGTCCTAAATAACTAAATAATTACATTATCTAATTAATTCGCCTCATCTAGTGCATCCCACCTAATTAAATTAATATATGCCTTTCCTCTCTCACAAATAGTTAAATAATTTTTTTAATTACTCTATTTTCCACCGAACATGACTAAAATAATTACATAATTTTATTATTTAATTATGGCTATATTCCCTCTACCAATTTCTAAGAATAAATGGGATCCTAAATGCACTCATCCCCCACATTTCATATGGTTGCAATAACTTATTATTTTTGTTAAATTCATCATGACCCTTCACATTCAAACAACCTCCATCATGACCCTCCATTCTCTCCTTAATCCTAAGAGATTCTTTTGATTCATCCTCCACCATTAATATTCTCATCACATCTCAATTGTGTATTGTCCTTCCCAAAAAATATAAATTGAGACACCATCCTATGTATTTAATCCATTCTATTTTGTGCTAATTGTATGCTATCAAAACAAGTAATTTTTATGCACAAGAACATCCACATCCCAAATCATTAAAGAAAATCTCAATTGCAAATGGATTTTATGATAATATTTGTTTTATATCCTTTTGTTTAATTTATATTTACACGTTCTATTTGAGGTTTATATTAGTTTGGAATAATAAGCTTTTACTTTTGTTTCCTACTTGAGTTTCTATACTAGTACTTACAATGAGAAAAAGGAGCAAGGCAACATGCAGATAGTAAAGCTATATCATGGCCATTGATGCTCCTCCCATCAATATTTCTCCTACAACGAGTAGTACCATTATCAATGTCAAGGCATTGCACTAATCTTTTAGGTATAGTTTAATTTGCATAGGATTATTAGTTATATATTGCATTGAGTTTGAAGGATGCATATGCAATATAGTCTTTGTTTATATGGCATATTTCAATAATCTAATGTAATAATGATTTTTAATAATCCAATGTAATATTAAAAGAGAACATATAAAGTGGGTATAATAATATGATTAAAAAAATCCTAACCAGTTGCTACTACTAGCATGACAAAGTTATATTTGAAGCTTTGAATATTAGTGATATTATAAAGATTTGTTTTAGAGAATCTCAAAAGTACATAGAAAAAATATAGTGTGTTTGTGCATAGTCAAGGTCCATTGCCATTGGGCAGTAAAAATTAAAGGTATACTTTTTGTTCAAGTCATTAAATTATACAAGATATAGTGCATTGCAATGGAGTTCTAATTACTCTAGAAACACTATATTATTTTTTCATGGATAGAAGCAAAAAAACTATAATTTTACCCTACAATCATACATTCTAATTTTAAAATTAATATTCTATTTTTTTAATTTTTTTAAATAGACAAGATAACTAGTTCATAAAAAAGTTAGAAAACATTTATTAGGAAAAAAAAAAATTCAAATGAAACCTAATGTTTAGAGATAGATTACGTAGAGAAAATTGTATGTTGATATAAATTTATTCATCTATGGTTGTATAGACTAGACAAATGTTTGCAAAAATTATTTAGGTTGGCTCTATAACTATGAATTGCATTTTTTTGAAATTTTTCTAAGACTTTTCAACAAACACATTTTATGTACATCCTACAATCATTAAATTTCATAAGAATACATTTCTTTGAGCCATAGTATTAAGCTTTATCAAGAAAGCTATTTTTTAGAGATCATGGAACCATTGCAATCTATCACACCACATTTTTGCAATATCTTGTCAAACAATTCATGTGGCTTGGCTATGCATCCACTTTTTTTGTCAATGTCAACCAAGGAACTTGCAAATTATACTTTGATTGTGTGCCAATGCCCTATTGCAAATCTCCCATCTTAGCATAGATTGAAACAATGTTGGAAAAGGTTGTGGAGACTGGATTTATATCTATTTTGATCATTTTGTTAAATATTTGATGTGTGATGTATATGATTCCATGTTTAACATACATGTCTACTAGGGCACTAGCAAGCACACCATCCAAAGAAAATTGAGCCTAATGTTGAATGCTTAAGCTAGATTAAAATTTGTTAATGTTGTGCATATAGGACTGTGAGATCCACTCCTTTCCAAAGCTCTTATTTTGGCATGGATTAGGAGTATGGTGGTAAAAGTGAATTGATTAGATTAGACACATGTTTGTTGCATTTGGTGAAATAGTACAAATTCTCGCACTAAGAACATGTTTTCTTTTTTCTAGTTTTTTATTGACACAAAGTATTTTTTATGGTACACATTATATAGACATTTAGAAACACTATAAAAAATGCAATAGAGAACATCATTTTTTATGTCTTCTTTTGTGTCAGGAGTCATGAGAATAACTCTCGTTCTTATTTTCAACCTACACCAAAATACAATCCATTGTGAAGCAAAATAAACTTTTCATTAATATTTGAAAGAAAAAATATACAAGTTAGGAACTAAAACATTGTCCTATTTCGATTAATATAAAATCAAATAATCTTTTGGTTGAAACTATAAAAAATAAAGCTTGATTGGGTATTCTATTGACACTATAATTCCATGACCAGAACTAATAATGAAAGATGTGTAACCATAAAAGAGCACTAAAGTACAAAAAAAGATTTGTAGTAGATTCAAATATAATCAGAATTCTACAAAGATAGAAAGCATCCTTTATCAATATAAATTGAGACACCATCTTTTGTAGTCTTTTTTTATGTGGCATATTTCAATAATCTAATGTAACAATGGCTTTTTAATAATCCAATCTAATATTAGTTTTTATATTGTTCTCACAATCATTTTTTTCCAAAGAAAACATATAAAGTGGGTATTTAGAAAGCATAGAGATTATTGGATAATAATATGATAAAAAAAATCCTAACCACTTGCTATTGCTAACATTACAAACAAAGTTATATTTTTTGAAGCTTTGAATATTAGTGATATTATTAAGATTTATTTAGAGAATCTAAAAAGTACATAGAAAAATATAGTGTATTTGTGCATAGTCAAGGTCCATTACTATTGGGCAATAAAAATTAAAGGTATACTTTTTCAAGTCATTAAATTATACAAGATATAGTGCATTGCAATGGAGTTCTAATTACTCTAGAAACACTATATTATTTTTTATGGATAGAAGCAAAGAAACTATGATTTTACCCTGCAATTATAAATTCTAATTTCTAAATTAACATTCAATTTTTTATTTTTTTAAATAGACAAGATAATTAGTTCGCAAAAAAAATAGAAAACATAAATATTAGGAAAAAAATAAAGAAAACCCAAATGAAACCTAATGTTTAGAGATAGATTAAGTAGAGAAAATTGTATGTTGATATAAATTTATTCATCTATGGTTGTATAGACTAGACAAATGTTGGCAAAAAATGTGTAGATTGGCTCTATAGTTATGAATTACATTTGCTTGAAAATTTTCTAAGACTTTTCAACAAACATATTTTATGTACATCCTACAATCATTGCATTTCATGAGAATACATTTTTTTGAGCCATTTTATTAAAATGTATTAAGCTTTATCAAGAAAGCTATTTTTTAGAGATCATGGAACCATTGCAATCTATCGCACCATATTTTTGCAATATCTTGTCAAACAATTCATGTGCTTTGGCTATGCATCCACTTTTTGTGTCCATGCCAACCAAGGAACTTGCAAATTATACTTTGATGCATGTGTCAATGCCCTATTGCAAATCTCCCATCTTGGCATAGATTGAAACAATGTTGGAAAAGGTTGTGGAGACTGGGTTTATATCTATTTTGATCATTTTGTTATATATTCGATTTGTGATGTATATGATTCCATGTTTCACATACATGTCTACAAGGGCACTAGCAACCATAACATCCAAAGAAAATCAAGCCTAATGTTGAATTCCTAGGCTAGATTAAAATTTGTTAATGTTGTGCATATAGGACCATGAGATCCACCCCCTTCCAAAGCTCTTGTTTTGGCATGGATTAGGAGTATGGTAGTAAAAGTGAATTGATTAGATTAGACACATGTTTTTTGCATTTGGTGAAATAGTACAGATGCTCACACCAAGGACACATTTTTTTTTCTAGCTTTTTGATTGACACAAAGTATTTCTGATGCTACACATTATAGACATTTAGAAACACTATAAAAAATGTAATAGAGAACATCATTTTTTACATCTTCTTTTTTGTCAAGAGTCATAAGAATAACTCTCATTCTTATTTTCAACCTACACCAAAATACAATCCATTGTGAAGCAAAATAAACCTTTCATTACTTGAAATGTACAAGTTAGGAGCTAAAGCATTGTCCTACTATTTCGTTTAATATAAAACCAAATAATCTTCTGGTCAAAACTATAAAAAATTAAAGCTTGACTGGGTACTCTATTGACATTATAATTCCATGATCGGAACTAATAATGAAAGATTTGTAATCATAAAAGAACACTAAAATAGAAAAAAGATTTGTAATAGATTCAGATATAATCAGATTCTACAAAGATAGAAAGTAACCATTATTAAATTAAGACATAAAAATATATTAAATTCAATGATCAAAAATAAATTTTGACCAATATTATTACAAAGACTATTTATCCTTTTCAATAAAAATAAAATATAAAATTACCATTAACTATTAAAATGAAATGATTAGATAAGTATGTCCGCCAACATAGCGAATAAATGAAGAACGAGTTGATAATGATCCTCAACTCACGTAAAGTCTACGCCAAGTTTCTGTTTGAAAAATATGATCCTGAATAAATTCATTTTTTGGAGGCATTATGAAAATAAAATGATAAATATAGGATTGATGGAAATAAGTACGAAGAAGATCTAGAGTTAGATTCGAAGATCTTTTGATAGGATCAGCACAAACAATGAGAAGCGTCGGTAAGGAAGGCTGGTCACAGGGTCCACGTCATCATGACCAAAAATATCAATGGAGAAGAACTCGACTTCATTCAATGGGTTTGGACTTTATCAAAATTCAACTAAATCAAATCTGATAATTAAGATGATGAAATATATGATTTTTTCACAAAATTTGTGGTAGAAAATCATGTATACAAAAAGTTATACATTTTGTAATGAATTGAGATATTTTTACGTTTCATGATTTTTTCAATTTTGGTTCAAATATGTAATTCTTTTGGTTGAAGTTGTAAGATGAAATAATAGCAAGATGTTAGATTGTTATAGTTTTACTTTTTTCTATTCAAACTATGTGATGTCTTAAATTAGATTAAAAAATTATAAAATAACTGTTACAAATTAAAGTTGGATTTATGAAAAACTAATCTTTTCAATGCATTTTACACCCCTAACAATCAATATTCCAAATGAGAGTGTGGCAATACATGCAATATATGTAACTGCCCACCTATTGAAGGAGAATGCAACTACATACTTCAATGCTTAAACATCAATTGTCCAAACTCCAATATGACTCCACAAGCTAAAAATACCATATTTCTTATACCAATCTATGTCATATGTATATGGTGTGCATAAGGGTTGAATGACATATATGGCATATTATCATACGAGTGTCATGCATTTTTTGTGAAACAAGCAACATTGGCTAGTGTGCATTTTTCTTATTCATACATCATGGTTAGTGGTAGTCAATAGTATGCATGATTGTGACTTTTATATGAAGGGTATAACAACATATATGTTATTGCATTATATGAGTTTTGTTTGAAGTTTTTAATGGCATATATGTCATTTTATTATATTGGTTTTGTTTGAAGGTTGATTCAAATTCTTATGGTTTTCCTAGTGTGCATGATGATGCATTATGGTTGAGTGGCATTGACTCTTATGCACAATGATTGCGTGGAATTTTTATGAAGGGTCTAAGATGATTGTGTCATTGAGTTGTATGGATTTTATCTGAAGGTTACATCGTGCATCATATTTGAGTTACGTTGACTTATAAATAGTGATTGTATGAAATTTACATGAACGGTCTAATGACATATATGTCATTGATTAGATGGAATTTATTTCAAGGTTTTGATGACATATATTTCATAGAATTTGTATCATGGACTTTGTTGAGATCCAATCTTGTATTAACTAGTTTTGGCTCTTTATGGTTCTCTAGTTGCCTCTATTAATAATTAATTTAAGAGAATTAAATTAGGGCCCTATTTTATGCCTTCACCTAGCCATATAATTGATACACGTGTTTCATCCTTACCCATGTGTTAGTTTTTTCAAATGTTTGTGCATTTATTGAGTCTCATGTTGTAATCATGACAATGTTATTCTAGACGTTCTTAATCATTTCTCCTTTCCTACACACTTTTCACATATTATTCATTAACTTTATATTTCTCATTGCTTATAACCTAAGTCATATTTCTTTAGCTATCTTCTGACTAGTTACCATCCTCTCTATCTGAACACACTAGTCGTATGTGATGTGCATGTTCTTTATATTCTATGGATAAATATTAAATGTATAATATTTCCTTTTTATTTCACTGTTTAGTGATTTGGATTAATATATGTAGTATAACCATCTATTTGACATTTGGGCTAAGGTGTTGAGAAGTCATTGGTTTATGATCTAGTAAATTTGCACCTACATGGGCCCACATCTTGTACTGGTTGAAAGTTAATGTGCATGTGGTATCTCATTTTTTGAATATACATGTGACCTAGATCATTATTTAAATAAGTTTATGGTAGCTCATTATTTGAAGGTATATGTTAGGAAATTAATGCATAATACCCAAAATGTTTAATCCATTTTCTACATAACACCATGAGTGAAAATCATGCATACAAGCTTACAAATTAACCATACTGAAAATATCAAATAGATAAGCCACAAGATATACCTTGAGAAAACCCTCAAGGGGGAAAAACTAGCCTCCAAAATTATCCACACTTTATGTATATTCAACAATAAAATATTATATGCACTTAAAAAGTTTCTATGAATACTTCAAAAACATCAAGATCCTTTGATGCACTCTCCATGTGTCCAAGCATGTA
Source organism: Sequoiadendron giganteum (assembly GCA_007115665.2). Lineage (NCBI taxonomy): Eukaryota > Viridiplantae > Streptophyta > Pinopsida > Cupressales > Cupressaceae > Sequoiadendron > Sequoiadendron giganteum. Next base: position 430,766,622 of record CM021108.1, on the reverse strand, counting down.
ACCACACATCCCATGTCATGCTTCACATATGCACTCACAAGAGAAAATAAATAATATGACAACCCACTCACCTAGCCAACCTTAACCGCTAAACATGTGATTTATTTTATAGGCTCAAGCTCACAAAAATACAATCAAGTGGTAAGATAAGCCCATGTGCCTCAAAAACATGAGTACACAAAACCATTTACCCCTCATTTACTTTTTGATGTACTAAGTTTTCACATTATTAAATATTTCCCTAGAATTAATTATTCCATGTCTCTCACACATAAAATAACTAACCCAATATTGCATGCAAGTTTACAAGGGGCCCAAAATAAATATCTAATGTGGATAAACACATCTCCTAGATGCACGACAACTAAATATATATTTATTTTACATAATCAAAATACTCCATGTTGTGCAAGGTGTACAACACATATTCCTAATAGTATATGTGATCATGTAGGCATGAAGGATTAAGACCCCTTGAAAATAAAATAATACCTCTTCTAGTGTTCACCCACCCATCACAATATCTTGGTGTATTCATTTTGGTCCCATGATATGAGGAATGCAAAATATGTCTCTTAGAAATACTATTTTGAATTCCACTAAGGAAATATACAATCTTGAATAAATTCATTTTTGGCATGATCAAATGATTTTGAGCTAAAAAAACCTATATGAGGTTATTGTGGAGGGATCCAACATCTAGTTGTAGGTCTAAGATAAATTATTAGGTGCTATGGAATCTAAGAACTAAATCAAAATTTGGCCATTTTTTTTCGTAGGTCTCCTAAGAGAAATTTCCAAAACTATGTAGGTTGGAAGGATTGGGACCCCTAAAAAATGAAATGATGCCCCCTCTAGTATTCACCTATCCATCCTGACATGCTGGTGTAATTAGTTTGATCCCACAATATAAAGAATGTAAAATATGGCACTTGACAACAATACACTAAATGCCAGTAAGGCATTTTGCAAGAATGTATTCATTGTTAGCATGCTAAAATGGTTTTTATTTGACAAAAAAATGAGAATTTTTTCCTAGAGTGACCCAATATCTAACTATAGGTCTACACAAAACATTCTTAGACCCCACAAAAGTTGAGAATTGCTCCTTCAAAGTTTGGCTTTTTTTTGTTCTTAGACCTATCTTAAGAGACTTTCTTAAGTTAATTAGACTTGGTTATTTTGAGGAAACATGGAATAATCCATTAGTTACATCTGTTACTCTCACCCACACTTGGGTAGTTGAGTCTCACACTCTCTTTTGGATTTATATGCCACCTCTTATAACCATTTTTTTTCTTCATCTGAGTAGGCAAAACCATGTGATTTGGCATTTACCAAGTAGGTAAAAATATCACCTATTTTGGGTAGGTGGAGTTATTACACCTCTTGGATATACATGTCCCTATTTGTGCTATACATATAGCACTCACCTCTCTTCTCTATTAGTTAGAAATAGTAATGTGAGAATTTCTTATACTCTCTTGCATTTTGTCTCTCAATTTCTCTCTTTTTAGGATTCTCTCTAGACATTCTGCTATTTTGATCTTCAATCATTTGTCAAGTGGAGTGTGTGTGGTCTATGGTTGGCATCATATCCTGGCTCATATTCTTGTTTCTCAAAAATCTAACAATAAGAAATCTTAATGATCTCCTTGTAAGAACTATCAATTTTTTTATTTTGGCATGAAGCCAAGCTAAATTTGGCTATCCAATTAGGAACATGAAACTTGTTATACTAGATTATTGATTTTTTCCCTTGCCATGGGTCATAAGATTAGGGTTAGGTCCTTCAAGCCTTGGTGAAAATATTGGAAATGGTATCTTGATAGAAATTGTGATAAATACTTGTGGCTCACTCCTAATCTTTCAATTGTGGATCAACTAAACCATTATTTGGCACCTTTAGTCTTCTCTTGATACTTGGCACCAATGGTTCCAAACTATTTGGGCAACCATTCTTGAGGCTAAATTGGATCATTTTGCAGGGTGTATTATTTACCAAGGCCTTTTGCTTGGTTCTCATCTAACTCATTTAGGGGTTCTTAATCCCTATTGTCCTTTCTATGAAAATTTGGAGCCTCTCAATCATCTTTTTGTGTTCTTTATTAGAGCTAAAGAAGATTTGAGTTGGATAGATGATTTCTTCAATATTTTTTGACCCAACTAGATTTCATATGGCATATAGTGTTACATTAGATAATTGACCTGGATTTCAATTTAAGTTTATCTAGATTTGGCATGCTTTTAGGGTAAGAATTAATTTTAGTATTTGGAAATATAAAAATTCAACTCTCTTTTTTAGTTATTTAGTTGATGTTCACTTTTCTTTATACACTAAAGCAGTAATTTGCTCCAATTCAACATGTTTATGTAAATCTAGGTGCAAGCCCACAAAGTTCCATTGGAAGTTGTGCATTTGAAGGTACACTTATTAACCATTGGGGTAATGCTCCTTGCATGATTGCCAAAGTCCTAGCTTCTACTTCCTCCCCATCTCATGGGCATAGGTGTGATCATGGTCAATTGGCTAGATAAGATCATGGATCCTAATTGTAAGTCTCTCAATCATAAGGTTCTAGGTATTGTGTTGCTCATAGATTATCTTACCCCTCTCAGCCACCTTCCACCTATTCTCATGGTCATAGTGCTCCTAGTTGGCTAGATTCTAGCATATTCTCTCAATTGGAGTTGATTGTTTTCCTTGTTTGTGCTCAACAACCATTTAAAGATCAAGAGGAGGAACATGCTCTTATTGGTTGAGAATCTATTGATAATGATACTATCCTCGCTTATGTATGAGATAAACTTTATGATTGTGATCCCCTTCTTACTAATGTTGCTCTTATCGATTAGAAGTTTTATTTATATTTACTATTGTTCAAGATCTACTCTTTATTTGTTTGTCTTTTGTTTAGATTCTTTCTACCATCTACTTTAAAATATATGTCTTTTTATTAATAAAATGAATATACACCTCATTAATTAAAAAGAAAGAAGAGCAAAAATGATTCATGAAGAGAAATAAACAAGAATATCTAATGTCTATTTCGAAGATTAGTATGAAGATTTTTTGATAAGATGAGCAGAGACAATGAGAAGCGTGGGTAAAGAAGGGTCTACGTCATCATGAGCAGTGTGAAGCGGAAGAGCAAAGATATCCATGGAAAAGACCGCGACTTCATTCAATGGGTTTGATCAAAATTCAGCCAAATCTAATCGGGTTTGAAAAAAGAGCCAAGATTTTCGTTGCTCAAATCAAACTGGGCGTCCATTGGAATGATTTTTCTGAAAAAGCGATAGTCCGAAACAAATATGGTCCATTAAAATGGTTTCAAATCAAATGTGCAACGTCATTTTTACTAAGTTTGTATGGCACCAAAACAAGGGGACAAGGCGTTGATTCAAGGCATTGAAAATATAAAGATTTAATACCTAATTGAGATATTCTAATTTCAAGCCGACAGTATGGGTTTTATTTCAAATATTTGCTATCCGTTGGAATTGTGAGATGTCAGAAGGTTACAGTCTTATTAATTTCTTAAATTAGATTAGAAAACAATAAAATAATATGTAATAATAATAGTTTGACTTTGAATTATATTGTTAATTGGAAATGGAAATTTAAATCATAAAATAATATGTAAATTTTTATTGCATATATCTAATATTTCTGATTTTTATCTGTATCAACATTTCTAAAATATCTAGTGATATACTTTTCTTGATGGAAGCGTTAGTCGTTTGTCTACTCTTTGATATCAGAATAAATTTTACATTTCAGAAATTTCACTTTAATTTTTTAATGGAATTCAAATATTTATAAAATAAAACACCCTATGATTTCATGGAAGTGGGCTTCTTAAAAAATTTCAGTGGGTGTTGCTTAGATTTTTTAGGAATATTTTAAGGTTAGTGGTCTCATGAATTCAATTTTGCAATTCAGCTTAAAAGTTTGAGCTCCAAAATTTAAGAATCCAACTGGAGTATTTTTGGTAAAAATTAATAAATAAATAAAAATTCTCTCATTTTTAATTTTACAAGTAACAGAAAAACTTTTTTTTTTAATTCTAAGCTGTAGGGGCAATTTCTAGCCCCACCTCAATTTCACCCGCTGAAATTTCCAGTCCTAAAAGGTAGGAGCTGCTATTTTTCAGGAAAATATTCCAGTTAATCCTATAGCATAATTTTTTTTGCTTCATGAAACCGCTTGATCCATGAAAATAGAAGCCCAAGCCCCCCATGAGACCATACAGTAAACCCTCTCTTTCTTAAAATAAAATTTTCACTTAAAAATTATTTAAAAATATTCCATTACTAAATACAGCTTTCAATATTTTTAAAAAACTTTAACTATTGCACAATTTTATTTCTCAAATCACTTACAAATATTCCTATCACCACTTTTACTATTATCTTATTAAACTATTGTCCAAATATTATTTTAATATTGCTGGTAGATTTTTTTCGGGTACCGATAAGATTGATTTGTTTCATTGTTGCCTCCATATAGTCATTTATAAATTCACCATTTCACTTTTAATTGTGATAGGAACAAGATTGAAGAAACTACATCGTTTATAGAGAATTAATAATTTTTAAAAATGGAGACAAATAATATTATAGATATAACTAGTTTAATGTCTATAATAAAATATAATATATTATTATTGATTATTTCTAATTTTCGAGTATTATACAAATGTTTATATATATATTGTATTCATCTATAATTTTTCAAATTAACTTACAAAACTAATTAATTATTTACTAACAATAATAAACAATAAACCACATAATCATTAAAGTGATTTTGTTTCACCTTTTGAAAGGTTTTGTTATAGATTTGAAATTTGATGGTCTATCCATTGTTTTCTAATTTTTATTAGATGCTATAATTTAGTATACATATTCTAAAAAAATATCATAGAAAAATATGATAATATTTTAATTTATAATACAGTTTATTTTATAATATTATTATATAGATATATATTAATTTAGAACATTTTTAAATAGAATATAAATAAAAATTTTAGAATTTTTTTATTTGAATATTTATAAGTATTAATTTAATAATTTATTTTTAATTGCAATAATACATCAAATCTTCACTTATTGTTTTATAATAATAATTAAAGGCAAATTTTAAAGGTTGGCTTTATGTGTAGGTTTTAAAAGTTTTTCATTGCTTTATAATTATTTTCATTTTTTATATACTAATACAAATTTACAATTACATAAAAAACATAAAAAAGAGTTGTCTTGATCCTACCTTGTAAGTAATATAATCTTATTTTTAATATAAAAATTTAAATTATTTTTTTGATACATATATACATATATATATGTTATATATATGTATCTATAATATATAAATATAACTATATATGTATGTATATATATGTATATGTATTTATATATGTACATGCAGAGACACACACACACACACATATATACATATATACATATATCTATGTATTTATATATACACATACAAACACATATACATGTATGTATGTATGTATGTATACATACATACATACATATTAACACTATTATTATCTAAAAATTGTCTACACATATTAAATTCTTTTGTATCCTTATATTGGGCTTGCATTTGGCTCACATGTGCATAATATAAAATAATAAGCATTTGTATTTATGCTTACTTGTTTTCTTGCAAGAAGTTGACACTACTAAAGCAATAAAGTTTGGTAGTTGAAAATTAACTTATAAAATTTACAGTGCATATTGGACTAGTTGACAACAAAGTTTGATTTTTAAGATTTATGGTCATGATCTTGACTATTAGATTTTAATTTTGTTTCTTTTTGTTCCATAGCTTGTTGCGCAACCATCATCATGAAAAAATATCTTATCAATCTTCTCATCTTTACTCCTCTATTAGACACCACACACTAAATCTAAGTATAAATAATTCTTATTCTCCCTTCACTTTGCCACCACAACACTTTTACACCATCTTATTTTTTACATCTAAATCTCAAACAATTTATACATCACAATGGTATATAACTCTTAATGAGTACTTTGTTATAACTTCTAAACCCAAATTTTATACTATTATTTATTAGATTCTAATGAAATTTAGACAATTTATATTTTTCTAAGAACATTAATTAAAAGACAACCATATGACCCAAAAAATATTATGAAAGGTAGGACTTACCTTCAAATTCCAGGCCTATAAGTAAAAAAGAAAGTCTCTAGTAGCACGAGCACCAGATGAAAATCATTTTTCTCTATTAAACAAATATTCATATCTTCTAATCAATTTCTAAGTTGATTCTTCTCTCAGGAGAAATGCTATAAATATGTGATTGTAAACATTGTAATAGAGAGATAACTGAAAGTGGAGGTTTTTAAGTTTTGTTTTTAAACTCCTTGTAGCTTGCCCCTCTATGTTTTTCTGCAATGAGTCTCGCTGCAAATTGTAGAGTATATGAATGATGGCATTTCATTCAAATATGGATTTAATTAAATCCTAACTTTACCTATTAGATGATATCTATGATATCTCTATGATTATTTTTCCTATTTGATTGCATTAGTTATGTTAACAAACTGTAGGACTGGTTGTTACATGGTTAGTTTGAGAGGGTTTGCATTGTTCCCAGGGTTAGGAAAACAATTACACACTCTAGATTCAAATGAGCCTTTAGAACTATTATTTAAATAGATTACAAATGACCAATATAGAGGGTAAAATTAACTTTAAACTAAGAACTTAAGTAATTCATAAGCTAAAAAGTGAGGTCTTATCATATACTTTGTCAATAGAGTGAGTCACTTTCAACTTTTACAAAAGCTCCTTTCATTAAAATGATATATTAGCTGAAGCAGATGAGGATGGGTCATGTTGTGCCTTGCACACATATTTCATTTAGCTTTCAAGGTAAAATGTGGATCATCCTTCCCTTTTCTTTTGGTGGGGGGGTCTAGTTTTAGGTTGGATTATTTTTGTCTTTTTTTCCCTTTTTTTTGGTTTCAAGTTGGAGGTGGTCTTACTTTTTAGAATTATTTGGTGAAGTTGTGGTAAGGATAGAGCTTCTTACTAGAAATTAGGACCCCTTTTGGAAATTTGAAGTCCATAAGTATTTTGTAGATTCATGGGATCCTAAAGGATTTTTGGACACCAAACTTTCAATCCTAATTCCTTGATGTTATGACCATCCCCACATTTACCCATTTTGCCATTTTATATCCAAGTATGAAAATATAGTAGTTTAGACCTTTTTTGCAAAAGTGGTTAGGAATAAATGTGAAGGCTTTGTGGAGAATGTTGTTATGACTTTTATTTTAGGTTTTCCACCATGTCTTGAAGTCATTGGTACTAGCTTCTTACCTAGATTATTTGTATAGTAATGGCACCCTATGTGAGCTAGATGAGCTATATAATGTGATTTTCCCTTCATTTTCATACTTTTCTCTCATTCATCATCAAATTTTTGTGATCTAGTGCATCCTATGCAACCTTAAGCTCCATTCAAACATGATCAAAATCTCAACTTTTGGATTTCTTGTACCTTCACCATTCCACAACTTGAAGAAAGAAGTTTTAGCATGACATTTTCAATCTCTAGGCCTTCAAATCAAGCTAAGGCACACAAATATTCAATAGTTTCAACCTTAAGCTTTAGTGAACACAAAACTAGTAGGTTGAGCTTTCTTCCTACATGATTTTAACACATTAAAATTTGAATTATGTGGTGTCCTCTAGTATAATGAAACTTGCAAATACATTTTTAATCCTAAGGGACAAGAATGAGATTTCCAGTGTTAAAACATAGCCCTAGTTTATTAAAACTCACTTGCATTTGGGTAAAAAAATATTTTTTGTAAAATTAGGATAAATAGCTAGGTTGAACTGGTAGAAAATTTCAAAATCAATGATGTCGTAGCTAGGAAATTTATCTAAGCATGAGAATATCTCAACCACAATTAGGCCCCCACAAAAAATTCACCTTAAGAACATATTCACTTTTAATTTTACAAGAATGCAAGATTAACATGGAGGACTAGATCTCAATCCTTTTGGTTTGAAATATAGAAGTCTTGAGAATCTTTGCATTTGGTCATTTAAAGAGAAAATTAAATCACTTAAGTAAATTCAAAATGGAAATGAGAAGTTTGTAAAATTTGTTAGGACCTAGGGACTTCCAACCTTCAATGGTTTTATGATTCCAGATGTTTGATCAATCCCCAAATCTCCTAGTAAGTGTCAAATAGAGTGTTCAAGAAAGTCTTCTTAAAATATGGAATTGCACAATTAGCTTGGATATAGGAATTTCTAACCTTTCATCTAGATTTCCCAATCTCAAGTTAATCTCCATATTTAGAATCAATGAATAGATAAAGTAATCAAGTGAAACATATTTGAAATAAATCATTTGCAAGATTTTTATGGATATAAGGACTTTGAACTTCAGTCCAAATTTTTGGTCATCCCTCTAATCTCCACAAATCAAACAACAACAAGTCTTTCAAAACCTAAGTGGAAATATAAATTTATCAAAATTGATAGGACTTTAGGACTTCTAATCTCTAGTCTAGAATTTTTATAGTCTTGGTGATCTTTGTATTCTTTATAAAAAATAATTTATATCCTAGGAGAATTTTTTTCATCCAATTCCATTAAAAATAGAATTTATAACCACCCTTTCTTACTAGACTTCTAACCCCAAGCCCTAAATTTTGGTACTACTTGTAATTCCTACAAAATGCTCTTAACATTTTTTTACTTAAGATAAATTATTCTAATGTTTATCTAGACAAAGGGACTTCCAACCTCAAAGTATTGAAGTACAAATGTAATGAGAAACCTTGAAAGCCTATATAATTTCATGAAATACTTGAACGATTTGAATTTTATGCTCATTTTGGTTTTACACTTTGATGCTCACAATACTTTAATGGTCTGTAAATTTTCATGTCAAGAAAGATTAATAAAGTACAAGTTCCAAGGGGTGGTCCACCATCCAAGATAAGTTTAATATGGGATTCTAGTTTAGATATATACTTAGGTTATATATCTCTATAAGGTTTTAAAAGGAGGATGTATGGTGATTCCATCACTAGTAGAACCACTAGTATGCTTCTTGCCCAATTTGCATCTGTGTATGTAGTCAAAGTGAAGATTTCACTCTTTAGATAGCACAAACCAACTAAAGACTTTACATCATTTCCTACATATCCTCTCTTGATCATTGGTCCTTATGTTTATCCATCATAACACAAGTAAAGACTTTACATCATAACCAACTATGGACCTAGAGTTTCCTTTGAGCTCTTGCATTCTTAGCTTGGCATATAATACCATGCCATTTTCATATCTCATCTTAGGGTCATATCCTTTTCATTGCATCCTATTCTTAGGTCTCATACATTATCTTGTATTGTATTGAAGATTAGAACAATTCTCCTATGACCCCTAGAACAAGAAAAAAAATGTTTCAAGAAGGGAACCCTTGGGGAAGAGACTTTGATGGGGAAGATCCCATTAGTGTTGCAAATAGTGAAACAAGTGAAATTGAGGACGAAGAAATAACCCAATCCACTATAAACGAAGCTCTTAATGATAATAGATTCACTAAACTTCTTACAGAGGTAGTCAAACGTAACACAACAATAATTCAAGGCTCTTGTTGACGAAGGAATCGAAATGCCCCCTAATTTTGGCATATCATTACTCACAATGAATGACCAACCTAAATCTAGTGAATCTAAGCATCCCAGAATAAACAACACTAGAATAATCAAAGATCATAGACCCTTTTATCTACAGCCTAGTTACAAGAGATCTTCAAAGACATCAAACCCTACGGCTAAAAACAATCTTATTTTGGATGAGCTTAGAACATTGAAACAAGAATTGGATACTCTCAAGAACAAAAAAACATCATCTCACAAGTTCTCCATTGAAGATATATGTCCTTATCCCTTCGATCCAAGCATACCAATGCCACCTTTTCCTAACTAGTGGGACGTACAAAAACTTGATAAATATAATGGAAAAGGAGATCCTAAAGACCACTTAAGACAATTTTGTGCCACTATCATGGAATTTGTAGTCGATGAAATGTACCTTATGAGATTATTCCCTCGCAGTCTAGGAGGAGAAGCTATGGAATGGTTTTCATGATTACCCCCAATCATCAAATACTTTTAAGATTTGGTTGATAAATTTGTCTCCAATTATCATTTCAACTGTGACTTTAAAGTGACCACGACAAACCTTTTCAACACTAAAAAAAAAAAAGGTGAATCTTTTGTGCCACTTTTACAAAGATGGATACATTTAACAAAACTATTACCTTATGCCATTCCTGACCAAGAATTGGTTGACCTCTTTTGTCAAAATTTGAACAAAGAAATTGGAAGGGAACTTCACCTCAAATGCTTGGATTCCTTTCATGAAGCCATAGAGATGGGATTTCGAATTGAATAAACCCTCATCAATGATGTAACTATAAAACTTAATATTGACAAAGATCAAAAATCAAATTCAAACAACAAGACACCTTTTTGGGTAAAGAAGAAGAATGTAGTCAATGACGAGTTGTTGATGCAAAAACAACTAAAACTTCATCACCTATCTACAACCTTAAAGGTTCATCTTCAGATAAAGGAAAAGAAAAATAAAGAAGCTTCCATAAATGAAATTTTACATAATTGTGACAACCACTTGAATCCACATTAAAAGAACTTCTTGAAAATAATGTTATAATGCTACCCGAAATGAAGGAATATAATCCACAAGTCAAACCCCCATGGTGGAATGAGGATCACTTTTTTTATTATCATAGACATAAAGGACATAAGACTAATAGTTCCAATAAAATTCAACATTTAATACAAGACCTTATTGATGATGGTAAGATAACAGTTGACGAACAAACTCCTTCTGGTAACTCTGATCGCGGGGTGTTTAAAAACCCTTTCCCTAAGCATGAAAAGGATAAATGAAAAGCCTTAGAATTTGGGAATGGTGTAAACTATACTACTACCAAGTATGACTTGACCATAAATAACATCAGTGAGGTCGATACTCATGTCAACACCTTCACTATAAAAGGTTAAGAATCTAATTGCAGTGCTACTACCCACAGAGGCATAATTACCCTTAGAGGTTCTAATTCAAAACCCACTGCGCCAACTTCACAATACAACCTCATAGATCATTTAGGAAAAATTCCCGCTCAAATTTCTATACTTGAGTTGCTACACCAATCTCTTGAACATAAAGCTATCCTAGATAAAGTGCTTGCTACTCCTACAATGCCTATAGACCTACATGTAGATCAATTCCAAGTTATGGTTGGACACATCACCTCTCCTCACACTCTCACTTTTATTGAGAATGATGATTCATCCATCCAACAATCACATAATACACCCTTACACATTGACGTTCTTGTCCATAATGTTAAGATCAAGTGAGTTATGATAGACGAAGGAGCAGGTCTTAATATTTGCACTCAAGATTAGGGTTCTATGAAAATGTAGTTGCTCCAAGGAAAAATATTACCATAAGGGCATATGATGAAGAGGAACTCTCATCTAAAGGATCAGTCACTCTCCCAATTAGAGTTGGCCCTGTGGTTTACCAAGTCCTTGATCTTCCTCTGACCTACAATATCCTCCTTAGAAGACCTTTGATTCATGCAATGCAAGTAGTACCTTCTACATACCATCTGTGCATTAAATTCCCACATAATGGTGTTGAAATCACAATACGAGGAGATCCAAAATCTTTCATGTATTGTCATAATCTGAGTCCTAAAACTGAAATCACAATCCCTAGCAATCGTGAAGCACCTCCTTCTCGAGCATATGTTGATCTTGATTCCTTAAAAGCAGCCACCTCAAAATCCAATGAAGTTGAGATCAAAATACAAGTGAAAGAACAAGGAGTAGGGGAATATACCCTAGATCATGCTCTTTGCCTTGGAAAGCTACCTTTATCTCCCCACATTTATGGCAAGCCACGGATGACTAAGTCATCCAATTCATTTACCACACCATCAAGCACCAAGGTCCAAATCCATGATATGGGATGTGGAGAATACTGTATGGATAATTTTCTAGCAAAAGACACTGCTAATGTCGTCAAGAAAGGTCAAACTTCCAACAATGATATCAAGATAGTTGCGGAAGGAATGAAAAAAGCATGACCATGATTGGATTGAAATTTTTTGGGATCCTGATGATATACCTACCTTTTCCATATCTGCTTCCACTCAAGTTTTTCATATATATGATAACCCCCTGTTTGACCAGGACATCTATGATAACCCATTCTTTAATCATGACCCTGTTGAGGATATCCAATCATCATCATTCCATCCCACCTACCCTAGGCTAGGATATTAATCTCCTATTGTCACCTCTACTAAGCCATCTTCCCAAGTCATTAAGGATGTGCAAGCTTCCTTTGATGTTAGCAATATCGAAAAGGATAGTCCCAAAGACTTCATTGATGTCATCGCCACTCCCATTCACCCACTAAAAATTCTTGTCACTCCATCCACCTCAACCATCTCACCCACATCCATCCACCTTGTAGACATGGATCAACAAGTATCACCCAAAGAAAATAAAAAAGGATGTAATTCAAGAATCAAAGGTAGAAGTTCCTTTTTCAAATGGAGATCTAGAATCACAAGAAAGCATGCAAAGAAAGAAAGATTGAGAAAAGTCCCTTACCTAAAATAAAAATTATTGGAAAAATAAAAAACAAAAGAAGATGAAGACAAGTCCCCTAGCCAAAATAAAAATCTATCGAACAAATAAAAAATAAACGTTAAAAGTAAAAGCAAGAAAAATTCAATCTCAAAGTATGTCTCTCCATCAAAAATTAGTGGGGGCATCTATCAAGAAAAAAATTAAAACAAAGAGCTTGTTGATCCAAGGTCTTTGTCCACGTCACTCTCACTCATACCATATATTCCATTCCACCCATCCATGTTCACATATCCATCATATCCCTCCATTGGCAATGGTTTTTGATGGACCTTTGACGACAACCCCTTCACGTACTCTAGCTCATTGCTCACCCAAGATACTCTTTGTTTGAAGCCTAATGGCCCATGTAGTGTGCACATTAGGGATCCTATCATAGCCTCTTTCATCTGCCACATCTATCATCCTTCATACTTGCCACTTGCAATCCTCATACCAATCGAGTCCTTTCATCTAGCACAGTCATCCAAACAAGATCAAGGCATCATCAAGGCAATTCATGGATCTGGCGTTTATCAATTCTATACCTAGCTTCAGGGAGCTAGGCTAAAAGGTCCTTAAAAAATACAAAAATGGGAAAAAATACCTGATTTTTTTTATAAAAAATCAAAAAAAGAAAAGAAAAAAGTAAAGAAAAACCAATTTGTTCAATGGTGAAAACCACTTCGGTGGCACCTTGAGCAAGTACCATGGTGAAAACTGATAAATCAGCGCCATGTGTATAGGCTTTGCTCCTCTTTCCTTTGGAGTTGTACTTGATATTTTCATCCCATTTTCATTCACTCTCCATTTCAAAACGACCTTTTCATACTCACCATGGCTTGTGAATTGTTCGACAGTCCCCTTGCTTGCTTGCTCTGCCATGCGTACTAGGTTGGTCCTATTCCTCACTGGGGCATTTCCTCAACCTTCACCATGGGTTAGGATATTGAACATCTTGCGGTCAAAGAAACTACCCCTTTGTTTGTCTGCTTGTTTGTGATTCGTCTCTTTCCCTCTTTAAAATGTCCTGAAAAAATCCCTAAAAATCATAAAATATCTTGAAAAAATCCATAAAAAATCATAAAATGTCCTGAAAAAAATCCATAAAAATAAAAAATGTCCTAAAAAAATCCAAAAAATAAAAATTCAGAAAATCCAAAAAAAATCAAATATTCCAAAAATCCAAAAAATAAATTATATCCCAAAAACTAAAAAAATCAAATGACCTCAAAAACCCCTAAAGAGTGACACTTTTAGATTACCACACAACTTTGAACTTTAACAAAATCAAAACACACCACGATTGACAATCAAGAAAACATTACAACACACCTATCAATCTCCCTTTTCAAATCCAACCAACCACATAAACTTTGACAAGAATCAGATTTACATTGAAGCATGGTGCCTGTTTGTTTGTCAATCTTTGATTATTTTATGATTTTTTCTTTGGTGGCATGTCTTTCAGCTTCTCGAGGATGGGGCATGTTCACTTGTTTGTTGTATGTGGATTGTTTCTTATTCACAGGATGACTCATCTTAGGACATGGTTGTCTAAAATGATCAAGGATCTATGAGTCATACCATGGATGAGAGAATTCCTTATTTGATAGTGTCTTTCATGCAATAAGAATTCAGGTCATCTAGGGTCTTTATACCTAGATGTTTATACTCTACTACTAAATAAAAACGCAAACAATATTCAGGTCATCTAAACGTTCATGTTATCTAGACACTTATACTAATTTGTGACATAATAAGCTCTATGATGATAAAGCACTATGTAAAGCACAAGACGCTTCATCACCTTCATTTTCTTCATATCTATTTTCATCCATCATTTCTTCCATCATCCATTTCCTTCATCATTTCATTTTATGTTCCTGATTTCAAAGAATGATTAATTGGTATATATAAATGATGCTTGTCTTCAAATATCAAATCAATAAACTTGTTTTTTAGCATGGGACTCCACTACTCCCCGATCACTCACTCTATTAATCAATCATTTTTTTGCACTAGCATCCATCTCAATCAACTTAATTAGCTTATCAACCAGGCAATACTGATCATTTACGTCAATTGTTCAGTTACGCCCATCAACTATGCATTTTCATCAAATGTGCATCTCTGCTTAATCACTTGCGCAAAGTCAATTATCAAATCTTCTCCTCATGATTTTTCGAGAGATTAATCTTATCACAACTTGTTTGATCAATCTCTCAAGGGGGCATATCATTCGTATCATCATCCTTACCAATATATCCCTAGGGCATGTATCAGTTAATCAATCTTTTTTTTCTTTGAAACAATGTGACATGTTGCACTGTCTCAAAAAGGGGCAAAATGTAGACTCTCAAAATTTGTCCTCACAATCGTCCTATTTTTTGTCTATTAATTAAATGGATATTATTATCTATTTAATTAATTCATTTAATATCTTCATCTATTTTTATTAATCCACTTAAATCATTAAAATATTATAAGCATTTATCCAAACTATAAGCATTTTTTCATTCAATAATATTATAAGCATTTAATCATTTACATAATCAACCATTTAATCTGTACACCATGTCATATTGTTGTATTTTCATTAATCATTAAAATATTTGTGCATATTAAATCATTTAAATACATAAAACCGTTTTAATCATTTATCTAAATCCATAAATCATTAGATCATTTAATCTTTATCTATTGCATAAATCATTTAATCTATGCATTTAATTCATTTATATCATCCATTCAAAATTGCACTTTATTCTAAATTCACAAACCTACATCATATCATAAAATTCACCCATTATCTCTCTCATTTCAATTAATTTCAATTAATTGCAATATGCATTTTCCCACTTCAATCTTTTTATCCCACATCTCTCCCACACCATGAATCTACCATGTGAGGACATCTATAAAATCCCTTCTTCTCACCACATACATTTGATACATTGGATACATTATCAATCTTCCTTTTTCATTCATCACAGCTTCTTGTTGAACTTGTGCTCATAAAATATGAGAGCATCAAATGTATAAATCAAGAATCATGGTGAAATAGGAAAACAATGGAGCTGATTTTCCTTTGATTACATGTGTTTTGGTTTTTCATAGTTTAATTTCATTTTACATGTGTTTTCATTAAGAAAGGCTTCATTGGAGTTATGCTGGAATTTTGATTTGAGTTTATAGATCAAATCATTCAACTTTCAATTTTCAGCATAAACATCGACAATACTTCATTGTGCAAATGATGTTGATTCTTCGATCCTTTTTTGTGAGGAAATAGGTTTTTTATACAAAAAATGTGATTCAAAATGGATGATCAATATTAAACAATGTTGCATCAAGATTGACGATCAAAGGTTGTTGAGAGGAAATAGACATGAATGATTTGTGCAAAGTATATTGCACAATTTGTGTGATTGAAAAAATAGATTGAATTATTAGTGGGATTGAGGAATAGATTGATCAGTCAAGGTATTGTGATTTAATCAATCAGGAATAGATTGATCTATCATGATTAGATTTGATCAGTTGGGAATAGATTGAGAAATCAGGGGATCGTAATTTACTCAATCACAAAAGTGGTTGAGAATTATTAATTAATTAATTTGATTTTTTATTATTTTTTGAATAGTTTAATCAATTTATTCAAATTTGGAGGGAAAGTGAGTTAACTAAATTATTATATTTAATAATTCAATTGACTTAGGGGAATAAAGTGATTTAGTGACGTAATTAAATAATCGGTGTTATTTAAGTAATCAGGACGAATTAAAGTGAGATTAGGACTTTATTAAATAAATGTAATTTATTTAATTGGTCCAAATTGATGAAACACAAATTAATTAAACAATGTTGTTTTATTCAATTAATAGCATAAATAAGGTTTCATGACTATTAAATAAATGTAATTTATTTAATTAGTCAAAAATGATGAAAAAGTGAATTAATTAAATAATGTCATACTATTCAATTAATAGAGGAAATTAGGGTTTTTGACATAATTGATGTGAAATTCAGTGATGTTTGATGGTAATGATGTTGATGATGTGAAAATGTCATTTAGTATGTGTGATAGGTGTTAGGTCAATTTTACATGTCTACATTTTGCCCTCTTTGATACAAAGTACTGTTTGCTTTGTTTCAAAGATTTTGATGTTAAGATCGATTTTTTTGAAAAAAATTATGCCCCACTATGCCCCAACAGTCAATGAAATGATGGTCTAGGACTTTGTACTGCCCCCCCGAGAGGTTGGTCAAAAATTTCAATTTTGAGGTCAAGCTCACGACACTTGTTCTATTTCAATTCAGTTGTGTTTAGGACGAAAAATTAAGTCTATAGGTCCCTCATTGCTCATTTAAATGTTCCTAGGAGCTCCTAATTTGAACGTAGGAAGGTTCCCTAATTAAAAATTAGGATTCCCTGGGTAAAAAATATGGTTTTGGAGGGTTAAAATATGTAATTAGGGTTCTAATTACATCATTTTCATTTTGATCCTATAGTGAAATCTTGTCTTTGGATTTTCCATTCTGCCAATTCTTGAGGAGCAATGCCTAGGATTCAGGGAGCCCTACATCATTCGAAATTGGTTGAAGAGTTTGGATGAATCATAGTCGTCGGTGGTCAGGTATGTACCCTCTCGCTTCTTGTTTTCATTTTCTCATGTTCTCGTAATTCATGTACAAAGTTTCTTTAGTCAAAAGTGAGGTTTTTATGTTTTTAGCACCTTTGCAATGGTTTCTATGCATTTGATTTTTTAGAAAGCTCACACTTGCTTTGTTCCTTCTCACTTACTCTAGGTCTTCACTTTTGTTGGTAACTTTATCGCTTTTGCTAAATTTTGCTCACTTTTTCTTGTTTGGAACCCTAAGTCTCATTTTTTCATCATTTTTGTTTTGTTTAATGTGTTTAGAGTGGAACCCTAACATCGTGGGTTAAAATGATTGTAGGTGGTCCTTAAACCATTGCAACCGAGAGAGAGACAACCTCAAGATCTATTCGATCCGATTACCCAATTTGATGTTTTAGAGTGAGATTTCCTACATGTATTTAGGCTTCATCATATTTGTTACATGCCTCCCATCCAATCTCACACAATGATGAAGACCACACTCATGGAGCGGTGGAATTCAGAGGCTTCTTCATTCTATTTACCTACAAGAGATGCCACCATTACACTCAAGGACGTGTGGAGGATCCTTCACATTTCCATCCACAGTGAGCTCGTGACATACCATGTTCGACGGGATACATGTGCCATGCGACTTGGGTGTCAAACACTTGGAGGTGTGATAATTCGAGATTGAATTGTCTAAATTAATTGGCAATGCATACCTGGTTTCCCTTGTTTTGTGTGTTTTTATTTCAGGGCTAGTTGTTCCTGATAGGAGAGGTCGTCAGTTCCCTATTGGATAGGGCATTTACATTGAGGGTATGTTTGAGCATGGGACCAAATATGCATGGGGTTTGTGTCTTCTCACCCACCTCTACAGAGATATGCATGAGGTTGTATATCGGAGCAGGAAATCTATTTCCATAGTTGTGTCTCTTTTGCACATATGGGCCTGGGAGCACATTGTAGTTGCTAAGCCTGATGGGATATAGGATCGTACTGCTGGTGAACTCGTATCATTATGGATATTTCTTACATTACACCTTTCCTAGTGATATTTTGTATTGGTGCTGTGTTTTCGATGACATGTCAAGTTTTGTTTAGAGACCTCATATAGACTGTGAGGAATGGTCAAAGGATCCGAAGCAGCTTGTGTACTATTGGCAGACCAGATGGTTGATCGGTCACTCCCACTCTCTGCTAGAGAATTATTTACTTGAAAAAGTATGTCATCAATTTGGAGAGAGGCAGGGTTGATTTCTCAATACTTATGAGGCTTGGTTTGGTCAAACCACTAGAGAGGTCCGTGTATGGGGTCATCAGGAAGACATAGATGTTGTTGTTGCTACATTTAGAGAACTTTCCCCAATCAGATGGGGTTATCCGATTGGTTCAGTGGATCTAGGTACTACTTCTGATTTTGATTAGTGGTGGGCACGATGTGCGCTTTTGAGATTCATAGTTCCTGGGGGTGATCCTACATTAGGCAAAGCAGACATTATAGGTCGTTGCGGGGAGTGACAGTGCGTTGAGGTTCTTGTAGAGCAGCTTGGTAGGGTTAGACAGGATGGAGCATAGGATGATCAGGCATAGGGTCCAGGACAAGTTCCAGGTCCCCCTCCACCACCTAGGGATGGAGGTACTTAATTACCGGTCGACATAGTGCGACGACAGGCCTTGGAGGCACAACTTTCCATAGCTATAGCAAAGAGAGATACTACTCATTAGGAGCGAGATGGTTTCAAAGTAGAGCAAAACATAGAGATTGGTCATTGTCTCGTGCTTGAGATATAGTTATAGGGTGTTACTATTGATAGGGATAGTCTGAGGGCAGAGCGAGATAATATACGAGCCGAGGGAGATC
The DNA here is from genome assembly GCA_007115665.2 of Sequoiadendron giganteum. NCBI lineage: Eukaryota > Viridiplantae > Streptophyta > Pinopsida > Cupressales > Cupressaceae > Sequoiadendron > Sequoiadendron giganteum. Next base: position 430,747,389 of record CM021108.1, on the reverse strand, counting down.
AACTATTATAGACATCAACATACTATCATACTTTGTATGGTACTACTATTCCTAGGGCTACTCGGTGTCCACAGTTTGGAGAGCCTAGTGTTGTAGGAGGTGGAGGTGGTGTTGAGTCAGGTGGGTAGTCTGTCAGACAACCAAATCTAGATGGTGGTTTGTAGCTTGGTCTATAGATTTCTCTCCTTCTTTCCAGGCCATGTTACATATGTACTTGATCGTTATGTTGTTTATTTCTCAAATACATTCTAGACATGATTTTTATATATATATTCATCGGCCTAGTCAAGGCCTCGTATATATATGTATTATTTTGTATTATCCTATCACACTCGTTTCATTGATGATGATGTACTATGAAATTCTCCCTTTTTTATGATGATATATATGAGATATACCTTCTTCGATTCAACTTTATTATGTGTTATGTGATGATCATGGATGACAATGTATGATGATGCATTTTTGTATTTTTCCTAATGCATGCATATGATGTGGACGATGGATCATATTTTATATCATATGATGTTTTATTATGGATGATCGATATATCATTTTGATATATGATTTTTATATGACACATGGATGATATGATGGATGTATGTCATTTATACAGGATACATGATGTTTTTATTGCTTTTATTTTCATCATGATATGTATTGATGACATTGTGGATGTAGAATGGATATGGTACTAATGATATTTCTATGTAGGATCGATGTTGGTTTAGAATAAATTTTTGATGATGGATAGAAATTTGATTTTTGTTAGTAGTTGATGATGTTGATTTTTCTTTGCTTGGAGGCTTCATATTTTTGAAAAATCAATTGGATGTAGCAAACATATACAATGCACCAAGGTATTAATGACCAAGGTGAATTTGACTCTACAAACAAAGAGTATTCTTGTTCATACTAGACATACAAAAACTTTGTTTAAAGTATATAGTTGGGCTGTGTTAAATTTTTTTTGAACCAATCACATAGAGAGGTATAGAACACCTAACATGCAACTACTTCATGAATTATTTCATCACAACTTTCATACACTCAATAAAGCAAGTATTCACCATGGTGGTGTTACAAAAAATATCTTACAAATAGCAAATCAAAATGACGCTCAATTTCCCTCACTCCTTCTATAAATCCTTATGGACATCCTCAAGAGATATTGGGAATGAGTCAATAAAATAAATCGAAAAGATAAGACTATAAAAATATTAAAAAAAAGTTGCAGTATCACTTGCCATATTTGTTTGAGGTTTCAGGGCTATTATCCATTGTTTATCATCTCTATCATAGGAACGGATCCATTAAGGCATATCTCAAGATGTTGTTGGTGAATTGTCAAAAGATAGGTAGACAATACTTTGGCATTGTTTTAGTCTATTTGTAATCAAATATTTCCGATTTTTTTCTTGAAAGTTATAGCTTTTGATGTTTTCTTTCTTTGTTTGTTTGTTTTGTCAAAATGGTGAAGGTGATGATTTATTTATTATGGGTGAAAAGTTTATTGTGAATTGTGATGATGGAGATATAACTTTTTGATTTTCTTTTATGATGTTGTTTTGGTTGTTTTCAGGGGACTAACCTAGGGTCTCGAGGGCTCATCACAGATAAGCCTTGCTTACGTTGTACATGCAAAGGCTCGTAGTTCGCTTGATTTGGATATTTTTGACCTTTTCTATTTTGTGAATGTTTTTGGATTTTGTATGTTTAACTATTTTTGGATTTTGAATTTTTTGACTAAGTTGAAAATAAAGCATGATAGAAACCTAAGGGGACTGACCTAGGGTATCAAGGGTTGTTAATCCTTACCTACATTGATATCTACTTGAACACTTTGTGGGGTTCAAGCACATGTTGATATCTTAGACTATTTGTGTGAAGGAAAAATCCAACGATGTTGTTTTGATTTTGATATTCAAATGTTTTTGATTTTGTTGTTTTTTTTACAATGACAGGACACACAAAGATCTAATCCACAACCAACTTTAGAAAGTTGCCCCCAGTTTGAGACAAGACGACTTTCCTAAATCAGAAACAAGTCATGGTTGGACACATGTTTTATTATGGGAAGAATGGATGGGTGAATGTTGTGGATAGTATTGATAGATAATGATGCGAGTCTTATTCAAACATAGAACCTACTTGCCAGGTTTTCACTATGGTACCTATTATAGAAGCATCACAAAGTGGTTTTCACTTAGAGAACGTTTTATTTCTCTTTACTTTTTTTCTTGCTTTTTAATTTTTTTGTATTTTTTATCCTTTTTCCATTTTTTTTTTTTGGATTTTTACCCTTTTTCCTGGGGTGTAAGATGTTGACAACTTGGATTGATATTTCACTTTTTTTTTCTAGAGGATATGTTGCAGGAAAGCTACTTGAACTAGCCATGAGGTTCAAGAAACTATTGATATCTTAGAATTTTTGAGTGAAGGAAAAATCGACTTTGCTGGTATCTTTGAAGGTTACCTTGGTAGTGTGTTGGTGGTATACCTTGTTATTGGGATGAACTTTTTGAAGGTTACCTTGACAGTGCATTGGTGGGACACCTTGTTGTTGGGATGAATTGTTTTGAAGGTTACCTCGATAGTGCATTGGTGGTATACCTTGTTGTTGGGGTGAATTATTTTGAAGGTTACCCTAATAGTGCATTGGTGGCATACCTTGTTGTTGGGATTAAGTGTTTTGAAGGTTACCCTGATAGTGTATTGGTGGTACACCTTGTTGTTGGGATGAACTATTTTGAAGGTTACCTTGATATGTGTTGGTGGTACACCTTGTTTTTGGGATGAACTGTTTCCAAGATTACCCTGATAGTGCATTAGTGGTACACCTTGTTGGGATAATGCCTAGATCACAACATGAGCTAGAAGACATAGATCAATATTTATTCTGAAGCAAGATGTAATTAATTGCCCCTTGTGTCTAGCAATGTAGGTAATAGATTATCTTGTGATAGGATAACATGTTTGGATAGAGTATGCCCGTTTAAACAATGTATCATGGCTCATATAATGTTGGATAGGATAGGATCAATGATAGTGACCCATGTCAAGATGTTTTCCATAAGCAAGTGTAAAGTGCACCAAACATTTGTCAAGATCAAGATACGTTGGATTGGGATAAAATGGATTGGAATTTTTTATGGATCAGCTGAGATGCTTCCCCCTAAAATGGTGCACATAAATGCTTAATTCTACACATGATGCTTGTTTTCCAAGGTTTCATCATGGTACTTGTCCAAAGTTCCACTACAGTGGTTTTCACTGGGGGATAATTTTTTTCTTGACTATTTTCTTTTTTTTCTTTTTTATTGATTTTTGATGTCATACAAAATGCCTTTTTACCAGGTTTTTATCATGGTGACAATTTTTTTCTCATGTTGAACCACCTGGTGGTGCTAATGTAGATGCTTCTGGTGTTGATATGGTTGTTGTTGTCAAGACGTGCCAAACAATATCCTACTTGGAGGAGTTTTTTTTCTAGGATATGAGGACTTGCATGTAACCCATAATAATTCTTATCTTCCTTGTCGATACTGGAGTTAACCTTAACTTGATGTGCACATTACGAGAGAGTGACCTTAGAATCCTTATGATAAAGAGTTGCTGCCAACACATGGTCAATGTGAGCTTTGGATATCATGGATGGCAAAATGTGTTGAGGGATACGAGAATCAGATGGATTGGTTGATAGTTTGGAACATTTTATTTTCCAAACCCGGGATGATGAGCAATGATGGGTGGATATGGAGATTCAATTGGGAACAATGTCTTGATATACCTTGTAGGTCGCTCTTGAAGCTTTCTTTTGCATTGCTGGAATTTTTTGATGGATGAACTTCCCTTTTTGATTTTTCCCTATAGTTTCTTTGACTAATGGAATTTGATAGGGATGATTTTCTTGCCTTTTCATTTATATCCATTTAAAATTTTATTGTCCATTTTATTTTATTGATTCTACTACTTCAATGACTTTTTTGTTCTTGGATATAACCTTTTCTCTAGTTGTTTGTCCCAATTAGAGGGTTGAAATATGTATGAATGATGATTCATGACATGGATAGTTGTAGCATTGGTAGCAATTTCATTATAAGGACTCTTCATGCTCTCTATGTTGATGTTTGCATTAGATAAAGTTGCCCCCAATATTATAGAGGTATCACTAATATGTTTAGATCCCATAATTGTTGAATAACCAAGACCTTGATGCTTAGGATTTTCAATAATTTGCATTGGTGCTAGGATACCTTGTTCATGCAGGCCTAATACTATGCCTTGATAATTCATCTATTGAGAAATTTTATTTGCAATAGGATATGTCTTACCTTCGAAACAAGGTGTTAATCCTTCTCTACTCTATTGTGGATCTTTAAATGTGATAGATTCTTCACTGATAGGATCCTTCATATGTGGGAGAACTTCCTGATTTATATCTTTGGCTTGATCCTATGAATATTTATTAGATTTTGGTGGCCCTTCAAAATATATTGGTGCTTCTTTGGTTGTTGTATACCCAATGCTCTGTTGCTCGATATTGCCCATTATCTTTGTTGACTTCAAGATACTATGCTCCATATTTTCATGCTCGATGTCTTCAACCTGCTTAGAGGATGTTTTTGATTTTAATGCTTCTTCTTGATCAATTTTAGATATGTATATAGATTCTGCTATACTTTGATCATGTGTAAAGATGTTAAGAGTAGGTGACTCTTGTTCCTTGGTAATTTCATTAAGAGTATGAGACTCTTGTTTTGGATGAAGATCATCTTCATTTCCATTAGGAGTAAGCATCTCATGGGTAGATGTATGTGTGCTTGGTATATGGATGTGTTCTTCTTTTAGAAAACCTTAGATGTCTTGGAAGATATCTACCAAGTCATTGTAGTATTTTGATGACAGGGATTCTTGATCTTGACTTTGTGTGGTATTCTCTTTGATATGATTTGGATCACATTCTTGACATGGGTCAATTTCAAAGAAGGGATTGCTTATAAAGGATCCTTGGATTTCCTCAAAATGTGGACATATGGGTGATACCTCTTGGCTTATATTTTTTGCATTATGTATAAGTGTTGTATTAAGAGTCTCTTTATTCTTAATATATACTTCCATGAGGTTGGATGATGTCAATATATCTTGGAATGGATCATTGCTAGACTTGGGTGATTTAATTTGATCATGCTTGGGACTAAATCCTTGATAAATTTCCTCTTTCTCATTGGATGATGTAGAGACATTGTCAATGTGATCGGTGATAGATAGCTCTTGATCGTTATTTTCAACTTTTGAGGTTGAGACATTGTCCATGTTGTCCTTGGTAGATGGACCTTGAATGCAATTTTCAATAGCTATTTCTCCTTGATCAATAAGGTCTTGGATGAGATTTTTGAGAGTAGCACATCTGCTCATATCATGACCTTTGATTCTGTGGAACTCACATCATTCACATTCATTCTACCCAGGGGGTTTAAAGTTTGGTTCACCATAAGTTGGACTATCGTTGATTTTGATAATGTCCTATTGTACTAATTTGTGCATGATCATCTCTAAAGTCTCTCTCAAAGGGGTGAATTTCCTTCTTGGTTGATCGTATTACCTCTGTTGCCCTCCCTACTTTGTTTGCTCTTGATTTTGTTGTTGGTGGTTTTATTGATTGTCTTGGTAACCAATTTGATTGTTATTTTATAAATGCAAGGTTATATCGTTAGTAGTTTTGTTCGTTTGGTTTGGAAGGATGTTATAACCTTGTTGTCCGATGATGTTTGATTGATGATAGGTGGGTTTTTGTGAACGTGTGGACCCTGGATAACCATATTGTGTATAAGGAGGGTCAAGTCCTTGTTGTGTGTTGTAGGTAAATTGAGGGTGGGGTGCACCTTGATATTGAACTTTAGGAATCCTTTGATCTTGAGTTTGAGGTGTGCCTTGATGTTGTGGAACTCCTTGATATTGATATCGATGTTGTTAATTCATTTGTGGAAATAGACCTTATCACTTATATGAATCAATGTTTTGATGATATTGAAAGTGCTGTTGATGTAGATATTGAGGTTTTTGTGGAATGATGTTTGTGTGTTGTGGATATGCAATGTTTGGGCATTGAACACGATGCGTCATATTTTTATATCATTTAAGTTCCTCAATATTTTTCATAAATTTCATTTAGGGAAATTTAATGTTCTAGACTTATTCCTTGATGGTGATTCTGAAACCCTTGATATTGTTGGCCTACTTGATGTTGTGACCCTTGATAAGAGTGATTTGGTAATATATCGACATGTTTTGGGGATGTTTTGATACTCAATACCCTATCATGAGGTCACTTGGTTTATATCCTCATGGGTTCCTTCCGTCATTTATGGTTTTTGTCAAGGGGTATACTAACACTGATTTTGTCTACTTCCATGTTCTTTCTATGTTGTTGAACTAGAGCAGTTGAATGCCAAATGGTTATATAGTGAAAGTGTGGATGTTTTGATATGGTTTTTCATGAATCTCAGGACCTTAAGGTTTGAGTGTTGTTTGGAGGTGACCATATATTTGGAACTCAAAATGCTAAGGGGTTGGATTGATATCACTTCTCCTTCTAGAGGATATGTTGTGGGAAAGCTTACTTGAACTATTTGCGAGTCCTAAGAAATTGTTGATATCTTAGAAGTGTGTGTGAGAGAATAATCTAGGTTTATTTCATTTGATTATGTTTTTCAAAAGTAGGATGGATGTTGAGAGTGGATGGAATATATGACCTATCTAGGTTTCTAATTGTTTTGTTCTAACAAGGGTCCTCTAAGTAACTTTGATTTGTTTTTCCCAATTGTTAGCAGGATAGAGCAATAGTGTTAGTTTTGAGAAAAGGTGCCAATCTGGGAGCAAGAGTGGTCAAATTTATCAATTATAGGCTAAAATGTGTCAAGTGCATGGGTTTTTGTGAAGCAAGTGTGAGATGGAATAGAAAGTGCACTGGTTTTGTGTGTTTCTACCAAGTGTAATGATTAATTGAGAATAAGTGAGTTTCTTTGGAAATGGCGATTAGATTAGTGGCAAGTGTGTTGGTTTCTAGGAAGCAAGTATGATAAAAAACAAGCAAATGTGTTGGTTTTGTATCAAGTGCACAATTTTTTTCAAATGCAACTAATTTTCATCAGTGTATTTTTCAGGACAGAGAGAAAATGCAAATAAATTTTAGCAACTATGGTAGAAAATGGGGCAATTGTGCTGTAATTTTGTGCAAAGGTGGTCTCTATGTGTTTTGTTTCCATTTTGATCAATCTTTTTCTAGATTTTTGTAATTTTAAGTTGGTATTTTCCTCAATTTTTTGTGTTTGGAGTATGGAAAGTGATACAACAACACTGGAATGACTCAAAAAGCATAGACTTGTGTGACCTTCATGTCTATGGCCTGGAGTTGTGAAATCACGACACCCAAGCCATAGTTTCCAAATTTTTTCTTTGATCCAATGTAGCTTGAAATTAAAGCCGAAATATGGAAACCTTTAAGGAAAATCCTTTTAAGGAGTGAAAATATAGGGCTTCTTTTAAAAGAATACACTAGGTCAAAGGGTTTTTTATTCAACCATCATGTTCAGTGTTTTTTTGGATGTGTTCTTTTTAGATCAAGCACAAAATTTGATGTCAAGTTTGTTTTGAATGTTTTTTGCAAGTTTAACATAAACAAACATTTACAATCCTATGGATAGAAGCCATTATTTTAGGTAGGCCCATCTCATGCTCTGAAGAGATGATTTTACATGCAACTTATGACACGGGCCTGTGGTCATACTTGGCAAGTAACTTCTCATAAGCAAATTCCAATGCACCACTTTCAAAGAATATTTTTGGATAAAGGGGTGGCTTCTAAAATAGTTGGCTCTTAGTCATTTTTTTGGGTTATGAGTTTTAGTTGTCTATACATGCGATGTTTTTCTCAATTGAGAGGCCTCCCAACCCTTTTGGGTTTTAATGTATCACATGAATACTGGGGGAGACAAAGGTCGGTATAAAACAACATCAACCAGCGGGTGAGAACTTTCCTCACACCCACAATTATTTATATAGCGGTCCAAAATGAGAATACCGCTTGGGTCACCTATGAGTTCTCCAATGTGGGATGTATCTCAATAGGCAAGCCCTCTAAAGGTTTTCTTTGAAAATAAAGATGTGAAGCTCAAGAACTTTTCACTCACCCAAGATCACAAAAATGTGCAAGGGGAGAAGACAACCATCTAGTGTGCCAAACACTGAATGCAAGACATACAATTGATAGCAGTTTGACTCTTTTTAAGCACCTTGAGCAATGCTATCCCAAAAAATATGTGAATAATATATCAATGATTCTTTTTAATTGCATCCAATAGAAGTGTTCTAGACATTAGTCAATATCATAGTAAAGACACAAGACAAAAAGAATGATTTGTTCATTTTTAAGCCCAAAATGTGAGTGTTTCTAAATCGGTCCTAGTCTTACTTGGTCAATAAAAGAAAATATGAGCATGCGTCAACAAAAGGAAACCATTTTGGTCATTTGCATTGTTCTTTTTTTTTATGCAACAAAATAAAGATTCATAATTATGAAAACTTGGAAAGAGTTCATTTTTTAGAGCACCTGAATTGAAATGTGTGGTTTGTAGGGTTCTTTTTAAGCATCGAAATGAAGATTCCTAACTTAGAAAGATTTAAAATGGTTTATTTTAGAGCACCAAAAATGAAGTGTTCATTTGTTTTGTTCCTTTTAAGCACCAAAATAAAGATTCCTAATTTGAGAAAACTTGAAAATTGTTCATTTTAGATCACTTAAAAACAAAGTGTGTTTGTTTGTAGGTTCCTTTTAAGCAGTAAATGAAAGTTCCTAACTTTAGAAATTTTTGAAATGGTTCATTTTAGAGCACTTAAAAACAAAGTATGCTTGTTCTTTTATGCACCAAATAAATGAATTTCTAACTTTAAAAAGTATGGAAAATACAAAGTTCTTTGACCATTCGTCTTCCCTATAGAAAATGTGTTAGTAGCTTCTTGATCTTGCATACACAAATGTTAATACCTATCACAAACTCAAATCAGGAATTCATTAGTGAAATAATTAAATTCTAGTTAGTGGATCTTAAAGAGAGGTTTAACAAAGAAAAATCATTGAAAAACCAACAAGTGCACCCTCTATTAGAGAGAAAAAGCACTCAAAATAGACAAGTGCACCCTATGTCAATAGTCAAATGCATTGAAAAATATCAAGTGTGCAGAAACCATGGTCAAGTGTGCAGTTTTTAGAGTCAAGTGCGCAGATTTCTTGATAGGAAAGTGCGGAAAATTTTGGAACAGTGCATGATTTTGTTTTCTAAAGTGCTCTGAAAACCTACAAATTCAATTCAAACTTATAGAAATGTTAGTAGTTAGGAATGTGGTCCTACTAGGCATGCCAAAATGTGTGAGGGGGAAAATCATAGACATATGCATAAGAGAAAAGTACTTGAAATAAAATCTAATCTACAATCAAGAACACTAATCTAAGATCTATTCCTACACTTACGAAGTGAATAATTTAGAATACCGAATTCACGAACATGAAAATGAAATACATAAACAATTGAATTCAATATTAAAATTGTTACCCATCTTGTATCAGAGTATATTCGTGAGGATGTGGTTGCTCGTATCACTATGAAGCCTCCATAATTTGTGTGCAAAAGCTTGATTTGTGAAAGGTTGATCGAAGGTATGTTTAAGCTCTAACAATGGTGATTGTGAATGTCAGTAGTACGTTGTTCTGCAAATGATGTTGATTCTTCAATCCTTTTTTGTGAGGAAAGAGGCTTATTATATAGAAAATTTGATTCGAAATGGATGATTAGGATTAAACAATGTTGCATCAAGATCAACAGTTGAAGGTTGTTGAGAGGAAATAGATATGAATGATATGTGCAAAGTAGATTGCACAATTTGTGTGATTGAGGAAATAGATTGAAGGATTAGTGGGATTGAGGAATAGACTGAGCAGTTAGGGTATCATAATTTGCTCAATTAGGAATAGATTGATCTATTAGGATTAGATTTGATTAGTCAGGAATAGATTGAGAAATCAGGGGATCATAATTTACTCAATCAGAAAAGTGGTTGAGAATGATTAATTAATTGATTTAATTAATTCATTCATTTTGTAGTTGAACGTGAAAATCAAGTTTGACTTTTGCAAACAAAGTTGCATTGGTTTGATTTGATTTTTGATAATGTTTTAAATAGTTTATTCAATTTATTCAAATATGGAGGGAAAGTGAGTTAATTAAATTATTTTTTAATAATTCAATCGACTTAGGGTAATAAAGTGATTTAGCGACGTAATTAAATAATTGGTGTTATTTAACTAATCAGGACGAATTAAAGTGAGATTAGGACTTTATTAAATAAATGTAATTTATTTAATTGGTCGAAATTGATGAAACGTGAATTAATTAAATAATGTTGTTTTATTCAACTAATATCAGAAATAGGGTTTCAGGACTATTAAATAAATGTAATTTATTTAATTGGTCAAAATGGATGAAAAAGTGAATTAATTAAATAATGTCGTATTATTCAATTAATAGAGGAAATTAGGGTTTTTGACATAATTGATGTGAAATGTAGTGATGTTTGATGGTAATGACGTCGATGATGCAAAAATGTCATTTAGTATGTGTGATAGGTGTTAGGTCAATTTTACATGTCTACAAAAAGGATGTCTTGTCCTCAAGACATGTTGCTCAATTGGGAAGGATACTATGATATTCTATCTTCAATCTTGCAAGTGTAGTTGTCTAATGTGCTTACGCCTAGAGAAGTGTGCCTATTTGTGCTTGTATTTGGGGTAATGTGTGTTCTTCTTCCTAGAGAGTGGTTGGGATGGTGATGTCGTTTGTTATCTTCTTTTCTTCTTTCAAAATCAGTTGGAAGAATCCCAAATCAAGTTATTGATTGATTCCCTTACTTGTAATTTCTCTTTGACCAGCTCTCATTAGGTCTAGAGCTATTGGAGATAGATGTGCATATGCTCTATGTTGTCCCTTCTTACTCCAGTTGGGTCATATAGGGGGTTGTAATTCATTGTGTTGTCTAATCATCCATCTATGTGATATAGTTTTGGAGGCTCCTTGTTGTGTTGGGCCACTATAAGCAAACATGATATTATTCTAGCACCTTGATGTTGTCCTTAGCCTTTTTGATTTGTTGCTCCAGTTGGGTTTGTGAAATAACACATCTCTTAATGAACTGTTGGGTATTCTGCTTAATGAATTCATCCTAGGCCTCTTTTCTTATGTTGTAGTTTTGGGACATGAGGTCTGTTTGTATGTTGGTAACCAATTGTTGAAGGTGGTGAGACTAGGGGAGGGATTGATCCCTAGAAAAATGTGGAATAACCTTTTAAAGAACATCTATGGCCTCCTACAACTATTTTATTTGTTGTACATGTTCTTGGAGAACTTATTATTTGGCATTGGTCTTGAAAATGACCCCTAATTATAAATTTTGAATGGGTGACATTCCATATATATTCACTTGGCAACTCACTAAAGATACTTGGAGAAATTATGGAGGTGGTTCTGATTGGATCTGTTGTTGCTAAGCTAGAAAACGTTTAATGTTGGAGATAGTATCTAATAGAGTGGATACTTTTCTAGAGCCATCCTTATTCTTTACTATTCTTCTCTAGAACCCCTTGTGTATTCTTTTAGTTTCTCCATGTACTCTTTCGTGTTAGTTCTAGTTTGGGGAATGGTGACCTCTAGGGTCGGACCCATTTCTTGCTCTGGGTCCTTGGTCAACTCCTCATAGAGATTCTAGGTACCCTCTTTGGTTTCCTTTCAGAGAGCTTCTATGTCCTTTTTCATGAGTCTGTGGAATTGATATTTATTCAGGATCGCTTGTGCTTATGCTTGCACTAGATCTTGTTTATTCTCCTTTGTAATGTTGGGTCTTAATACCAATATGGCTTACTCATTTATTTCTTCATTATGGGCCAAGGATTTAGCTGTCTATGCCCTTATTACTACTACAATATCATCTGAAAACCCTTTCATTCCTTCCTCAAGGCCTTTAATTAGTTAATTCACATACCTTTCCAAGATTTGAATTATTTTATCTTTATTTTCCTCATTATACTCTGCATACCTTTTTTAGGATCTGCACTAGCATCCCATGATGAAAAATAGCATTAAAATTGTTGAGCACTTTGATTGGCTCATCTAATAGTACCAAAAAAAAAATTCTCTAGGTCTATCTCGATTTATCCTAATTTTTGTTGCTTCGGTTTGGTTGGAGGAATGCTCAAATTCCTCTGTGTTTCTTTCTTTCTTTGTAGATGTTTATCGACCTCTTCTTCTTCCTCTAAGATCTCTTCTACCTTAGCTTCCTTTGTATCCTCTTTATACCTTTGGGCCCTCTATTGTTTCCTTCCATGTTGGGTTCTTTTTGCGGCTCGTGGTGGTTTCTTCGATTGAGAGGTCGCTAATGCCGATGTCAAAGACCATTCTGATGTTCCTAACAGGGTGATCTATGACCTTGTAGCCCTTATGTTAGAATATTTTTATTATGTCATGGTGGCCACTACTGGTTTCAGTCCTTCTTTCGGCATGTCCCCTTGGTTATGAAGTTTCTTTTTATTTGTTTCATATGTGACCCTCTCTAATGCAATAGAAACATCATACGTTAGGCCTTTGTGGATCAATTTCTTATTTCATGAGTTTGTGTATTAATTGTAACTAATCCATTTCCAACTATAATATTTCCATCTTCCTATTTTCTTTATCCTTCTTCATCCTTCTCTCGGACTAACCTTTTATCTGGCATGCTAATGTGACCAATTCTAAGTATGAGCCAAAGTTCTTACCATCCAAGGCCATTCTAAGTTTCAAATTTATGGAAAAGAGGAACCATTCTATTTTTTTGTCATTTAGTGGTTCATCTAATCGCTTGACTACTTCATTGAGCCTTTTTTCAAATTCTAAGATGGATTCATCGTCCTATTGAGGTAGTTCTCTTAGCTTTCTCACTCCTTTTGTTGGGATTTTTGGAATGTCATAGTTTTCTATGAAGAATTGTCTTACTTCATCCCTGGATTTGTTGTTTTGGGGGTATATTTTTTGATACCATTTTAGTGGTTCTTCTCTTAAGGGGTTGATGAAGTCAAATATCTTCATACATTATCTTTGTTTGTTCTAGCTCTGCCATATAGTTTCTAATAGAAAGATATATTATGTGGTGTTATCAGTGTCCTTTTCAAAGATTGGCATTTTTCTCATTGTGCCCATGTCCTCTTTTGATGAACCTAATTCTGTACTTGCAGTGCTACTTCTATGATTGTTGAATATGGAACAGGATTCAATGTCACTCTCTATCCTTTTGTCACTTTGTTCCTCTACAATTATCCACTCAATAGATTAGTTGTTACCTTCTATGGTGTCCCAGTTTACTGTATACGTTATCTATAATTCAGGCTTCTTACCTTCCTTTCTTTCTTCATTTGGTTCTATGTGTGTTATATCTATCTTAAGGGGTGACTCTTAGTCTGGGGGTGATGTATGTTCTTCATACCTTTTAATTTTTAATTGTCTTTTCATCATTGATTGAAATTATCTTATGTTTAGTTAATAAATCCTTAGGATTAGGTTCCACTTCTTTTCCTTTTATTCTTTTGTGGTATCTTTTTCTTGTGGTTCTTTCCCCCTTCTTTTCCTATCCTTGGTTGCACCCACATTGACAAGGTTATTGGTCACAATCCTCTTGTTATAAATGAGGATGCAATGTTGGTGGGATGTGATGAACTTGGTGCAAAACTCTTAAAAGATTGTTCAAGCTTACTTTATAGAATACGGTTGGTGGAATTGCTATTATTAGACTAGTGTAGGATACATGATGTTGCACATTCAAATTTCACATGTTTATAGTACCAAATAATGATTAGATAAATCAAGGAACAAGTAGAATTGTTAGAGAAATTCAATGCAAAATTCCCTATTGCCACTATAGAAAATACACTAGATGTGGAAATGCATGTATCCATTGATTTCTCAATTGAGTATAATTCATCGATGAACTTTGGAATAGAAACAATAGAGAAGGAGAAATGCAGTTTGAAGGAAAATGTGGTAGATGCATCACCTCGCAAGAATATTTAATATTCGATGGTCGAGTCGTCAATTTGTAGTTAAGAGCTTTCCCCTTCTAAAAATGACTTGCATAATGCACACTCAAGAGGTTGTCCCAAACTAGCAATAAAAGAGTTTAGTCCCCTTGACATAGAGCAATAATTTTTTATTTCTTTGCATTCAGTGTTAAGTTACAAAATTATGATGACACAGGGAAAATGGATAATTCTACACTTGTGGGTAATGAAAATACATTACTCGAACCTTTGGATGATGAGGCAGTTGAAGTCCTATATGTGGAGAAGGATACCATTTTAGCATATAGAAACAATGAACACAAAGACATACACTCAAGGTATGGGTATTCTGATGTGAAATAACATGAGGATACTGGTTATTTGGCCAATGATTCTTATCAGGTGTTCACACATGAACCACAAGAAGAGGAAGTCCAAAGGGAAGAAGTCTTTGAGGCTATCATCATGAGAAATGTATCACACCAATTAAAAGCTACAATGGAAATTAAAGAGGATGTTGTGATATCTTTTGAGGAGAACGATCAAGTGGACATAAAAAATGTGGATAATCAACTAGTTGAAGTTATTGATTATGGAGATACTCTTGAAGAAATATATGCAGATCCATCATCCCAATCGTATGTAGTTACAAACCCTAGTAAAATATTCCATGAATTTAAAATTTTTAACCTTTTGCATGGTTTGTTTCCTAATGATTGTGAATGTGACATGTAGATTTGCAATGCAAAGGGAATTCTACACCATGAGATATGCCCTCTTGAAGCTAATGATGCAAGGTCAGATAATACAATACATGCTCCAAGTAGTCAAATATCACTACCCAGGTTGTGTCTTTCCCTATTCCTATCAATAACCATTCTTAACATTTTGACTATGGGGATGCAAGAAACAAAACTTGTTTATGGATTAATCACATGCCCAATAAATCCCCTAAGTTGTTGGTTTTTTTTTTTCATTTTGAGAGTGGTAATCTTGAAATTCATTTGAGTACAAGGATGAATTTTCATTTATTAGGACTATAACTATCATCATATTGCTTATGCATGCACTGAGAAGCCATATGGGGGTGGGTGTCAACCTGCCTTGTCCAAACATGGTTTATTTTGGGTATCTTTGTACATAATCTAATTTGAATAAATGTATTTTTCTTTCACATTGATTTCCTGCTTTGATTAGTTTAGGTTTGGCTTTTCCTCACTTTTTCCATTTTGGTTTGGGGTATGCTTGTTTTCTTTGGGGATGTCTTGCGTGCACGACAAAAAATTAATTACTTGGGAATGTTCTTAGTATTTCCTTGAGAAATACTATTCATGTTTTCAAAATGGATGGTAAAGGTCTCTTGCTAGTGTCAAATGGTTTGGATGTTTGATTTAAAGAGGATAATTCATTGGTCTGATATGACTTAAGTATTCTAAAATTTTATATCTTTCACATATTTTAAGAATCCTGAGATCACTTTGGGTTTCTTTGTGAAGTCGTGTTAAGTGAAAAATATCAAGTTTCTACTTCAATGCCATTGTTATTCTCAACCTTGAATGCAAGCTTCACATTTTACAAGTTGAAATGAAAAGAAAAGAAAAGAAGAAACCAACAAAACAAAACAAAAGAGAGAAAATGATGAAAATCACAAAAAAATTAACTTTCAAGAGGATTTGAATAACTCTACCAGGGCTATGGACGCTCAACTGTAAGTAGAGAAATGTTAGAGAGAATCACAATGACAACCTCATTGGGGCAATGTCTAAATTTATTTTGTAGAATCATTCATGTAGCTTAACATGGCGGAGTGTAGGTACCTATAGTTGCTTAAGGAAGGAAATGAATACATTTGCACACTCTTGGATTTTTCAGCATATGGAAGGTTAGATCAACCAATGATTTTGATTTTATAATAAAGTGTTTTGATTAATTTGGCCTAATGTGGAGGTCGGAACCAAAGATTCTGGGTTCATGATTCTTGTTTGTCATCGAAATTATCCGGAGCATTTCCCCAATAGAGTCACCCTTTGTTGTGCATTTTTCACACACGTCTCATTGAAAGCAGGGACCCCCTCTTTTGTTGTTTCACCCTCCTATTGCTTATTTTGTTTCAGAGTCTGGTCATAGTTGATTAAAATGGTTTGCATGGGTTTTCCCTTTAGTTAGAGGTTATGCTTTGCATTTGGGTTCCAAATTTATTTTCCTTATTTGCATGATGGCTTGCTAGTGGATTTGACTTATAATCCTTTAGCCTTATCCCTTTCACAATGGTTTTCCTATGCACCAAGTTGATTTTCATAAAAAAACTAAGTTTTTCTTTTGCAAAAATTCTTTGTGAGAATGTCGTCGTGAAATTTTGCTTGCAGAATTCTAGTTGACCAAGGATGGGCTCTCCGGATTTTGCATTGCTTCAACCTACATCCCTCTACCTTTCATAGTCATGTTTTTCACCTCTATAAATGGGTAAGATCATCTAGTAATAAGCCTAGATTCTCTTCATATCCATTTCCCCACGTGCTCAAATAAATAAACCCAAAAATGACTAAGTGTTGGGGACTTGCAGAAAACCTTTGTGGGAATGTCGTTGCAGAATTTCACTTGCAAAATTTCATTCGATTGACGTCGAGCTCTCTGGATTTTTCTTTGATCTGACCAAAAATATTTGGCTTCTTCATTGCTTCGACTCGCAATTATTTGGCCCGTAATCCTTCGACTTCTATAAGGTCCATCCCCACAAATAACCCAATTTTCACAAAAGTGGAAATCTAGTCTTTTGGTGCCATCATGATCATCCTCACCATTTCATATTTTCACCCTTTGTTGCTTGGATTAGTCTTGAAAATTTGATCCCCTTAATTTTTTTTTGAGAAAATGAGAGTTTTTCTTTTGAGGGTTTTTGGTTGCGGGTTTTCGTTGGCAGGATTTCATCTCTCTGACGTCATGCTCACTTGCTTCGACCCACATCTCTCTGGATTCTACATTACTCTAGCCTCAAAAGTCAAATCCCCTCAAAAGTGAATTGTGGGAATTCCACTACACGATTCCATCTCTCCAATGTCATCAAGCCTTCGGCCCTCAAAAGTGAATTTTTTTTCGAAACGAAAATTTTCCCAAAATTGAAAATTTCTTGAAAAGGAAAGTTTTTCAAAAATGGAATTTTCCTAATGGACTATAAATTGATAAATTTTAATATTTTAAATAAGGGAAATTTATCATTTCTGGAGGTTTAAATTATGATATTTTATGACATGGGTGCTTTTCAAGATGTGTGGAGCGATAAAGGATCAATTCATTAAAGGATCTGCAAGGCCTTATTCACTATCAAGGGGACTCAAAATTGAAATCAAAAGATAAACCTAAATATTTAATGTTGAAAGGACAATAGAGGGATGATTTATTTCTTCAAAAGGGGTTGTTCATCAAGATTGAGGAGGAGATTCTTGCTTCTCTTTAGACCAAATTTGTAACAAAATTATCTAATTGGATGCAAATGAGGCATGTGTTGCCAAAACCTAATGTACCTCAAATATTAAATGCAGATGTAATCTAGGTCCTTGAATTGGATTTAATCTTGGCCACTGATTTGTAATGTAACATCTATAAAAGGCACGTGCTAGGTCATTTTTAAGAGGTAGTAGATAGAGTAGAACAATAGAGAGTTAGTTTTAGGAGAGGAGAGAAGACTGGAAATTGTTAAGCAAATGCTGAAGAAATTAATACAGTTAGATCATTGGCTTGGTGAATTTATGTGTTAAGTTTGAAGGTGTTATGGTTTCTTGTTTTTTCTTCTGAAATATTATTTTTAGTTCTTTCATAATAATATTGAAACGTTAATGATTGATGAATCTACTACTCATACCATATGGAGTTTGTTGATTATAAATCGTAGTGCATGGTTAGCCTGAGCCAAATATTGCATTAAGTTAAACTATGAGTGTTTGTTCATGTCATGTTAGTTATTGGGTGTATGTATGAATGCTCATAGTCTAAAAATATTCCACCTACCTTTAAATATTGCACTATTTCTATGGAGTTATAGGGTTTTGTCTTGATTAAGCAGAGATAGGTTTTATTAAGAATTTGTCCATCTACAACATTAGCCATTATTATAATTGATCTTAGGTGTTAGATTAGAATCTCTTTGAAACCTATATATTTTTATCTTTCTTTGGGTTAGTTTAGGGGAATAACATCATAACATTGTCACATTTGATGATAAATTATATTTTTAGATCTTAGATCTAGAAATTGTAGTTGAGGTTTGTATCTATTTTTAGATTCCATAGAACCCTTGTCTAAGTTTGAAGCTTCCAATATTTGTAAACCATAAATTCCCCTTGTGATACCAACAAATCACATCAAACGGTGAGCTATTTTTGCATCATCAAGAACTGACATCTAGAACCTTGGGGTTATTTTCTAAATATTTTCTACATAAATTCTTTTTTCAAGAGAGATAGAACACTTGTTTTGTATTTTTGTTTTGCAGTGCAAAAAAACTCATTGAAAAATTCTCAAAAATTAGAGAAATGCTTATAAATACCTAGTTATTGCATCATTTGAAAGAGATATAGCATTAGCAAGCATTATCAAGTGAAAGGTGTGTTGACGCATATGTTACACACAAACCAATAGGCGGACAAATTATCACAGAGTACCACGAGAAACTACCTTTCTTGAAAGATCCACTAAGAAAGCCTAAATCTAAGGCAATCTTAGTTTGATCTGAAGGCTCGAGAATGTCAGGCCTTGATGTGATAGGTTCACTTAGGGTTCATTGTGATATTATTGTTAAACACGAGGGGCCTATGGTTGTCAAAAATTAGATGGTATCTAAAATATTGAAACATAATATAAGTCGGATCATTCATATGTCACTCAATAACTTCATGAAATCAAATAATTTGTAATAATATTTCATGAAACTCAAATTTCTTGCATACATTCAAGTAAATTTAGCATTAAGCACTCAACAACTTCATGAATCAAAATATTTATGATAAAACTTCATGTATTCATCAATTTTGGAACATTTTCTAAAAATATAAAGTTGTTGGAAACAAGCTACACTGAGAGTATGGGTGAATCAGTGTTGTGCAAAAATTAACTTTATTAACCTTTATCTTCAAAGAACTTGTAACATTCAACCAAAATACATGAACAAGAAGAAAACAATCACAACACCATAACTCAAGAATTTTTACGTGGAAACTCTATTAGGGGAAAAACCATGGTGGATGGCCAATCCACAATATGATCTGAGTATACTCAAATGAAGTTTACAATATGGGGAATGCAATTGCATTTAGGGGAACTTCCTAGAGCTCACTGCTCAAAGAAGACTCATTGTATTACAAAGAAATCCAAATTAAAACCATCTAAGAGTTTGAACTGAGAAAATAGCATCTATATATGCTTGATTATAGTTCCAGTTAGGCTCAATACTCGATCTTTTGTCCTACATAATGATTTTGCACTTCTCCTTTGTTTTGCTCACACTCACAACATAGATCCTTTATGCACAAGTCAAACTATACATTATTGTCTTGTGCTTTGCTCTTATTCACTATTCACATCAACAAACTTCATACACTACTAAAAATGAGGTGAATGATCTCATATATATATCCACAACCAAGAATTTAATCGCAATGTGTCGGCTTCGATAGAACAAGAGAATATTTACAACTGTCAGCTCAAATCATGAGCAAGGTATAATGCGCATAAATGGTCGGCCACAACTTAGCTAGGACCCAAACAAAGATGCACAAACACAAAAATAATTAAATTATTTCTTCCCAAACATCCGTGATATGATACATTCACAAAGTTGGCTCCAGTACTGATAAAATAGAGAATTAGCCAACCAGATCTTCTAACTCACACATGGATCAATACGAGGCACTGATATTCATGAATAACACAAAGCATACATTAATTAACCTTTCCTAAGATATGCAACACAAAATATAAACTGAAAATCTTCATGTGAATCGATGAACCCAAAACACCCAGATGCTCTGTTCTTCCTTAACTATTTACAATCTGACTGCCAGTGTGATCAAATGATCTGATGCGCTGTCCAATCATCGACTAGGGTTGCCATCAATGACAACACCAAATGATATGCACAATGTCTATTTCCAACAAAAGCATCTACTCTAAAATAAAGCCTAAAAGTATTGAAATGTAAAATTTCTCCCAGGTGTTGTCCACACATGCCTCAAGAAATAACTGAGTTAAAGAAAACCATTCTAAACTTCACTAGATTTTTTCACAGCTAGGCATAAAATGATGCAAGATTTTAAAGAAATTTGGATCATTTGCCACCAAATAGTGTCAGTATGCACCCTTACACAACACAACACACATTATTTTTAATAGGAACAAACAATTATTTATGTAATATTTCATATTAGGAAATAGCTTTGAATTAGCTCTGATATTAGTTAACTTCAAATGAAACATACAAGTTTTTATCTGGAATGGAACAAAAAATAGGAAAAAGAACTTAGCTAAAATAATGCAACTCTTGCCCTTTTATAAGAACAAGACACTCGGGAAATTTAATCAACGCATGAGGGAATCCAAGAGATGAATCATAGAAAATCATATGGCACATGATAGTTGGAAAGAGAAACCTTTGAATAAGTCAACAAACTTTGACCTTCTTCTACACTTGAAACCTTTTGGACTTATATCTTTGAAATTCGATCAGGACATCAAACTAGATTGATCAAGTTTTTCAAACAAAATGTAGGAGCTTCCTCTATTGGATATTCAAAGTAATCAGGTGGAACTAAAAAAAATTAATCCACCAACATTGTGTTCATACATTTAGGTTCAGGCTTTGGGAAAGAAACACCCAAAAGTATATCAACCCAGAGCTAAGCATCCTCCTTCATCACATGCATAATACCTGATCACATTATTTTTCCTCGCATGAGCTTACAAAGTGCACCACCAAACCTAGTAACATTGTTGGATCTGCTCACAATCCAAATTTTCTTGATCATCCATATCAAAATGTAGTCCAACAACCTATGTCTCCTGCACATAAAATTACATATATCAATCCCTTTTTAAAACATTAATAAAACTCTCATTATCATAAAACCATCATTATTATTAATTCCTTTTAAAATGATTCATAAATAACACGCTTTAATGCATTCTCATGTAATTATCACTTTAGGCAGGCTACTGGACATTTTAGGCATTCGGGAAAAACAAAACAACAAACTTTAAACACTTTAGCACCAATGCACCATTTACTCGAGTACCTGAGTACCCAACTCCTGACATATTCTCCTTTTCCAGAACAAAACTTGATTCGACTTCCAACTTTTACCGGAACTTTTCACACCATCGGGCTTCTGACTCCCGACTGCAACAAATTTTTACACTTCACTTTACAAACTCCAATTACCCATTTTCTAACACTTGGTACATTTAAACCATGAATTATTTTAAATATTTTCACCTTTTCATTATTTCCCAGTGATCATCAGCCAACCAACACTTTCCATAAGCATTAATTTTGAGCTTCGATCCCCAAGCCTTGTATTCTTGGTGCGTGTTGTGAGACCACACAACAAGGTGAACTTTGAGAACAATTCAAGAGTAATATTTCAAAGAATTATTGCATAAATTCAAGATCCTAACACCATGTCAAATCTTATGTGAGTTTATGTGTGTTCATGTTGTCATTGTTTTGTGAAGGCTAATACTTTTATAGGTCTCCAAAGCATTCAAGAAAATCAATCAGGAAAGATCCAAGAACTTGGAGTGATGTGTATGAATTCAATCCTTCAAGGAAGCCATTGAAGGGTGGCGAATTATAGAACTTTGTGATTTCACCATTTCTTCCTATCAATTATTATTTGATCATTGATATTTCCATTGTGGAAGTGGAAACACTTACACGAGATTTGATTGAGGTGAGACCCTAAATGGCCCAACACTTTCCCTCTCTTTGAATGTTTAGTTTTTTAGGTTTGAAGAGGATTAGAGGGATCTTGAAGAAAAATAATTCATTATTCCATTTGAAGCCCTACAACTGGTTTACTCATGAAAACTCATCTACAAAATTATTCGGCAATGTTCTAACAACTCTATAACCAAAAATCAAAAGCTCAAATCTATCATCAAAGGACCCCAAAAGAAAAGTAGAAAAGGCCTACAAGGACCCATAATCCCTAGTGCAACTCTGTCCTTTTACAAAAAATAGACCCAACTTCCAATGATAGGTACACAATCCTCCGCACTTTCTAGATCTGCCTACAAATTTTTGTTTCACTCTATACATTGTTAGGATCTTCATTTTTTATATTAGGTCATATAGTCTAATTAGGTTAATCATACCAAATCAATTCCAAATCACTTTAAGCTTCAATAGGATGGAGATCCAAATTTTATTGGATCACCTGCATGGTTGAAAATCAATATAAACACCTTGTTGATTTGCATCCTAATGTACCTTTGAAAAAGGACCAAAAAGCAACCCTAGGTTTATACCCTAGACTTAGGGTTCCATTTTTCATATGTTACACTATAGTGAGCCTGAAATTATGACGTTATATAACTTCTAAAATTTCACCCTAGATTTAGGTTTTGCATTACATTATTTGCATTCCTCATTTAGGGTTTCATTTTTGCATCATAAAAGCATAAAAATTCAAAAAAAAATTGCATCATAGGCTACATTAGGATTAGTTTAAATTATTTAGGCTAGATCTACATTCAAGATTGCATTCATAGTTGTCATTTTTTGTTCAAAAATTGTCACACATTTGCATTTGGAGTCATATTGTCTTAAATTGTGAAAATTCCGGAAACATATTCACTTACAGGTCTATTTGCACATAGAAGTATAACCATTAGACAATATAATAAACATTCAAAATTTGAATTACTAGAACCCCTATCAAGGAATCAAATGCCCTTGGGCATCTCTATCCTCCTACACTTGTGTCAACAAAAAATTTCACACACCTTTATCTCTATGTATTTAGTTTGTTTGTGATTGTATATCTCTAAATTGGAATTCTTAATTGAACGTATTCAAGTGTCTTTCATATATTTCAGAAATTAAAAAAACATTGCATTGTTGGATTTCAAAATTGCATCAAAATCATCATTTTCAAGTTGTAGCATCTTAGAATCATTCAATTATTGCATTTTAGATCTGAGAAATGCATTCAAAATTTTCAAAACGTCTTCCACATTATAGCACACTTGTATTTTGCATCACATTGGCATAAATTCAACAAAATCTAGAAAAATATTCACTATTTAACTTGTTTACAAGAAGACCCAAAATCCTTCAACATTGCCTAACATAGTCAAACTTTAAAATTTCAGACACCCTATCGAGGACTCAAACACCCTTAGGTGCCTCTATACCACTACTGGTGGCTCAAAAAACTTTTGCACAAATTTGTCTCTATATTTTAGGTTTGTTTTTGCTTGTTGATCTCTGATTGGAAATTTTAAAAACGTGTTATTGTATGTACAAAAAAGGTGTCAATTTTCTTATGTAGCGAATTTGGGAAAATTTGTAGCATTTCAGTAGGACAATTGTTACATCATGTTCTCATTGAAAAATATTTTTTTGTCATAATTCATGTTCTTTTGTCAAATCTTGTTAAGCATTTCAAAGAATTTTTGTTACAAGCATGTCATAATGAGTTTATTTCCCCTCTTTTGTTGTTTTTCATTGATCCCTCTCCCAACATCTCTCCCACTTGTGAGAATGTCTTAGTGCAAGAAGATGTAATCATGAGCAATCATGAAAATCATAGTTGTTCTTCTCCTGATACCTCACCTTCTTGGGAAGAAGGTGTCTTGGTGTTAGAGGGTCCAATCATTGAGCATCATGATAATCATGTTTGTTTCTCTCCCACTACATCTCCTACTTGGGAAGATATTTTTGGACAAAAGGATGAAATCATTGATACATTTCTTTCAAAAGATAGTAATATGGATCGCATAGATGAAGATGATAAGGTGACATTAGATCCCCCCTCGATAGAAGATCATCAACAAGAAGTTAAATCCATTGAGGTTATGAATGCACAATTGACTATTCAATCTCCTTTGATTATTTGACCTCCTAAAATTCCTCTAATTATTGGACCTCCTAGGGCACCTCTCATTATAGAACCTCCTAAACCTCATGGCCATATCCTAAGCTTTGCAAAAAAACTTACTAGTAATCATGTTTCTAAGTAACCAAGTTATCATACTGTATATCACATATATAACACTAGAAATAATAAGCAACCAAAACAAACTCCAAAATCAATTTCATTGCCTCAACCATACCTCCCACCTACACCTAACATTTTGTATCATATTAGTAAATAATTTGATGTTGTTGAGCAACTCCGTAACACTCCTACTAAGATCTCTATGTGGGATTTAATTCAAACATATCTTGTTTACCATGGCATGCTTCAAAATTCTTTGTACAATTTTTTTTTCCCTCCTAGTGTGCAACCAAACAATGTAGTAGCCTTAATTGAGGGCATGAATTTGACTAATGTGGATATTATATTTCATCAAAATAAATTGCCCCTTTGGAAATGCAAAAATAAAATATTTTTTTGATGATATTGACTAGTATTAACAAGATTGGGATTAGGCATACCCTTATTTCTAATTGTTCATGGATTAATGTGTGGTGTAAATATTTTAAATATAATAGGATTGGACAAAAATTTAATTCAACTTGTTGATTTTTCAATCAAAGGTTTTAATAACGTGGAAAGACAATCGCTTGGTGTGATAACATTACCTATTAAATTTGGTAAGGTTGTAATGTAAACTCCCATCCATGTCATGCCCCATGACCTTTCATACAATCTTCCCTTGGGTAGACTATGGATTCATGAAATGAATGGAGTGCCTTCAACCCTTCATCACTTAATGAAATACACTTACAACAATAAGGTTTACATGATAAAAGTTGATCTAAAATCTAAAAATTATTTACAAAATGAAACAAGAATGAAGAATCCTCTTAGAACATTGGCACCAACTACAAAAGTGGAACCTTTACAAATTGAGGACAAAGATAAGTGTCTTTCATGAGTAAAAAAATTGTTAGATGAAGAGTGATGATCATTATATTTCACACCTACATTCATGGGGGAGCACAATATTATACAATAAAAATCAAAGAAAGAGAAAGAAGCTATAATGGTATCAACACAACCTATCATTGAATCATCAAAAATATCTGATTCTATAACTTCTAGCAAAGCGAAAAACATAAACTACACATCCACATATGATGACAGTGATTATGAAACACTAGCTTCTTCGGAAGAAGTGAAATTCATTTAAGGAAGAGGTTATGAACTCTTAAAAAACCATAGCTATAATGGAAAAGGATGTGGTGTAAAATAACAAGGTATCCATGTCCCCATAGAGCCTAACATGTAAGAAACAACAAGAGGTTTTGGCTATTGTTCACAAATAACAAAAACATCAAAATATATTCACTTAATCAATAGCATTAGTTGTTGCTCCTTACCATGTGGTAGTTGTAGTATCATAACATACTCACTACCGTGCATGGAGGTATAAATTAGGTTTTATGCAATCATATTTCATTTTGCAAGAAGCAACATATCATCATCCATTTTGGGCTCATCTGTGTCCCTACACTTGGGGGGCAAGGGGTTAGGTAGCCTTGTGTTAGGTGCATTCCTTCTAGCAAGGGATCCATTTGTGTCTCCTTAAAACATTAGTGTAGCAAGTACACTAACATTTTAAGGGGGGAATATATTCCCCCACTCATTGTTTGCATAAAAAATGGTCCCTTCTTAGTGATGATAGCATACATCTCCCAGGAAGTATGACCTTTCTAATCAAAGTGTGACTTTCTTAATCTATGTTGTCTCTCCTTTGTGGTGACATTGGACGTGATATCCTCTAAGTGTGTGACTTTTCTTAGCATATGATGTTCCCTTTTGTGGTAATACTATGACTAGTATTCCCTAAGGTGTGATCTCTTTATTCCCTGACTTGTCCTATCTTAGTGGTGATGTCATGTGTGATGTTCCCTAAGTTGTGACCTTTCATATTTGGAAAAATTCCACTTTTTTTTTTTAAAATCACCTTTTTTGTGGTGTTTTTGTTACAACACCCTTTATTAAGGTTTTGGCCTTATCTTGTTGTCATTTATGCACCTCCTTAGGTGAGTTTGGAATTTTTTTCTTCACTTTTTTCACAAGCATTGAACTTAGTGACGTGTTGGCATAGCATCGTGATAATTTTGTAGCACCTTATTAGAATTATCAAGGAGTATAAATCTTGTTATGGTTGACATGGATGCACACCTAGTGAACAATAGACTTCACTAGACCTAGTGTGTTTCTCATTTTGCTACCTTGTCTTGGGGCTCACCTAGTGAATATCAAACTTCACTACCTTGTATTTCCTTCATGTTTGTGATTCACGTAGAAAATATCAGACTTTACTATTGTGTGAGTCATGAATGCGTTAACCTGGCCACCTATAATAACATAAATTTCTTGCTAGTGGAGCCATGTTTTTCATGAGTGTTTAGCATAATGCGCCTTGCTAGGCTTATGGAACCCATAATATTGCATGGAAAACCTTGTATAACACAAATTTCTAGCCAATGGATCCATGTGGCTCATGAGTGATTTGGTATAACATAGCTTGCTAGTCCTCATGGGAGAATTCCTTTATTCGATGGATGACGTTTGGTATTTGAGACAATTTGAGACTGATGTCTCTTTGACTTACTGACTTGCATCCTTTTAGTACTATTTTTTTGTGTGTATTCTTTGTGTTTGCATCATGTTTTCACTATGTTTGTGTTCATTCTATTTTCATTTATATGTTATGTATTTTCATCATGTATGCTTCATGTTTTTTGATATGTATGTGTATAATGTATTGCTTCATTTCATACATGTGCATGTTCTTTTTTCCTTATGTTGGTTTTCCATGGGATCTTGGATCCTAGGGGCTTGATCACCTCCCTTGATCCTTAGTCATCCTATCTCTTTAACATTTGGATAATTGAACCACTCTTGACATAGATTTTCTACTTTAGTGTGAGTCTGAGCTTAAGTTCATACTCTCACTAAAGTGGGGGCTACATGTAGCATCAAAAATTGTCAACCTTGACAATTTCACATAATGATTTTCTCCCCATAAATTATTGAGCCTAATTTGGTCCCTAATTTCCTAAATTATGTATTCTATATCCTATTTGTACCACTTCTTGAGAAATCGCAAGCATTGAACAAATGCATCTAATTAATATTTTCCCCTAACACTTAATACCCTGGAAAAGAGTGCCAAGACCCATTCATCCTAGGGTGTATGGGTCCCCCTATTATACCAAGGACCAATTTTTGGAATGTCAAAGTGGGCATCTTAACATTCAAAATTCAAATTGCAAGTATCGACTATTGTGATTTAATTCTTGGGAAATTAGAGAAATTCCTATAAATACCTAGTTATTGCATCATTTTAAAGAGATATATAATTATCAAGAATTATCAAGTGAAATGTGAACATTGAGAGCAATTAAAGAGCATCATTTCAAAGAATTATTGCAGAAATTAAAGTTCCTAACACCATGTCAAATCTTATGTGAGTTTATGTGTGTTCATGTTATCATTGTTTTATGAAGGCTAACACTTTTGTAGGTCTCCAAAGCATTCAAGAAAATCAAGCAAGCAAGATCCAAGACCTTGGAGTGATGTGTATGACTTTAGCACTTCAAGGAAGCCATTGAAGGGTGGTGAGTTGTATCAATTTGTGATTTCATAATTCCTTCCTATCCATTATCATTGAAATTGTCATTATGGAAATGGAAACAGTTACATGGGATTTAATTGAGGCAAGCCCCTAAATGGCCCAAAATTTTCCCTCTCTTTGAATGTGTAGGTTTTAGGTTTGAAGAGGATTGGAGGAATCTTGAAGAAAAATTGTTCATTATTTCATTTGAAGCCCTACAACTTGTTTACTCACAAAAACTCATCTATAAAATTATCTGACAGTGTTCTAACAACTTTGCAACCATAAATTAGAAGCTCAAATCTATCATCAAAGGACCCCAAAAATAGAGTAGAAAAGGCCTAAAAGGACCCATACGCCCTAGGGAAACTCTTTCCTACTACAATTAGATGAGAAAATTCCAGTGATAGGTACAAACTCCTCTCCACTTTCCAAACTTGCCTACAAACTATTGTTTCAAACTGTATATTGTTGATATCTTGCATTTTTCATAATAGGTCATATAGTATAATTAGGTTAATAATAGAAAATCAATTCCAAATAATTATAAGGTTCAATAAGATGTAGATCCAATTATGATTGGCTCACATAAATGGTTAAAATTCAATCTAAATACCTTGTTGCTTTACCTCCTAATCTACCTTTGAAAAAAGATCAAAAAGCAACCTTAGGTTTATACCCTAGACTTAGGGTTCCCTTTTTCATATGTTACATAAATAAATGATTAGGAGATGATTTAACCAAAGTAGGGATTCATACCAGGTTTTTTGAAATCTAAAATTAAATTCTCCCATAAATTCATGGAGAGCCTTCTTAATCATGGTCAAATGTTCAACAAGTGATAGATGATCACTCTTAGCTTCAAACTGCTCACAAATTTTTTCACTTAACTCATCTCAGTTATGATTAGAGATAGGATACAAACCCCTATACAATATTAATTCTTTACCTTTAAAACATGTGTCTAAAATTCTAATAGCCACATCATCCTCTATGATATTATGAACAAAACATATATTGGCTATATCTTGTACAAGCTTTATTAGGGTAGTGGTTGTTTCACCAGTGAAGTAAGGTATACTCTTTAAGGTAGCTAGTGGTATATCATTTATTTGATATAATACACAATGAATCCCACTATTGAAGGTGAGAAATACTTGGTTCCTTGGGACAACCATGTGAAATAGAGTTATGTTTTTTAGAATGACAGGTATCTTAAGCTATGATAATCTTATGAATGGAGGTGAAGATTGAGCTATAGTAGATGGGGTTGAAGAACATATAGGTCTTCTTGGAGGGGACAAAGACACCTAGTTCTCCTTGAATTAGATATTAGTAATTCAAAATACTTAAAATACATATTGAAGATGCCCTAGTGTGACTTCTTAGCATGAAAGGTTGCAACACCAATCTAGAATAAGAGACTTGAAGGTGGTTAGAGTTAGCACAGTCACCAAGTACTTGAAGAATCATCTCCTTAAAGGTTGGATTTGCTAAGATCAGTACCAATCTTCTAAAAAATGTCATGAAAATAATAAAATTTTGTAGTAGTCCAATCGAGTGTGCTATAAAATGTTGTCACTTGGAATTGTACCCTTATTGAACCTATTACTTAGCATTCCAATGAAACATGGGGTTGATCTCAAGAGTGGGACCCTTTCTATTGAGATCAGACCTTCAACAAAGGTTGAATTCCTTTCTAACCTAAATGAACTAGTGTTGGTCCAACCCAATACTGAATAACTCTAAACTAATCCCATAACTAACAACCTACAAAAAGAAGAGGGAGAAAGTGAAACACAAAAACAAAGGTATGGTGACGCACACAAATTATAATATTTATTCTTTCCCACTACAACACAAATTAAAAAATAATACAAAAGAGAATGAATGATTCTTTATCTTATCAACTTCTAGAGGTATATATGGAGGTTAGATTTTGATATGTGCAAAAAGGGAAATAAATGATCCATAACTAGCATCTAAAAACAAGATTAACACAACATATAGACATAGAAACAATCAAAATAATTCATACAATAAAATAGGAAAGAAAATTTGCATTGTATGAAATATGTGAGAAGAGGTAAAATAGAATTTTTAGATATTGAGGCAAGGAGCCTATTTATAGGTGCAAAAAATGTGAAATTATATGTCTCTAGAAGAGAAACTAAAGAAGAACCTTAGAGCATTAATTAGGAACCCTTAAAACCATAGTTGTTTGTAGAAACAAAGGAGAGTAGACACCTGTTCAAATCAATCTAATCTAAAATCATGGGAAAAACATTGATAACATCAAAGATCATCTCAAAATTTAAGAATTTTCGGATGAGTGCAAGAATATCCTTGCACAATCCACTAGAAAATGCAACCAAGGATGGCTCTCTAACAAAAAGGGGTTGTAATTATAGAAGGGAGCATGGGTGCTGCAAAATCAGATTTATAGGTACTTAAGATGGAATTGAAGATGGCTCTAGAGGGAAGAATTGCAACTAGGAGATTTGTTGAGCATTAAATTCATCATTTTTCAAGCTAGTTTCATTCACACAAAATATTGAATCCCTTTCTAGTCATTTCTAATAGTTTAAATGTTGGTCATCAATCTATTTTTAAAAAATATTGATTAGATGGTTAATGCATGAGCACAAGAATATCTTAAGAAATTTGGGATGAGCTTACACTATAAAGGAATCCTACACTCCAAATAAGATTAAAACACTTGTATAAATGGCCTTGAGTTGGAGATGGGCTCTATTGATCTTTCTTGTACTGGTGGACATTCTATAAACCTTCATCATCATGGTCATAAAGTGGAATTATATCACATTAGCACAAATATAATAGAATAGGTGTAAATAAAGTTGCGTTGTGAATGAGTGGATGTGTTACAATGAAACTGAGACACATGACACATAATTATTCTAGTGACACTAACAATTCCTAAAATATTTACGTGGGATCATGCTAAGTAGATGACACATAGTAGCATAGCACATGAGCACACATTGAATGAGATGAACCATTTATAACTTATGTTGTGAAGAATCTATGCACTATAAATTAGATTTTTAAACCTCGTCATTTTAAAGCATGATGTGCTCGAGAAGGTTAGAAAATAGTGGGATCCATGAGAAAACATAACACATGAGCAAAATTTCATAGGGCTCATGGATTTTGAAGATGTAATCTAAAGGAAACATGCACTACCAATGAAATTTAGCCACATGGATGCCAAGAGGATAATATTAGGGACCACCACAAAAGTGCACCAAAAGAAGAATTCAATGTTTTAAAAGGCACACAACATGAATGGCTTATTCAATAACTAGGATAAAGGGGATGATAACATGATGTAGCCCAAGACTTGAAGATGTGACTTAAGTGATTACAACAATCCAAGCTAGTCAACAATGAACTAAGGGAAAAATAATTAGACCATCACTAGGACTTAGGGTTTAGGGTTTAAGGCATTTAGAGAAATGTTGGGAGCATGAAACTAAAATCATATAAATATGTAGAGATTGACACAATTCATATTACATTTATTACATCAGTTGTTAATAACGAAGAGTATAAAGGGGGAGGCACAAACTGACTACAATAAGTAAATATGGTAATTAAATAGAGATAGGTAGATATATATATCTAGAGTGGGATATGGGGAGAGATGGAGAGAGAGTGAGAGAGAGGGAGAGAGGGAGAGATATCTCAAAATATAGAGAGGGAGAGGGAGAGAGGAAGAGATATCTAGAGGGATATAGAGAGAGAAGTGAGGTAGAGAGAAGTATAGATAGAAATAGAGATGGAGAGAGGGATAGAGAAAGAGGAAGAGATGGAAATATGGGAAGAGAAAGAAAGAGAGACGTAGAGACAAAGAGGGGGAGATAAAGGGGGTGGAAAGGAGGGAGGGAGGTAGATAGATAGGCCTAGAGAGAAAGAGATAAATATATAAAAAGTGTGAGAGAGGAGAGATTTAGATAAAGGGAGATATTGAGAGATAGAGAGGGATAGGTAGAGAGAGGGGGAGATAAGGAAATATGGGAAGAGAAATAGAGAGGTAGAGATAAAGATGGAAGATGGGAGGGAGAGAGGGGGGAGATAGGTCAAGAGAGGTAGAGAGGGGGGAGAGGGACAAATATAGATAGATGGAGGTATAGAGAGATAGAGAGGGATATGGAGATAGAGGGAGGTATAGAGAGATAGAGTGGGATAAGGAGATATAGGGGTATGGAGAGATAGATATGGATACAAATATATAGAGTGATAAGGAGATTGAGGGAGGTATAGAGAGATAGAGAGGTATAGAGAGATAGTGGTAAAGCGAGAGGAGGGAGAGAGGGATATATGGATAGATGGAGATATAGACATATAAATAGGTATAGGGAGATAGGAGGGGGGAATATATGGATAGAGAGATATACTTGAAGATAGAGATGAAGAGGTAGGTTCTATTTTTCTTCACACAAACACAAATATGCTATAATTTTCCAGTACATTATAATGTGAGTTTGTTATAATGTGCTCACATTTTTATCTACTTTAATTATTCCCAACCCTTAGGTTTGGACTTACATGTTAATGCCCAAAGACATGTTTTCTTAATTCTAAAAAATGACACATTCTCAAGCATGCTTTCCATCAGGTTTGCACATCTTTCAATGTTGGGTTAAAAAAATACCACAATAATTTTGAGCTCTCTCTTAGCTTTCTAATTAAGTAATTTCTTCTACATTTTAAATATGTTAAGCTTTTTATCTTTATTTCCTTTTTCTAGTGTCTCCATTTTTTTAAAAACCTGTGTATGGTATTTTGGCCTTTATTTTTTACGCATTCATCAAAATTTGAGACAAATTACATTTTTACAAAATAGACACTATTTTATACACATCAAAAAAATTGATTAGTTTTCAAAACATTTAGGGGGAGAATGGTCAATTTTTTATTTATCAAGATTTTTCCACTTTGGAAATTAGTTAAAATTTATATATTCATTAAAAATTAGCAAAAAAATCAAGCATAAGCTACGGTGTTAGCTATTTTTGTTTATGAATATGTGACAAAAATTCTATTAATTAGATAATACAAGTACATATATTCACAAAAAAGGTGGGTGGATATGAATCACACCCCTAAATTCCACACAATGGAAATATTGGATCAAAGGAATAAATAGAAGGGTCGCTAAGCAACAAGAGTTATTACAGAAGGTGGAGGTGGTGGGTCCTTGTCACTCAACCTACCCCATATATCAATGGGGTTCAAAGTGACATTAGAGAGATCCCACCCCTCATCATATTTATATTCATATTCTTCACAAGCTAGAGAAATAACCAATTCTAGGTGTGAATCTTTTATAGAATCAAACCATTTAGAATGATCAAAATATAGCCACCAAGAAGCACTGCCAAAAGTGCCCATAAAAGGTTACCCAAGAGAGGAGCCCTGAGGGGGGAGAGGTTTATTTCTACCAAATAGATTGTGATGCACTCTTGGGACCCAAATCCCTCTAGTTTGTCAAGGGAGAGACTTGGGGCCAAACAACTTGATTATCATGAGCTAAGAGACTCCTACCTCTTCTACACCCATGAGAAGTAAAATGGCCTCAAGAAGAGGACAATGAAAGAGGAACTCTAGCCACAACACAAGGGGAATTTCCCCAATGATCAAGTAATTCTTGAAGGTGAATTAACTTTAGGTAAACCTTTTTGGCTTGCACATGAATAGGTAACAATATATTAGAACATATAGTAGCTTTAGAAAAAAATGAATGTTTTTGGTCTATTGTACAATGAGAAAAAATAGAAAATTTTCTCTTTCCAAATGCAAAATAGAATCTACACCCCAAAATCATGTCAAAAATTATTGAATTTATGGGGAATGCAAGGTCAATCCCCAATAATAACCATATGCCAAGAAAAAAGGTTTTAGTTGAAAGGGTTGTAAGAAGTCACAAATCTAATTCTAATGTTGTTGATCTCAAGAATATAACCATAAAAGGTGTTTGCAAGAATCCAAATATCCATAGAATAGGTGACGAGGGTCTTGAATTCCCATATGAACTAGTCACGACCCAATTGGAAATCCTTGGAAAAAAATACACCAAGAAAAATAGCTTAATTTAGGCTCCAAAATAGTAGACTAGATATTGATAAATATGCATTGCCAAATTGTGGTAGGTGATTGTAAATTCCATCAAAGGTTTAAACTGGGGACTATGGGTAAATGAGAATAAATTCAATGGTAGCCAAGTCACAACTTTTAGTTGTGAAGGGCGGTGATTGGACCCCACTTCTAATCTTTCCACCACTATTTGGAATAGTGAATACTAATTTTTTGAACCATAGCATCAAGAATATCCCTTATGATAGTTGTAAAAGTCTCGTAGTATTGGTGAGAAAGAAAAAACTTAGCCTTAATCTCATCCCAAGAAATAAGAATCATAAAAGTTCTGGAGAATAAATCAAATGGACATTAGATACATTTTTTGTGAAATCATAGAGCCCTCACCCATTGTAATTGAGCCAAGGGAAACCTTGATCTTGGAAAAGAGGAGACCAAATAGATTGTGCTATTTGAAAGGAAGGCCCTCTTTGCCAAAGTAATTTTTAAAATACTAAAAAAAGTTAACATTTTAAGAGGAGAAAACTAGACATTATGTTATATTTTTTAACAAAAATAGGAGCACTTTGTGTCCTCCCTCTATTTAAACCTAGTATTCTCCACCATTTTCAAAATAAATAATTATTTTAGAAAGTAGATTTAGAGCATTACAAATCTTGTTAATGTTGTGTCTTCAATTTTTGAGTGTAACTATCTTCAATTTATCATCCAAGATCTATTTTTCCTAATTTCAAAACAAAAGTGGCCACTTAAGGCCCTCTTTTGGTCCCCCATTTCCATTCACTTACCTATAAAATCAATGCCTATATCTATTTGGGCAACATATTTATTGATTTTATACACAAACATGCAACAATTCCTAGCAATAGTGACACCTTAACAAAGATGTCACAATAGACTATATTTTCTAAAATGCACAAGCAAGATAGGCTCTACACGTACATTCAAAAAATAAATATTTAAAAAATATTAAATGATTCTAATTAATAATCCTCAAAAATACCCATACATTTCCTTTATTGTTATGAAAATATACACATAAAATCTTTGTAAATATTTTGCAGTCATTTGATTGGCCAACCAATCAACACACATCCAAGAATACATACTATGTATAATGAGACACTTAATCAAGGTTTATTTTTCCTTTAATCACCCACTCTTCAAAGATTACAAATAGTCATTACAAATTACTCCAAAAAAACTTTGTGAATATTTTACAATCATTTGGATAGCCAACTAATCAACATACATCTAAAAATGCATACTATGCTATGCATAAAGAGAAACTAAATAAAGGTTGATTTTTCCTTTAATCACTTACTTTTCAAAGATTAAAAAAAAAGTTACTACAAATTTGGGATGAACTCAAATTATTATAATATCATATTTCTATACCCACAACTAGGGATTGAAAACCTATATGTTCTACTAAGCCCATTTTCCCCTCTAATATGCTCTTTGTTTCTCCTTTTCTTCCATCCCATCCAAATTAAAGTTTTGTTTTACTCAATAGATTAGAGAAGGGCATGTGAATCTATAATAAATTTAAGTCCTATTATTAATATGTCTCAAAGGAGGCATGTATCCCTTGGAGGTCATTTTCCTTCAATCATTCTTGCAATTTTGACTTGAAAGTACTTGTGAGGAATGGGGCAATGTTCTTCCTTCTATGAATTTACTCTATATTTATGTTTTTTGGGTCCTAAATTACATGGATGATCTAGTATATGAAGGTTTATCTATTAAATTCATGGTTTTTGCAACATAAAATAGAAGGGGTTAGAGTATTTCTTAGGAACCATTTTGTATTTTTAAACTCATTAAAATAATCATCTTTAAAATGGCTAAATATTTTCACTTTATTTGAACCTTGTTAGAGGTTCAAATTTACAAACCTTCAACATCTCTAACCTTTCTCTTTTTCCTTTTCCTTTGCTTTGTTCAAGCTTGTAGTACATTTTTAACATGTCGATGATTTAGTGATTTCATGAACTTATAAACTTTCCAAAAAGGCCCATTTCTCAATTCATTTCAATGAACTTTTCAAGATTTTAAAGGAGTTTTGAACCTTATTAGAGTTTCAAGAGGTTATTGAAGCTTTGAAACCTCTAATATATCACTTAACCATTTTTTATTCATGTCCCATGTTATATCATTTAAAATATTTTGAACATGGTTGGAGATTCAAGAGGTTCTCAAACCTCTAAGAACTCTAAAAATATTTTATTTTAACATGTTCTCTCTTAGATTCCTCTTGTCAAAACCTTGGGAAACATTTGAACTTGATTGGAGGTTTAAGAGGTTCTTGAACCTCTAAAATCTTTGACACCATACTTAGCCAATTTCATGCCCTTAGGATTTCATGACATCATGAACTATAGTAGGCAGGGAAAGAAATGAACAAGGAACTAGGAGAAAGTTGAGAGAAGTAATGTTTAGTTCACAAGAAAAATAAGGACCATTAACCATGGAGTGCAAGGAATGAGGAAGGAAATGATTGATGGATTGATGGTTATGAGGGAATTTTAAACTATAAGATAAAACATGAAGAAAAAATTGGGATCTAAGGGGAATTAGTCATGTAGGGCTAGGTGGCAGAGTACAAAATTCCCTTGTAAGCCCAAGGTCTGGTGAAGGAAATTTCATAGGAGAAGTAAGCAAGCATGAAAGAGATCATAAATGAATTAATTAGTATCTAAAAATACTAAGAACTTATGAAATTAAGATCATACAAACCCATACTCAATTAAATTCATTTTCAAGACATTTGAATTGATCAATCTAAGAAATTGAACCAAAATCAAAGAAATTAAATAACTAAAATGTGGAAACCCTCAATCCCATTATAGATTGACGCATAATTATGATGTGGATTGCTTAATTGAATGCACAATTTATGTTACAAAAGCTTGATATGAGAGGGTTGATTCACAAAATCGGTTCTCAAATTCTCAAGGTTGGTTCCATAATTCTAGAGAGTAAGGATTCTATGTATATTTTGAATGAAATTTATGTGGAGAAGGCTTCATTTTATAGATTTTGGAAATTTTGATCAACGATCGAAATTTGATCTCACGATCAACAGATGAGATGAAATCAAGGAGGTGAGTGTGGATCAAGGAAGATCAATGGTGTAGGATTCATGAGAGCTCAAAATATCCTTAATTTCATGGAAATAGGTTGGAGATATTTTGAATTGGAGGAAAGAATTTGAATTTAAAAACGGAATATTATTTGGGAATATTCTTTGTGCATGTTGTAGAGTTGGAGGAAAATTAGCCAATTAAAAAATTATGTTCATTTTATTATGAGGATGAGGAATTAAAAATCTTAATTAAATAATTGGGAATTATTTAATCAAGAGGGATTATTAGCATGAAAATGATGAATTAACCTAATAATCTTAATTATTCGATTAATAGGAGAATAAAGTGAATTTATCTAAATAATTGAACATTATTTAATTAAATGGAGGAATTAGGGTGATTATGAGGGAAATGATGTTAGTTAGTGAAATCAAGATGTGATATATCCAAGAATTTTTTAGGTGTCTATAGGAAGAATGAAGAGAAAGAGTAGAAATCGAGTCTTGGGAGGGACCTAAGAATTAAAATAAAGAGTAGGGTAAGTGGGGGTCAAGATTCCATAATGATTAGGAACCCCAAAGAAAGATGGATGTGGGTGGTGTTGGTGATTTTTCTACCAGAACCCAACAATTCTCCTAAAGAGTTGCCAACCCTTATAATGACGAAACTGTAAGGTTAGTGGCCAACACAACGAGCCTAGGATTTTGTGATCCTTACTCCATCACTTTTGGCTCTATTAAACCAGGGAGGGTAATCCCAAATATGTCTTCATGAAATATATCAAATTAAAAACATATATATAAACAGATTGATTCCAGGTTAAATGAAAATAAAGCCCACTCCACTAAACATTTGGCATATCCCCCAATTGAGTGACTACTTACTTGCTACGAATCAAAAATACTTTCATCCCATACAAATTTTAGAAATAGGATTTTAAATGAATACTTGTTCTTATTTTAAGTTCACGGTTAGGTGTGCTACTTTCTCATTTTTTTGTGCAAGATTTTTTGATAAACTGACAAAGATACGTTTCTATATCAGTAGTTTATATAAAAATAATTTAAGATTGTTACATATAGAACTTCATACCCAAGACCATCTACCAGCCTATTTGTCCATATTCAATTCAAAATGCCTTTTCTGAGCTAGGCATTCACCCAAAACCCTATTGAGACTTAAAAGTCCGACCACTGTAATGAGCCCATAAATCCCTTTTATAGAATAAGGGAGCAACAAGTATTAGGCTCAATTATAATTACATTTCATTTTATTTCAAGATAATTTGCACCATAATTTGAGAAGTTCAAAGTTTGTTACATGCAATCATTGAGGAAAATGGAAGAGTAAAAGACAACTTTCCACATCCCTTGCATGTAAACCTGCCAACTCCTCAAAAGGTAGAGTCGGTTGTAGCAGCAACATCCCTGTCCTTGCTGACCAAAGAATATTCTCCACTCGCAGCCCCAACAAAAATTCACATACTACCCAACACTAGGAAGTTTGGCACCTCTCCTATACACCAGCCCAAAAAATTTCCACATCAACGCTAGAAACAAGAAATCACATGAATTTTGAATAGGACAACCTTGACAATAGGGTCATGGTGTCATCAAAAACAAAAATTGGGTATAGTCATCACTCTGATTCATTAGCCTCAGAAGATACTAGCCCATGCCTTGCTCATGGTGGAACTGGAGGAGCCATCATGACCGCCTATAATAAGTCGTAGATGGTACCAGAGAGGGGATAATAATCACCCTCTGAGTTAGTGTCACCCTCATTGTCTGGGGGGCTATCATAAAACTCATCAGAAGAATTAAGTCCTCCTAGAGAAGCCTTACAATACTTGCACTTTTTCTTTGACTTATTTTCATATTCCACTAGCTCTTTCCCTTTGAACTTGAATAATTCTTCTAAAACCGTTTGGTTTCTCAGATGGTAGTTACTCCTAACACCATACTTTTTAAATTTCATGCATCCCCTTCTATTCTTTGGCATATCAGTAGATCCCTGTATATCAATCTCATCCTCTGAGGCATTCTTCTTAGACTCAAGGAAACTCAATCTCCTAGACCTCTGGACTAGCCTAACAGACTCTCTTGACTTACTCATCCCTCTGGTAATGAAAACTAGAAGACACCTACCAATTTTTCTCTCAAATTCAAACTCAATGCAAACTCTGAATGAGAAGTATAGCAATCTGTCCTTCTTATAACAAGCCATGCAAGTGTGCCAACCATTAATTCTTCAAAGAAAGCTTGTGCGCATGAGATGACAACAGTCTGTCTTGATCTATTTTAATCTTAATCATTGATCATATTTTAAAAGATAGATCAATAGGTGAATTACAATGCAACCACTTACAATTAAGTTTTAATTGTGCTTTTAATGCTCCTTTAAATCAGAAAATATCTTAGTACATAAGAATCTACTATGTATATAGCATCAATTAGAACTATTCTTACTATAATTACCTGCTCACCCATAGGAATTATTTCACTTGTATTTCTTCTTATCA
This sequence comes from Sequoiadendron giganteum, assembly GCA_007115665.2. Classification (NCBI taxonomy): domain Eukaryota; kingdom Viridiplantae; phylum Streptophyta; class Pinopsida; order Cupressales; family Cupressaceae; genus Sequoiadendron; species Sequoiadendron giganteum. The sequence continues at coordinate 430,707,737 of CM021108.1, read as the reverse complement.
AAATAGCGATGATTGATCCTGATCTGATCTCAAAATATCGGTTCATACATTGCCATGCTTTGTTTTCACCTTTTCCACACGTATCATTAGCTATCAGGACCGACAACTGAAAACTCAAACATGCATCTTAACGAACAAGGTTGAAAATAGCATAGTTCAGAAATAATATCTTCTCAGCCAAATTTGGAAGTATTCCAACTTCATTAGAGCCCACCGGAGCTTTTTAGAAAATCCACATGACACTTGCCTACTTGCCCGTTAGTAGATTCAGGACATGGGCGGGGCCCTCACGGGATGCTAGGGAATGGTTTAGATTGAGCCACATCACCATCCATTGACCATCAAATTCATTCCTTATGAAACAAGCCCTTTGTCCTCAAAGCTTAGTGGGTCCCACAAAAACAACAAGTGTCACACAACCCGCTAACCTGTGTGATCATCTTTCTTTACTACTATAGACAGACGGGAGCCCGGGGAACAAATTTGATGAGAACATGTGTAATGACATTCACCATTGATTTTCCTTCAGACAAAACCCACTACAGCATGGAGATATCGGTCCCACCATCAAGTAGTACCACGTGGCCATCACCCACTAGCCCGCATCTTTAAAATAATATGAAATAAATCAAGACGGGTGTGTGAGGAATGGTAGAGATATGGCCACGTATTCAATTTCTCAACGATTGATCTCTGAAAAGAATTAGTCATCCCTACCAAGGAGATCAGGCCCACCAACATACCAGACACGTGGTCGGAGCCCGCCAACCCGTATGAATAAAATAAGAAGAAATGAAAGAATGCGGGCATATAGGGAACGGTTGGGATTAAATCCCATGATCAAATAGCCAACATGAAGTTTTATTTCTGCATGTGCTACAAAATTTAATCATAAGAAGGGGCCATCTCTAGGCAATGAGACACTGACCCATAATAAAAAAGGCTAAAGATATAAATCTTTTAAGATTAAGCCTTCGATCACAGGAGATTTAAGACCAAGAAAGGCATAAGGTAAACGACAAACCTAAGCTCAGGGGTCGGTAAGACAATGAGTACGATCCCACAAGTGACAACTTTAAGTGACCGAGAATGGGGAGAGCAGGTCAATGAAAATTTAAAATGACCAAGGGTTTTATACATGTCAATTTTGAGAAGATAAAAGGATATAAAACCCTATCATAGTGATGAGAATATGACCTATACTCAGAAACAAGGGACCAAGCCAAAATTTGTAGAACAATTAGAGTGGAACCAATGTTTTTTGGAAGGGTTCCATTAGTGGCTCTAGTTGGGGACATGTGCCTCTTATAGGCATGGTGATATCCCAGAATCATTAGGTGAAGTAGACCAGGCAAAAAGGAAAAAACAAAACAAACAAAAATAGACAAACATAAAGAAACTATTTACAAAATCATACATAGGCGAAAAGGCCAGAAATAGGAGATCCAATCTCCATACTGCCAGAAACCTTATTTTGAGATGCAAATGTTAATATGCACCCTTCAATATAAACCAAGCTTCATTTCCCTATCAGTGGCACCAGGCCACAAAAACCTAGGGCCAATTCCTACCCCTATCAAAAATCAACCTTTTGAAAGAACTATTGTCCTTTCATCCCCATTTTCCTTTGTCATCCCATTGTAGCAAACATAGCTTTCTTCTTACAAGCAAAAAATATGGTGACAACTAAAAACTACCTGATTACAAACACTTCCATTGACCAATCTGAGCAGACTGTTACCAATGTAATCTTTCTCACTCCTCTCTATATAATCAGGCATAAACTGAAACCTTTAATCATTACATGACACATATTCATATCGAGAATAACATTCCTTATTCTTCATCTTATTGTCATGTTCCATCAGAATACCTTCCATCTAAAATGGAAACTAAAAGTACTCATATTCCTCCAAGTAGTTGGCATCATGATACTCAACCTTTTCAGTAACATCTGTATCAAATGTAAAACATTCATAGGCAATGCCTTCAAGGAATTCATCAACATGTTGATTTGTTTTCTCAAGACCACACTCTAACCCTGTATCAGATGGATCATCAGAATTCTCTACAAAAAGTGGATTCTATCTAATCCAATGATGATTACCATGTTTATCCATTAATGAAGATGGAGGCTCATCAAATAAGGGGTTTTCCATTACATTTATTTCTTCCATAAAAGTATCATCCTCCTTAGCATCAAGGTCATCATTTTAATCAAAATCATTAAAATCACTAAAAGAGCATATAGACAGATTTTCAACTTCATTCTCATCATCAGCGATTGACATCTCTAACTCATATTTTGAAAACTCTTCATAGAAAAGACATTGTTCCTTCTCAAGCAAACATGTGTTCTGATCATTATCGACATATTTCTCATTTGCAGCGAAAGGTTCCATCTCTACCTCATGAGGATAATCACAATCAACATAAAATTTGCCACACTCAATGCCATCATCATTACCACAGCAAGAGGATTCATCAATATTGTAACTATGTTCAAAAATTTCAAATTGATTGCATAGTGTTATGTCTTCCATAGGACAACAAGTGTTGTAATCTTCAAAAGAATTGAACCACACATTTCACTTGCTTCACCCAGGCGTACATTTTCAACTTTTTCTCTGCTCTCTTCTTCTTCATGTGACATCTCACTACTTGACTCATATGGAGCAACAAAATCATTATTAACATAGGTTGAAAATATGATAGCTCCTTGATGGTCATCTCTAATATTTTCAAAGAGAGTAAATAAATCACATACTTGGTCAAGCCTAATTGGCTTCAATTCCTTTGGTAGAGCACTTAAACCTGGTTCATAAGATTCATATAATAAATCAATGCATTCTAAATTTTCAAGTATCTAACATTCAAGAATTTTAGATAGGGTATCCATAAATCTTGCATAGAGATCATGTGATGATTCTCCTTTGTGTTTCCTTATCAAATAAAGGGTTTGAACAAATATCATAGGATCATAAATGCATGTAGTTTCTTGAAAATCTATTTGGGATTCTACACGATCAACATTATGGAATGATGTGTAAGCTGAAACAACAAGAGTGTAAGTGTTCTAGCATTCATTTTCAACTTCTGAATTACACCTTTCATCAACATTTGGTGTCTCATGGAAACAAAAACTTGTATTCAAATGAGCTTTGTGCATTCCATATTTTTGGTTGTTTTCAATGTTCATGGCTATCTCATAGGCCTGGTACAAAGTTTTAGGATCCTTATCTCTTAGAAGATAGATCATCTTATTATCAAAAGCTCCTAAATAAACAACCAAACATACTGCATCATTTAGTATTAAGGACTCAAGAATATCCCTCAATGTTTTAGCAAATCTCTGGTTAAAAGCTGGAACTAGCTCATTCTCTTGTTTCTCAATGCTCATAAATTTATTGAGCAAAGAACTAGTATTGATTCTTTCACCAAACTACTCTATGAACACTCCTTTGAACTCCTCCCAAGAGAAAATAGAGTATGCTGGTAAATCAGAGAACCAATCTCTTGCATCTTCTTTCAAAGATTGAAAAACTAACCTCATGATCACATCCTCATGATCTACCTCATAATCATCCATTACATTGTTGAACTCTTGCAAATTATTACTTGCTGATTCACACTTTGTGCCACTGAACTTCGGTATCTTGTCTCTTATTTCAGATGGAATGACATTTGGGTAACCATAAATACCACTGAAATTTATGGCTCTATATCTTCTAATTCTGAAATTTATTTTATTACATGACAGGGGCTGCACACTATGCATTGTTACACATGGGTACACAAAAGGATGCATAGGTCGATGATATACTTGATTACACTTCTACAAACCTTGTCATATTAGCTTTGCAATCTCATAGGGTACTTCAAACCCCTTTTTACAACATGATCTTAAGCTTTTACAATGCAAATTTATATCTCAAATTTCTTAAGACCCTTTACTTAATATTTTTTCTTCAAAGACATTTCATAATAGATACTACAATCGAATGATACAAAAGTATGCAAGATTATCACTATTATTCCCTCTTTTAGTGCTTATTTTCACTTAATAGGGAATCAGGTTTTTTCAAGACTTTACAATATGGTTTTCATATATAAATTTATCCTTCTTGAAAACTAAAATATGAAGAATACTTGGATATGTTGCAGCTATTGAAGATTCTTCTTTTTGACTGGAGATCTTTGTATATTTGAAATGTTCTTCACATCTTTATCAAGTTCGTTTAACAGAGTCACCACCTCTCTTCATAGAGGATTGAACTTCAAGCAATATGAAGCTCTTTAAAGATGGATTTCTTTCTGGGTCTTCTCTTCCAACAAAGTCACACATAAATTCCTTGAAATTTTCTGCAATAAAACCACCTCCAGGTCTAAAAGATTATCAATATCTGAACTAGATGTTCAGATTCACCAAATTTTTGACTCTATAATATCACAGTCTGCAACTGGAGATTCAAAGTTGTCCCCAGTGGAGTCGCCATTTTTGTTGGTGATTTTTCCAACAGAACCCAACAATTCTCTAAAGAGTTTCCAACCCTTATAATGAAGAAATTGTAAGGTTAGTGACCAACACAACGAGGGCCTAGGATTTTGTGATCCTTACTCCTTCACTTTTGGCTCTATTAAACCAGGGAGGGTAATCCCAAATATGTCTTCATGAAATATATCAAATTAATAACATATTTATAAATAGATTGATCCCTGGATAAATGCAAATAAATCCCACCCCACTGAAGATTTGGCATATCCCCCAAGTGAGTGATTACTTACTTTATACAAATAAAAAATACTTCCATCCCATACAACTTTTAGAAAAAGGATTTTAAATGAATACTTATTCTTATTTTAAGTTCACGGTTAGGTGTGCTACTTTCTCATTTTTTGTGCAAGATTTTTTGATAAACTAACCAGTTTCTTGTCAATTGGAGAAATGGAGTCAAATATGTAAGGATCTGTAATACATGAACTAGCCATTTTAGAAGTAGATGAACTACCCTCATACTGCTTTGCAGATTATGAAAACTCAAAATGCCTAAAAGAAACAAGTAGTACTTACCAATCCTAAGCAATTTCTTACAAATTTTATACCCTCTTCAAGCATTTTAATCAAATCCTTGAGTTAAAGTTGAGAACATAATCATACATTCAAATGGAACCATTTGAAGATAAATGATAACACCATTAGTATTTTCATTCATAACTTGTGAGAAATATACATAGGAGAGCATTTGTTTCCAGACAAAGATACATTTCTATATCAGTGTTTTATATATAAAAATAATTTAAGATTGTTACATATAGAAATTCATACCCAAGACTATCTACCAGCCTATTTATCCATATTCAATTCAAAATACCTTTGTTGAGCTAAGAATTCACCCAAACCCCTATTGAGACTTAAAATTTTGACCACTGTAATGAGCCCATAAATCCATTTTATAGAATAAGGGAGCAACAAGTATTAGGATCAATTAAATTTACATTTCATTGCATTTCAAGATAATTTGCACTAGAATTTGAGACATCCAAAGTGTGTTACATGCAATCATTGAAGAAAATGGAAGAGTAAAAGCAAACATTCCACATCCCTTGCATGTAAACCTGCTAGCTCCTCGAAAGGAAGATTCAGTTGTAGCAACAACATACCCATCCTTGTCGACCAAATAAGATTCTCCACTCGCAACCCTAGCAAAAACTAGCATACTACCCAATGCTAGGAAGTCTGGCACCTCTCCTATACACCAGCCTAAAAAGTTTCCACATCAATGCTAGAAATAAGAAATCACATGAATGTTGAATAGGACAATCCTGACAATGGGGGCATGGTTTCATCAAAAACAAAAATGGGGCGTAGTCATCACTATGAGTCATTAGCCTCAGAAGATACTAGCCCATGCCTTGCTCATGGTGGAACTGGAGGAACCATCACCACCACCTCGTCGGAATCATCAAATGGTACCAAGGAGATGGCATAATAATCACCCTTTGAGTTAGTGTCACCCTCATTGTCTGGGAGGCTATCAAAAAACTCATCAGAAGAATTAAGTCCTCCTAGAGAATCCTTACAATACTTGCACTTTTTCTTTGTCTTCTTTTCATATTCCACTAGCTCTTTCCCTTTGAACTTGACCAATTCTTCTAAAACCGTTCGGTTTCTTAGGTGGTAGTTACTCCTAACACCATACTTTTTAAATTTTCCGCATCCCCTTCTATTCTTTGGCGTATCAGTAGCTCCCTATAAATCAACCTCATCCTCTAGGGGATTCTTCTTAGACTCGAGAAAACTCAATCTCCTAGACCTCCGGACTAGCCTAATAGACTCTCCTGACTTACTCATCCCTCTGGTAATGAATACCAAAAGACACCTACGAATTTTTCTCTCAAACTCAAACTCAATGCAAACTCTGAATGAGAAGTATAACAAGCTATCCTTCTTATAAAAGGTGATGGAAGTGTGCCAACCATTAATTCTTCAAAGAAAGCTTGTGCGTGCAAGCTGACAACAATCTGCCTTGATCTATTTTAATTTTAACCATTGATCATGTTTTAAAAGATAGATCAATGGGTAAATTGAAATGAAGCCACTTACAATTAAGTTTTAATTGTGCTTTTAATGCTCCTTTAAATCAGAAAAGCTCTGAGTAGATAAGAATCTACTCTGTATATAGCATCAATTAGAACTATTCTTGCTACAATTACCTGCTCACCTGTAGGAATTATTTCACTTGTATTTCTTCTTATCAAAACAACGAGGATTGATCCTGATATGATCTTAAAATATCAGTTCATACATTGCCATGCTTTTTTTTCACCAAATCCACACGTATCATTAGTTGTCAGAACCGACGGCTGAAAACTCAAGCATGTGCCTTAAATAACAAGGTTGAAAATAACACAGTTCAGAAATAGTATCTTCTCAACGAAATTTGGAAGTATTGCAACTTCATTAGAGCCCATTGGAGCTTTTTAGAAAATCCACGACACTTTTTCGCTTTCCTATTAGTAGATTCAGGACATGGGTGGGGCCCTCATGGGATGGTGGGGAATGGTTAAGATTGAGCCACATCACCATCCATTGACCATCAAATTCATTCCTAACAAAACAAGCCATTTGTCCTCAAGGCTTAGCGGGTCCCACAAAAACAACAAGTTTCACACAACCTGCTAACCCATGTGACCATCTTTCTTTACTACTATAGATAGACGAGAGCATGAGGAACAACTTTGATGAGAACATGTGTAATGAAATTCGCCATTGATTTTCCTTTGGACAACACCCACTGCACCATGGAGATACCAGTCCCACCATCAAGTAGTACCACGTGGCCACCGCCTGCTAGCCCATGTCTTTAAAATAATATGAAATAAATCAAGATGGGTGTGTGGGGGAATGGTAGAGATAAGGCCACGTATTCAATTTCTCAGCGGTTGATCTTCTTTGAAAAGCATCAATCATCCCTACCAAGGAGATCAGGCCCACTAGCATACCAGACACGTGGTCAAAAAATGCCAGCCCGTATGAATAAAATAAGAAGAAATAAAGCAGTGTGGGCATGCGGGGAACGGTTGGGATTAAATCCCATGATCAAATGGCCAACATGAAGCTTTATTTCTACACATGCCACAAAATTTAATCATAAAAAGGGCCATCTCTAGGAAACGAGACACTGGCCCATAACAACAAAGGCTAAGGATATAAATATTTTAAGATTAAGCCTTCGATCACATGAGATTTAAGACCAATAAAATCATAAGGTAACCGACAAACCTAAGCTCAGGGGTTGGTAAGACAATGAGTACGATGGCACAAGTGATGACTTAAGTGACCGGGAATGGGGAGATAAGGTCAATGCAAATTTAAAATGACCAAGGGTTTTATACAGGACAATTTTGAGAAGATAAAAGGATATAAAACCCTATCATAATGATGAGAATATGACCTATAATTAGAACCAAGGGACTAGGCCAAACTTTGTAGAACAATTAGAGTGGAACCAACTTTTTTTGGAAGGGTTCCATCAAGTGGGAGAAAAGGGACAAGAAACAAGACCTAAGAGTGAAAGTGTCAGGTTCACACTAAACACATTGATGGTTTGAAGTGAGGTGGATGGAGAAGAAGAGTGAGAACTAATTCTCCAAAAGGATCATAGATCATGGAGGAGAGGGCATGTAAATTGTAATACACAAGATGAATGTGGAACTAGGGAGTGGTGCCAAAGTATAAGATTCCCATAAATTTTTTGGCTCCAAGGGGAATGAGGGAATTAGGATTTGGGAACAAACTACGAATGAGGACCAAATCCCCATCGTAAATAGGGCCCTGTAGGGACAATGATGCTAAGGACATAGTCCCTAGGTTCCAAGTTCATTCATGGACCCATAATCCATGATGGAACTCAAATGAAAATAGAAAATGGTGGGGACCAAGGTTCTATGGGAACCTAGAACACCAAGACCTAGTACAAAATGCACAAGTCCCATGAAGGTATAGGAGACCGTTGAAGGAATAAAAAACAACACCACTTAAGCATATCGATGAACATGATCACATCAATGACCCAAAAATTTCTTATACTAATATATATTTTTAAATTAAACTGAATGAACATCCTTGGGAAATCCAAAACATAAGGATACCCACTTGGACAATTTCTCAAATCAATTATCAACAGTGGGTAAATGGGGTCAAACACACATATAGGAAAAGAGATTGAGAATATAGAGTAGAACCTTAAAAAATAGAAATAACAAAGTAACTAGAACCAACTACTATAGTTAGGACCATACAATCCATCTTTATTTTGGACAAGGGTGACCATCTCTGCCAAACATTTAATCACCTTTTCTACTTTGGAAATTTTGAAGTGTTCTTGAAGAGGGGAGGACTTCTCTAGTCTGAGTAGTTCCAAAGTATTCAGAGTATGGAAATAAAAATGTTTTCCTTTGTCCACTAAAAGAAAACTCTAGATGGATATGACCTCTCCAATAATGGATTCAAACCTTTTCTCCCTGCATCTTATAGTGAACTGACTAATGCCAACCCTTAAAATTGATAACCAATCACTAGGAGAGAGGAGAGAGTTTCTATTTCTATATTATCCATAGAAAAGTCCAAACTAGACCCAAATTTATTCCAAACAAAGTATCTCCATAAGACTTTGGTGACCTTGTCTCTAGTCAACCAAAGAACATTACCTATAAACATTGATGAAACCTCTAAATTAACCCTATGCCTTGAATCTCCTTTGATGAAATCCCTACCTAAAATCTCCAAGATAGCTTCAATAACCTCATCCTCTTGAAAGAGGAGTATACTCCTCAAGTGATCTATCATTATTTCACCATTGAAATCCTTGCATCTCATAGAAACACCTAACTATAACCACATATCTGTGACATATCACAAGTAAGAGAGGAATAAATTTTGGATATGGATGAATGATGCATCTTTTCATTTCATAGCTAAGATAAAATGAAAAAAAATGTATGGTAGTACTTCCCATATTGAATAATAATGATCAAATCATTTCTGTCACCCCATAGGAATTAATTAAGGTTTGTGATGAAATTAATATGTATTATATCTTGGAGTTGTGACCACCGTGTAATGTTACCATCCACAATCAATATATCCTCCTATTTTATACCTTGATTCAAAAGAAAATCTACCGCCATGATGTTGTAAGAAGGAATACTATCTAGTATTTCAAAGACCACCTTTAGCATATTCATTATCTTCCAATTTGATGAATGAATATTTTAAATATAAAAGGTGGTGAATTATGAGTCACCCTTAATGATAATATTATCAAGGTTACATGATTTAAATATCTATAGACCAAGTAGTAAAGCTTCATTTTTAATATCATTATTCATTCCAAAATTCAATTTTTTGTAGTCACTTTAGGTAAACATCCAAAAGAATTTTGAATGGCTCACTGAACACAAAATGGCCCAATTTTTTGTGGGATGCATCATTTAAATTTTATTTCCAAGATTCATCTAGGGAAGGAATCCACTTAGCAAACGATTGGATTAAATAGGTGATTTGAAAATACATGAATGGGAAGAAAACTTCTATATTTTATGATGTACAACAATGGTGTTGCAAAGATGGTTGTCATTGCACCAAAAGATCGACCTATTAATGCCCGATACAACCACTGGATTGATATAAGATCCAAGATCCAAACGAGGTGGTTAAACCATGTCACAAAGCTCAAGCACTATGTTGGCCTACACCGAGGATATAAAGGGTGACACCTTGCAACAATCCCCCCTAGCGCAAGGAGGGGTTCAAACCTGTAACCTGGATCTGATACCAATTGTTGCAAAGACAGTTGTTGTTGCACCAAAAGATCAACTTGTTAATGCCCGATACAATCATTGGATTTATACAAGATCCAAGATATATAGGAGGCAGTTAAACCATGTCAAGAAGCCTGAGTGTCGCGCTAGCCAATGCCGAGGAGACCAAGGGTGACACCTTGCAACAAATGGGAATTCACCTACCCAAATCTCCAAAATGTAGTACTACATGATTAACTTCAATTAATAATTTACTCATAGAATGCATAATAGACATCAACCATCAAAAATTTGAGGCATTTAATTGATAGAGAAGTCACCATATTCTCAACTAACTTGTACATTTAAACTCTTATTATATAGGGAAATCTCATTGTGGGTTTGGTTAATTCCTACTATAAATACTATCTTGCATTCATTTTTATTATTTTAGTTGTAGTTTTCTACAGTTGAGATTTTTAGTATGATATGTACCCAGCTATGTCCCAAGTTGTGTGCTATACGAATGAGATTTTTGAGCTTGATGCTTGACCCCAATCTTAGCATTCTCATAGTTATATCTAGGGGAGCTTCTATATATATTTATATAGGTGGATGTATTGTACTCAAGTTTTTTGTAACTTACCGTTTTGTACTCAATCTTATAGGGTAGATTATATCTATGTACTTAAGCTTCTATGCATATTTCTAGAGGTGGAATAAATAATTGTGCATGAAACTTACCATTTTGTACTCGATTTTTTTTCCTAGCATGAACTCAAGCCCAACTAGTATTGTGAAGTCCAAGTCCCCAAATATTACAAACATACAATATTGTTCATGATGCTAAATTTTTTCCAAGATGCATGATTTTATTTTGGTATCCTACAATATCAAAGTTAGAAACACCATCTCTCAATTGTAATAAGCATAACATAACCTTACATAATATTCTTATGCTGTAGGGAGTATATTGAAGGGAGGTATCATGAAAGGAACACCAATGTAAGTGTTATTAAAATCCACCTCAACTAAATTACCTTTAAACATGGCATTATTTATGTGTGCTTCTTCATTATTTGTGTTAAAACCATTACCTTAATTTTATTCAAGTTTACTTGTAAACCATGAGTATCACAAAATATACTCAACTTATCAAGATACCATTGTAAGCTTGCATATTTGTGTGAGATGATAATAATATCATAAACAAATGGTAAAATAGTGATGATTATATCATAAAGAATATCACCATAATCTATTTTCCCTGAATTTGTAGGGATCTCCTCTAGTTCATATGTGTATCTAGGCCAAACAAACTAGTTGAAATTGATGCTATTACTATCCATTTTAAACCTAATAGAAGTTAAAACCTCACCAACCACCCTCTAATAAAGTTTCATGACTAAAACAACCAAATATTTTAGAATAATAAGTCTTCAAGCCACTAGATAAGGAACTCTCTAGGAATAATGTTAAATGGCTTTAAGAAATAAAAATAATAATAGTAAACCTTGTGAGTTCTTTGTTCTTAAATTATAGCTCTAAAAAAATATATGATCTATTGATTGATGATTATTTCTGTGTGAGGAGGAGAATGTTAGACTGGAAGAGGGATCAAAACATATTAAATCTAAGATCTAAACCTACACATACGAAATGAAACTAACCTATTTTAACATACATAAATGAATCTATGATTATAAAAATTAATGTACAAGAATAACACAGTCTTACCATCCCATAGTGGAGTGTATTCACCTAATGTTGGGTTGTTCTTATCACCACGAAGCCCCCAAATTTTGTGTACAAAAGCTTGATGAGTGATTGTTTTGGTTGATTGATCGAAGAAATGGTGAAGCTATATCAATGGTGTTCCTGAAAGAACTTCATTGCACAATGTATGTTGATTCTCCAATCCTTATTTGTGAGGAAAGGGGTTTTTTATATAGAAGATTTGATTTGAAATGGATGATCAAGATTGTGTTGAAGAATATCTAGATCAACAGTCAGAGTCTGTTGAGAGGATTTAGATATGAGAAGATTGTGCAAAGTTGATTGCACAATTTGGGTGATTGAGAAATAGATTGCCCAGTCAGGGATTTAGATTGATTAGTCAGGATTTAGATTGATCAGTCAGGATTTAGATTGATCAGTCAGGATCTAGATGGCTTAGTTAGGAAATTGATGGCTTAGTTAGGAATTTGATTGATTAGTTAGCAACTTAGATTGCTCAGTTAGCAATTTAGATTGATTAGTTAACAACTTAGATTGATTAGTTAACAACTTAGATTGCTCAGTTAGCAATTTAGATTGATTAGTTAACAACATAGATTGCTTATTTAGCAATTTAGATTGATTAGTTAACAAATTAGATTGCTCAATCAACAATCATAATTTTCTCAATTAGAAAGTGGGTGAGGAATATGAATTAATTGATTTAATTAATTAATTCCTTTTCGAAGTTGAACGTGCAAATCAAGTTTGACTTTTGCAAACAAAGTTGCATTAGTTTGATTTGATTTTTGATAATTGATTTGAATAGTTTGATTTAATTATTCAAATTTTAGAGGGAAAGTTTTGTAATTAAATTATTATGATTTAATAATTTAATCAACTTAGGGGAATAACGTGATTTAGTAATGTAATTAAATATTTGGCATTATTTAATCAATCAGGAAGAAATAAAGTGATATTAGGAATTTATTAAATAAATGTGATTTATTTAATTGGTTGAAATGATGAAATGTGAATTAATCAAACAATGTTGTTTTATTTAATCAATAACAAAATTAGGATTTTTAGGACTTTAATTTGTCTGAAATGATGAAAAAGTGTATTAATTAAATAATGTTGTATTATTAAATTAATAGAGAAATTAGGGTTTTTCATGTCATTTCATTGTGGTGTGATGTGATGTGGGGATGTTGTAGGATGATTATGAGATGATCTGAGACATTACAGGATGATTATGAGGTGTTCTGGGGTGATTCTGAGATGATTCAAGATGATCTAAGACATTACAGGATGATTTTAAGTTATTTCAGAATGATTCTGAGATGTTTTGACACATTACAGGATGATTTTGAGTTGTTCTGGGGTGATTTTGAAATATTTCAAGACATTATGAGATAATTCTGATATGTTCCAGTGTAATTTTGAGATGTTATGGGATGATCTTGAAGATGTTTCGAGTCATTCTGGGATGGTTTTGAGATGTTATGCATGTTTCAAGATGATTTTAAGTTATTCCAAGATGTTACACGATGTTTCGAGATGATTTCGAGTCATTTTGAGATGTTACAGGATGTTACAAGACAATTCTGAGTCATTTCAAGATGTTACGGGATGTTCTGAGATAATTTCGAGTCATTCTGAGACGTTACTAGATGTTTCAGAATGGTGTTTAATGTTGTTTGATGTTGTTCAATGTTGTGTGATGTTGTTCGAGGTTGTTCAAGGTTGTTCGATGTTGTTCAATGTGTGTGATAGGTGTGAAGTCAATTTTGCATGTCTACATTTTTCCCCTCTTTGATACAAAGTACTCGTTGCTTTGTTCCAAAGATCCTATTTTTTCATATCAAGTTTTTGAAAAAACATTATGTCCCACTATGCCTTGGCATTTAATGGAATGATGTTAGAACTTTGTGTTGCACCCTCGAGAGGTTGACCAAAAATTTCAAACTTTGAGGTTAAGCTCTTGACACTATTGTATTATCATTTCAATATTTTCAAATGAAATTTTATATCAATAGGTACTTCGTTTCTTATTTAGATGCTTTCTAGAGCTTCTAATTTGAAAGTAGGAAGGTCCCCTAAGTGAAATTTGGATTTCCTAGATGAAATTAGGGTTTTCTTGAGGTGTTATATAGGAAATTTGTCTTCAAATTGGCTCATTTGTAGTTTGATCCTCTTGTTGATTCTTGTCTCTAGATTTCCCATTTTCTTAGTTGTTGAGGAACAATTCCCAGATTTGAGGTTGCTCCACATCGTTCTGAGATTTTTCAAGAGTTTGGATGGCCTTCATGTGTCATTGGCCCAGTATGTACTTTTCACTTTTCACTTTTGTCATGTTTTGTTCTTGTTATGCATGTACGAAGTTTTGTCAGTCAATAGCGTAGTTTCTCAGATTCTTGCACAGTTGCATCATTTTTTATGCTTTTTCCATTTCAAAAATACACACTTCTCTCAAAACTACCTAGTTTCCTAAAATTTGTGCTTTTGTTTTATTCTTTTGACTAAGAATTGCGCAGTTGACCTAAAATAGCACCCCTATTTTTGCGCCCTTGACCTGAAACTGCATAGTTGCTTGAAAATAACACCCGTATTTTATGCATTTGACCTAAACCTACGCACTTGCTTAAAAAAACACCCTTTTCTAGTATTTGCTAAGAATTTTCTCCATAACCTAGCAATTGACTTCTTCTATTGTTTTCTTTTAGCATTTGTTCTAAACCTTAGCATGTGTCTGTTTGTCATCCTAAATGTCATTTTTAATTATGCTCATGTCATTTTGTGTTGCTTTACATGTTTAGAGTGAAACCCTAACATCCTGGTTTATAACAATTGCAGGTGAGTCTTTGAGCACTTATGATGAGAGAGAGACGTCCTCACCACTTCTTTGATCTGATTGCCTATTTCGGTGCATTGAAGCGAGACTTCCTTGATGTCATGGGATTACATTATATTTGTTACATGCCTTTGATTAGGAATCATACGATGATGATGATTTCTCTTGTGGAGAGGTGGCACTCTAAGACGTCCTCCTTTCATTTTCCTATAGGGGAGGCTACTATTACTCTTGAGGATGTTTGGAGGATGCTTCATCTTCCTATTCATGATGAGCTTGTTATGTATCATGTTCGATGAGGTTACCACATAATTCAGTGTTTGTTAGGCATTGCACACTTGGATGTTCATGATTCAAAGGTTGATTTATCTGGGTTTTATGACAGTGCATATCCTACTATACTTGTCCTTTGTGGTATGGTATCATGATTAGTTGTTTCTAATAGTTGAGGTTGATAGTTTTCTATGGGTTGGAGTACATGTATCGATAGTATACTAGAGCACGAGATTAGATATGCTTGGGGTGCTTGTTTGCTTGCTCATCTTTACTGAGATATGCAGAAGGTGGTGTATCAGGTCGGGAATTCTATGTCTTTAGGTGTTTCACTTTTTCACATTTGGGAGTGGGAGCATATTGCAGTGATTAGTTCAGATGGGATATAGGATCATTCTTTGAATGATCCATAATCTTATCATTATGGGTACTTTATGCATTACACCTTTCCTAGGGACCTGCATTATCAGCCTCGTGTGTTTGATGAGATACCTGGTTTCGTGTGGAGACCTTATATGAGCTACGAGGTTTGGGTAGAGGATGTTGATCAACTTGTATACTATCAAAAAAATCATTGGCTGATTGGTTGTTCGTCTTCCATGATAGAGCGTTATCTACTAGACCGAGTATGTCACCAATTCATAGAGAGATAGAGGTGGGTTCTTGATACGTATGAGGCTCGGTTTGGTCAGACTACTTAGGAGGTCCGTGTATGGGGTTTCTAGGCTAATATAGATATTGTGGTTACCAATTTTAGAACACTTTCCCTAGTTGGTTGGGGTGGCAGATCTAGGTACTACTCATGATTATGATGAGTGGTGGGCACAACATAGGACTTTGAGGTTTACTGATCTTGGGGTTGATCCCATTGTGGGCAGAGCAGGTCTTACAAGTCATTGCAGGGAGCGACAACATGTTGAGACTCTTGTAGAGCAATTGGATCGAGCTTGACGTAATGAGGCACAGGGTATTCAAGATGAGTAGGTGCCTCCCAGGTAGGGTCAAGGATAATTTTTGGGTCATCCTCCACCAACTAGGGATGTTGATATATTGCTAGCTTAGATGACTTCAGCCAGAGATGTAGAGATTGCATGGTGACAGGCTATGGATTCTTTGGTAGACACTTTGAGGGCCGAGAAAGAGAGAGAGATTCACCGATGGCATGCTACAGAGGTTCAAGTACTGTTACTAACAACAGAGATAGATACTCTCCAGACAGAGCGTGATAGTATGTGAGTTGAGTGATATCGGTATCTACATACATCCACCTATTATCAAATCTTATATGATGCTACTATTCCTAGGGCCTCTCGACATCCACAGTTTTGGGAGCCGAGTGCTACGAGCAATGGTGGTGGTGGTGCAGGTGTAGGTTCAGGTGTAGATGATCAGTTTGTGAGACAACTAGATCATTTTGGTGGTTAGTAGTGTTTCATCCCTCCTATCAGGGCCTTACTTTTTTTGTACTTGATCTTCATGTTGTTTCATGGCATAGAGGTATTTTGTAGATATGTGTTATATATATTCATTGGTCTAGTCGAGACCTCATATATATGTTATGATTTTGTATTATCCTATCACACTTGTGTTACTACAGATAATGTACTTATGATATATTCCCTTTTTGATGATGATATATGAGATCTACCTTCTTTGATTCAACCTCATTTTATGCTTATGTGATGGTGATATATGATGATGTATATTTATGTGTTTTTGTGCTTTTCTAATGTGGAGGAATGAATCATACCTTTTTGTTTATGATGTGATTTATGTTGATAAGTGAATGCCCCATACATGATATATGATGTTTATATTGGTTTATTATCATGATATGTGTTGATAACATTTTTGGATGCAGTATGGATATGGTGCTAATGATGTTTTATGCAGGATGAATGTTAATCAGAAAAAATATTGATAACATATAGAGATATGATGTTAATTAGAATAAATATTGATGTTTGTTAGTTAGAAGAAATATGATGATGGATAGAAATATGATGTTAATTAGAAGAACTATTGCTAATGGATAGTGATTGATGAGTTGCTTTTGCTTCGATTTAGAGACTTCATTGTTTGAAAAACCCTGTTTGATGTAGCAAATAGATACGATGCACTAGGGTATGAATTACCAAGGTGAATTTTTATCCATTGTGGGGAATTTGACTCTACAAACAAAGAGTATCTTTTTGCATACCAAACATATGGAAACTTTGTTTTAAGTATAGGGCGTTGCGTGAAAAACATTTCAGACCAATCACACAAAAAGATATAGAACACCTAACATGTAACTGCTTCACGAACTATTTTAATACATTTTCCATACCCAATAAAGCAAGTATTCACCATGGTTATATTTTTTTAAAATATCTTACAAATAGAAAATTGAAATGACACTCAATTTCCCCCATTCCTTCTTCTCTAAATCCTTATTGACATCCTCAAGAGATCTTGGGAATGAGTCAATGAAATAAATCACAAAAATTAAGACCACAAAAAGATAAAAACAAATTTGTAGTATCACTTGTCATATCTATTTAGGGTGGGGCTATTGTCCATTGTTGATCATGTCTATCATAGGAACAGATCCCTTAAGGCATATCTCAAGATGTTTTTAGGACTTGTCAAAAAAATAGGTAGTTGATACTTTGACATTGTTTCCATCCATTTATAGTCAGCTCTTGTGCGATTGTTTTGCTTGAAAGTTCTAGCTTTTGATGTTTATTTGTTTGTTTTGTCAAAGGATGATTGTGATTATTTGTTTATTATGGATGAAATGTTTATCATAGATTTTTGGTGATAGGATGTGTATTTTTTTATTTTCTAAGTTTTATGATGTTGTTTTTGTTGTTTTCAAGGGACTAACCTAGGGCCTCGGGGGCTCATCAAAGATAATCCTTGCCTACGTTGTACACGTAGAGGCTCATAGTTCACTTGGTTTGACTCTTTTTGTTAGGTTTTGTAGGTAGATATCTAAAAGCTAAATGAAAATTTTATCAAATAAACCAGAAAATAAAAACACACAGAAAAATAACACAGAGAATTTAACGTGGTTCACCCAATGTGGGCTACATCCACCAAACCACAACCATCCAATGATTTCATTAACCAGTGTAAAACCCTATTACAATATCGTGAATAATCGCATTTTCTTGTTCTACTGTAACTCTATTACAAACCCCTTATAACTAGCTTTTTAGAAGCTTCCGGATTAGGGTTATACAAAGTTGGGATTTTTCCCCTTTTCGGTGATTTTTCCCTTTTTCGGTAATTCCGTGAAAAAGCAGAAGAAAAAAATTTCTCAGGGGTTGTCGCCCCCAAACCCCCGCCCGGGGCCTAGTTCAGCCCCAAACCCCAATGAGGATACATGAAGAGTGTATAGTATACAATGATCAATCGCCACATACCAACACTTTTTACCTTTTTTGTTTTGTGCATGTTTTTAGATTTTGTATGTTGTATATGTTTTTTTGGATTTTTGTTTTGATTAAGTTGAAATAAATCATGTTGGAAACCTAAGGGGACTAACCTAGGGTCTCTAGGGTTAAAAATCCTTGCCTACGTTGTACACGTAGAAATCATGTAGTTCGATCGTTTGACTCAAAGCATGACTTGTTTTCTGGGTAAACAACATTGATAGCTTGGATTGATATCATGTTTTTGTGTCTAGAGGATATGTTGTGGGAAATCTACTTGAACTAGCTGTGAGGTTGAAGAAAATTTTGATATCTTAGATTGTTTGAGTGAAGGAATAACCCAAATATTTTTTTTTGTTTTTGATGTTTTTCGTATGTTTTTTATTTTTGTTGTTTTCTATTGTTTTTGACATTTGTTGTTTTCTAGTGTTTTTGAAATTTGTTGTTTTCTAGTGTTTTTAACTTTTGTTGTTTTATAGTTTTTTTGACTTTTGTTGTTTTATGACCATGATCAGATGCCGCAAGATCTAATCCACGACCCACTTCAAGAATTTTCCCCAAATAAAATGACTTACCTTAATCAGTGACAAGCCATGGTTGGATACATGATTTATGAAATAGATGGGTGGATGCTGTGAAAAAGTGTTGATAGATAATGATGCATGTTTTATTCACATGTTTTCTAGGTTTCACTATGGTACCTATTCTAAGAGCACCATAAAGTGGTTTTCACTCAAAGAACGTTTTATTTATCTTTACTATTTTTCTTGCTTTTTGAATTTTTTTCTGTATATTTTCTCTTTTCTCCATTTTTTTTATTTTTACCCTTTTTCCTAAGGTATTATGATGTTGAAAACTTGGATTGATATTCCACTTCATTTTTCTAGAGGATATGTTGTAGAAAATCTTACTTGAACTAGCTATGGATGTCAAGCAGCTCTTGATATCTTAGAATTGTTAAGTGAAGGAATAATCCATGTCACCATCTTTGAAGGTTACCTTGGTAGTGCATTGGTGGTACACCTTGTTGTTGGGATGAAATATTTCAAAGGTTACCCCGATAGTGCATTGGTGGTATACCTTGTTGTTGGGATAAATTCCTAGATCACAACATGAGCTAGAAGACATAGATCAAGATTTATTCTAAAGCAAGTTGCAAGCCTTTGCCCCTAGTGTCTAGCAATGTAGGTGATGGATTATCTTGTGATAGGATAACATTTTTGGATAAAGTATTCCCTTTTGGAAAATGCCTCATGGCTTAGATAATTATGGATAGGATAGAATCAATGATAGTGAACCATGTCAAGATATTTTCCATAAGCAAGTGTAAATGTATATCAAACATTTGTCAAGATCAAGATAAGTTGGATTTTGGAAACAATGGTGGGTTCGTTATGGATATGATGAGATGCTTCCAATTGAAATGGTGCATGTAGATGATTGATTCTACACATGATATCTATTTTCTAGTTTTTCATCATGGTACTTTTCCGCAATGCCACCATAGTTGTTTTCACCGGAGGACGATTTTTCTCTTGACTATTTTTTCTTGATTTTTGATGTCACACAAGACGCTTGTTTACCAGGATTTCATCATGGTGATAATTTTTTGTTCATGTTGGGTTACCTGGTGGTGCTGATGTAGATATTGTTGGTGTTGATATGGTCATTGTTGATTTCATGACATGCCAACGATATCCTGCTTGGAGGAGTTGTTTTGATAGGATACGAGCGCTTGAACGTAACTCCTAGAAATTCGTATCTTCCTTATTGATACTGTAGTTAAACTTACCTTGATGCACACATTGTGATAGAGTGCCCTTAGAATCCTTATGATAAATATTTTCCATCAACACATGGTCAATGTGAGATTTGGATATCATGGATGGCAAAATGCGTTGAGGGATATGATATTTAGATGGATTGGTCGATAGTTTGGAACCTTTGACCCTCCAAAATTGAGATGATGAGAAATGACAGGTGGAAATGGAGATCCAATTGGGTCCAACATCTTGATATACCTTGTAAGTCACTCGTGAAGCTTTCGTTTGCATTGCTGGACTTTTTTGATGGATGAACTTCCCTTTTTTATTTTTCCCCATAGTTTATTTGACTAATGGAGTTTGATAGGGATGATTTTATTTCTTTTTCTTTTGTATCCATTTTAATTTTTCTTGTCCATTTTGTTTTGCTGATTCATTTTCTTCAATGACTTGTTTTATTCTTGGGTATAACTTTTCCTCTTGTTGTTGGTCCCAGTTAGAGGGTGGAAATATGCATGGATGACGATTCATGATATGGCTAGTTGTAGCGTTGGTATCAATTTCATCAAAAGGACTCTTCATGTTCTCTATGTTGATTCTTGCATTAGATAAAGTTGCCCCTAGTATTATGGAGGTATCACTGATATTTTTAGGTTCCTTTGAATAACCAAGACCTTGATGCTTAGGATTTCCAATAATCTACTCTAGTTCTAGGATACCCTATTCATGTAGGCCTAATCCTCTATCTTGATATTGAATTTTTTGAGAGAGTTTATTTGCAATGGGATATGTATCACCTTGGAAAAAAGGTGCTAATATTTCTTTGCTCTATTGTGGACCTTTAAATGTGGTAGATTCCTCATTGATAGGCTCCTTTAGATGTGGGATACCTTCTGGATTGATATCTTTAGCCTGATCTTGTAAAATTTCAGATTTTAATGCTTCTTTAAGAGGTGTTTTTGATTTACTATCCATGAAAAATTCTCCCTCATGATTCATTTTTTATATGCCTTTATAATATGTTTCTAATTCACAACTTATGTATAAGTCCTCTTCTTGATCCCCTTTCGATATGTCTATACATGATGTTTTTGATTCACAACTTATGTATAAGTCTTCTTCATGATATCTTTCTAGTATGTCTCTAGCTTCTTTTATGTCTTGATCTTGTGTATAGATGTTAAGAGTAGGAGACTCTTGTTCTTTGGTAATGATATCAAGAGTATGGGACTCTTTTCTTAGATGAAGATCATCTACATTTCCATTAGGAATAAGCATCTCATGGGTAGATGTATGTGTGCTCGATATATGGATTTGTTCTTCTTTTGGAAAACATGGAATGTCTTGGAAGATATCTACCAAGTCATTGTAATATTTTGATGATAGGGATTATTGATCTTGACATTATGTGGTATCATCTTTGATATGCTTTGGATCACATTCTTGACATGGATCAATTTTAAAGAAAGTTTTTCTTGTAAAGCATCCTTGGACCTCCTCAAAATGTGGGCATATGGTTGATAGCTCTTGGCTTAGATTTTCTGCATTGACTATAAGCATTGGATCAAGAGTCTCTTGATCCTCAATATGTACCACCATGAGGTTATATGATGTCAATATATCTTGGACTGAATCATTGTTGGACTTGGGTGATTGATTTTGATCATGCTTGGGATTAAATTCTTGATGTATGTCCTCTTGCTCACTAGATGATATAGAAACATTGTCAATGTGATCGGTGATAGATAACTCTTGATTGTTGCTTTCAACTTTTGAGGTTGAGACATTATCATTGTTATCATCGGTAGATGGATGTTGAATTTTGTTTTTAATTTCTATTTCTCCCTGATCAATAAGGTATTGGATGAGGTTTTTGAGTGTTGTGCATTTGCTCGTTCTGTGACCCTTTATTTTGTGGAATTCACATCATTCATATCGGTTATACCAAGGGAGTTTTAAGCTTGGTTCACCATAAGTTGGGTAATTGATTTTGATAAGGTCATGTTGTACTAGTTTGTGCATGATTACCTCTAAAGTCTCTCCCAAAGGGGTGAATTTCCTTCCTGGTTGGTAATCTTTCCTCTATGGCTTTTCTTGATTGTTTTGCTCTTGATTTTGTAGAACTCCTTGATACTTTGTTTGAGGTACATTTTGATATTGTACATGAGGTACACCTTGGTGTTGCAAAACTTCTTGATACTATGATTGAGGTACATTTTGATATTGCACTTGAGGTACACCTTGGTGTTGTGGAACTTTTGGATACTGCAAATATTGGAAGTGTTGTTGATGTGGCTATTGAGGTGTTTGAGGATTTTCAAGCTGTTGATATGTAATGTTTAAACTTTGCACATGGCATTGGCAATACATCGGATTTCAATTTCGTTTAATTTCCTCAAGATCTCTCTCAATTTTTTATATAGCAATTTGATGTTTTAGACTTATTCCTTGATGGGAGTTTTGAAACCCTTGATGTTGTGACCCCTGATAAGATTGATTTGGGTAATAGATCGACATGTTTTGGGGGTGTTTTGATACTCAATACCCTATCATAAGGTAACTTGGTTTATATCCTCATGAGTCTCTTTCATTGTTTATGGTGTTTGTCAGAGATAATGAAGGGTGTATGTCTATTGCCATGCAGGATGTGGTAACATGCGTCTTTCTCTTCCTCTTCATCTAAGATGATTGATGCAGTGAGAAAATGGTGGGGTGTTTTGTTTTTCTGAAATATGAAGTTTCTCTAGCTTCTTATGATGTCAAATTGCTCACCTTTGATGTATGTGAGACTAGGTTGAAGGATCAATGCTACAAGGTCCAGTTGTTGAATTGGGTAAGTTGGTCTCAAGATGTTCATAAAGTTTGATGGTGTTATGGGATGGTTGTTGTGAAGCTCAAAACCCTAGGATTTGAGTATTGCTTTGGGATGATACTACTTCTTGGAAATCAAAATGTTGAAGAACTAGGGTCCATATTCCACTTCCTTGTCAAGAGGATATGTTGCAGGAAAGCTTACTTGTACCATTTGAAAATCCCAAGTAATTGTTGATATCATGGATTTCTAAGTGGAGGAATGACTCTAATGGTTTTTTTGATTTTGATTTTAAATAGGTAGGATAGAAATAATGGATGTGGGACTTTCTGAATTTTTGGCTCTCGAATTGTTTTGATTCGAACAATGATCCTATAAACAACTCTCTCTCAACTTTTTCTCAGTGTTTGAAGTATGACAAGTGATAAAAAAACACTTGGACTGACTCAACAAGCATGGACTTATGTGACATCCATGTCTATAACTTAGATTGTGAAATCACAACACCCAAGCCATAGTTCCCAAATGTTTACTTTGATTAATGCAACATGAAATCAAAGCCAAAATGTTTAGAAACCTTTAAGGAAAGATCCTTTCAAAGGGGTGCAAACATAAGGATTATTTCACAAGTATGCACTAAATCAAAGTGTTTGTGGTTCAACCATCTCGTTTAGTGTTTTTTTTAATGTGTTCTTTTTCTTTAGATCAATCACAAAATTTGATGTCAAATTGTTTTTGAATGTAATGGGCAAGTTTAACATAAACCAAGAATCACAACCCTAGGGGATAGAAACCATTATCTTCGGTAGGCTTGCCTCATGCTCCACAGAGATGATTTTACATGTAACTTATGGCATGGGCCTGTATTCATACATGGCAAGTAACATCTCGAAAGTAAATTATGATATTGCACCACTTTCAAAGATTTTTTTTTAATAATAGGGTTTCGTCTAAAACAAATTGGTTCTTAGAGATTACTATGAATGTAGAAATCTGACACTCACCCGCTGGCCACTTAAGGCTCTTTAACCATTCCCATTCCACTTAAGGCATGGTATTAGGCATAGTATGTTGTCAACATGACTTGAAGCTACTTTCTTACGATTTTTCAACCTTTAATATAGCCTACCAATAAATGTGCTTCGAGACCTTGCAATGAGTTCTCTAGTGCGGGATGTATCTCAAGGAAAGCCCCCTCTTTAAGGTAAACTTGAAAATAAAGTGAAATGCTAAAAATTGTTCTTTCACTTTCACTTATCCAAGATTGCCAAAAGGTGTGAGGGGAAGATAAAATAATTCATCTTTTCCAATCAATGAATGCACAATAAACAATCCATAGAAAATTGATTCTTTTTAAACACCTTGAGCGGTCTTATCCCCAAAAAATATGTGAATAACATAAACAAATTTTTCTTTTTATTTGTACCAATAGGAAGTATTCGGGATATCAGTCAAAAATGACAATGGTGCAATACAAAAGAAATAACTTGTTCATTTTAAGCTCCAAACTTAAGTGTTTCTAAGAAAATAGTCTTGGTCTCTAATTGGTCAACAAATGTAAATCGTGTATGTGTCAACAAAATGGAAATCGCTTGCACTCTTTTTATGCACCAAAATTAAAGTTCCTAATTATGAAAACATGAAATTTGTTCATTTTTACATCCCAAAATTGAACTATTTTTTGTTCTTTTTATGAGAACCAAAATGAGACTTCGTAAGTTAAGAAAACATGAAATTGGTTCAATTTTAAACAGTAAAATCAAATGTGAGTTTGTGTTTGTTCATTTTAGAGCACCAAAATCATATTCCTAAGTTAAGAAAGCATGAATTGGTTCAATTTTCAACACTAAAATCAAATGTGAGTTTGTGTTTGTTTGTTTTAGAGCACCAAAATCAAATTCCTAAGTTAATAAAAATTAATTGTAGATCTAAAAAATCTTGGACCAATCATCTTCCCTACAACAAACATGTTAATGTCACTTGAATCCTGCATAAAATTTGTTAATACCCTTTTACACATCCAAAAACAAGAAAAATTTAGTGGAAAATTCCATTACAATAGTGTAGGATTTGTGCACTTGTCTGTCAGAGAAACTGCTCAGAGGAAAAATGCAAAAGTGCAGAAAAAAATACAACTGCTCAGTTCCAGAAGCAAATGCTCAAATCTTCATGTAGATGCTAACACTGTCAAAAGAAAACACACAAATCTTGAAGAAAAAGTGCAATTTTTCATGCAAAAGCACAATTCCCATGTCAACAGCATAGTTCTTGTTGCAATTGCTCAGCTTTCTTACTAATCAAGTGTGCAGGTTTCTAGGTAGCACGTGAAAACTCTGTCAAGTGCATTTTCGAGACCTACGGCTTCAAAAATGTCTTAAATGAACATTAGAGGAGGGGACAAGGGTCCCACCAGGCGTGCCAAAATGTGTGAGGGGAGAACGTTAGACCAAAAGAGGGATCAAAACATGTTAAATCTAAGAATCTAAACTAAGATTAAACATACTAATCTAATATCTAAACCTACACATATGAAATGAAACTAAGCTATTTTAACATACATAAATGAATCTATGATTACATAAATGAATGTACAAGAATAACATAGTCTTACCATCCCATAGTGGAGTGTATTCACCTGATGTTGGGTTGTTTTAATCACCACGAAGCCTCTAAAATTCATGTGCAAAATATTGATGAGTAACTATTTTGGTTGGTTGATCAAAGCAATGGTGAAGCTTTATCAATGGTGTTCTTGACAGCACTTCATTGCACAATGTATGTTGATTCTTTGATCCTTATTTATGATGAAAGGGGTTTTTTATATAGAAGATGTGATTTGAAATGGATGATCAATATTGTGTTGAAGAATATCCAGATCTACGGTCAGAGTGTGTTGAGAGGATTTAGATATGAGAAGATTGTGCAAAGTTGATTGCACAATTTGGGTGATTGAGAAATAGATTGGCTAGTCAGGGATTTAGATTGATCAGTCAGGATCTAGATGGCTTAGTTACGAAATTGATGGCTTAGTTAGGAATTTGATTAATTAGCTAACAACTTAGATTGCTCAGTTAGCAATTTAGATTGATTAGTTAACAACTTATGTTGCTTAGTTAGTAATTTAGATTGATTAGTTAACAAATTAGATTGTTCAGTCAACAATCATAATTTGCTCAATCATAAAGTGGGTGAGGAATATGAATTAATTCACTAACTCATTTAACCCCAATTTCTGACGAAACCTTTTGACAAAAGCTATATAATCAGATGTATCATCGGGCACTTGTGCAAATTATCATTTTTTTAAATTGTTATCCCCAACATTCGTCGGAATTTCAATGAACCATTTTTTTCGTCTACGTTTCGACGAAGATCTTTCACCGAAATTGCGATGGACCTGCAAAGTTAAATTGTGGTGGGCATAAATTGAAATGAGCTCGACTATTTATTGCGACAGTGTTTTGCTCGACGGTTTTTTTGGGGAAAATCAGAACAAACTCAAGAAGATATCGCCAGGTTGAGAGTAGTCATTATCTTTTTCCAGAATTCATTTGTGAAGTCAGATTTGTACTTCTAGGTTTAAAAATCATATTTTAAAGCAACATCTCATTAGATTTCATTTTTAGTCTTGTGCATTTTTAGAATTTCATTTCCAGATTTTCGACCTGGCTTCACAAATTCTTTATAAGGGAATTGTTTATAACTGATGAAAAATTCTTGATGGATTTGGACAAAGATTATATTTGCAAGGTTTCAATTTTAACCCTAATGATCAATTTGCAATAGATTTGGGAGCCATAGCTAGATAATATCAAAGGCATTGGTTGTTTTTTACTGTAACCAAGTTAATCTTCTAGAATATAAAATCTCAAATAATACTACCTTACAATACCATCAATCTATATTCTAACCCAATACTACTTATCAAATCCTTATATGAACATAGTCACCTATAACCTCACTCAAGCATTTTAATTAATTCGTTGAATTAAAGCCAAAATGAGAATTACACACACCATAACAGTGAGATGAACAAAATAACACTTAATCATTTTATTCAAGATAATAATATATTCATACAATGGAGATACATGACCTTGAAATGAGTAATTTTCATTCAGATGCTAGTACTGTCTTGAAAATTAAGTACCTTTGAAACTAAAATCTACAATAGAATGATAGCAAACCTAAGAATAGTATTTTCACTATAATATCAGGCTCTTTACAAATTAGCTCTACAACTTTAGTTAGACTCAACTTAAAGATATCTAACTTGCTAACCCGTATTTCTGGTCCTGAAATCCTTCTTATAGGGAAAATGAAGGAGAAAAAAGAATCAGACCAAAAATACACCTATCACTGGTCACTTGGACCGCCTTATGACATTTCCAAAATTGGTTACAATAGTTGAGTCTCTGGAGAATCCTCTTGTTCATCCCGTCTACTGGAGAATAACTGTTGCATTTGCCAAACTTCAAAAACTTGCACCAAAACTGCCACCAAGAAATAGCCAAAATTTGTTATAACCATAATCGCTGAGCTATTAACTGCTGGTTGTAGACTCTGTCCTATTATTTTTCAGTTAAGTACTTTTCTACCCATCCTTGATATTCCTCATCCATTGGGAAATTAAAATTTACCACCTCATTTACCTTGGCACTGTAAGGTGTATACTTTACTGCTACTTGATTTGCCTCCCTTTCAAAAGATTCAAAAAATGTGCTAGTGAATTAATGATTTTATCCATACTACTCATCAGCATGTCATAATCTGAGTCATCACAAATCAATTTGATTTGTGCATTGATGATTTCATCTACCCTGTCCTGCCATTGCTGCAACGATCTAACATTTCCTTGGGCATCTACAATATCTGGTAAAGATGTGTCACTCCAGTCACCAAAACTCTTTACCAACTCTTTAATCCTCCTGTGGAAATCATCAGGTAAGGCCTAGAAACCTTGTAGTGTCTTCACAAAGTCTTGAGTAGGCCTTAATTGTTGATGCCTATTAGCTGCATTTTGAGATTTTTATTTCCAGATTTTGTTGTTCAAGTTCAATATTCTAATTTTAGGAGTCTAATAGTTGGAAATCATAGTAAAATCAGAATTTAATAATTTTTGGAATTAGCATTTGAAAGTGTTTTTTGGGGTCATTAACTTCAGACTATCTTCTCTTTTGCAAGGGTGGTTACATGCCGAATTTTTTTGGTGTAAAATATCATAATTATTATATTTTGTTACCTGTGTATGATTAAAAATTATTGGAGTGTGAGTTTGATATTTTTTGAAGATCTAAATATTCAAGCTTGGTAAAGAAAAATCATGTCAGATAATATTAGTCTAGAACAAAATGAAGAGACAGTTGCTAGATTGTGGACTATATTGAAAAGAAAGGGTGATGGGAAATGTTATTGTCCTTGCAATAATTGCAAGGACCTAAAGATGAAAAGACTTTTAATCACAACAGCTGAGAAATATTGTAGGCAGCATGGTCATGTTGAAGGGGGCCATGATTATCGTCCATTGGTAAGTTGTTCATTATATGTGTTTATATTGATTGAATTTGCAAATGTTTATATTGTTTTAACATTTGATATATATATATATATAAAATCACTTGATCATGATAACGGTTTATTTGTATCTGTCATTATTATAAAGGTGGGGCGCCCTAGGGCACATGATATGAATTATCACGACCCGGAGAATGTGGTTTTGCAAGTGGAGGAACATGGAGCTGTGAATATCGAAGATGAAGTTAATGATCCTATAGAAGAAGATGATCATGCGCTAGAAAACACAATTGAAGATGATGGTAAAAATACATTGATCCATGACACATGTAGTGGCACATCTGATCATGTTGATCGAGATGACTTTGATGATGTTCATGATTTACGTGTACTTGAGAAGGCATACGAGCCCCTTTATGAAGGCTCCCAAACAACTATTCTCTTTGTTGTATTGTTGCTGGTGAACTTGAAGGTTATGAATGGTTTATCCAACATAGCAATCTCACAGATGTTAAGGTATGTCATATATGTCATCTTTTTTCATCTATTTTAATTGTTGTTAGTTCATCGCTAGTAAATAGAGGATGAAGTATGTACCATTAATATTCTTTATATTAAGAAATTATTTTTTGTTGTAGATTGATTGGTGAATTTTTGTTACCACCATCAAATATTTTACCTCGCTCATACCAAGATTTATCTGGCATTATGAAAGATATTGGAATGGAGTATCAAACAATAGATGCATGTCCCAATGATCATATTATATATCATAAACAACATGAATTTGCAACAGAATGCTCGGAATGTCATATCAATAGATATCGAACAGATCAACTAACAAAAAAGGTGTCTCGCAAGGTTCTTTGTTATATTCTCATTATTCCATGTATGCAACAATTATTTAGGTGTGAAAGCTTAGCTCAATTTATGGATTACCATGCACGTAATAGAAGTGGAGATGAGATTCTTCGAATTCCTATGGATAGTTCTGCATTTAGGGACATGGAGGAAAAATGGCTACATTTTAAAGAAGAACCTCGCAATCTTAGGCTTTCATTGGTAGCGAACGGTGTCAATCCATTTGGAGAGCTAAGATCTATTTACTCGATGTGGCCTATTTTTTTATCAACAATAACATTCCTCCATGGATGTCAATAAAGAGGGAGTACATAATGTTGGCAATGATTGTTCCAGGTATTTGTTTACATCAATTTTCTTTAACGTAGCATCTCATTGTCTTATTTGTTGCATAATGACTTATATGTTTTTTTATTTAATAGTCATGTACATGAATTTATATATATTGTAGTAAAATGGTTATAATAATTATGTAATGTTTATGTTCATTCAACTAGGTAAGTACCAAGTTAAAGATATGAATGTATATATTGAGCCTCTTATCGACGAGTTACTAAAGTTATGGAATGGCGTCACTATGTATGACGTATCTAGACCAATAGGACAAAGACAATTTCAATTCCATGCAATGCTTGTATGGACAATTCATGATGCCCTAGGGCTAACACATTTTTCTAGTATGTTATAACGTTCGACTGCATGACTTTAATGATATTTAATTTTATGAAGTAGATATCATGCATGTTTTTTAAGTAATCTATTCATTATATATAATTATAAAAATTGACATATTTAATCCAATTATATATGATTTGCAGGTCTTCAAACAAAGGGAAAATTTGCATGTCCAATTTGTGGTCCAAAGATGAAATCTCATCGTTCAACAAGTTTAGGAAAGTAGGTGTTTGATGAGTATAGGCACTTCCTCCACAAAAATCATAAGTATCGAACTACTGAAAAACATCTTTTCAATGGGAAAGAAGAGACTACATCAAAACCACAAAGAATGACACCTCGCCTATGGAAGTTGGAATATAATAGAATTAATCATCAAGGTTATACATCAGATCAAATTGTTTATCTATCATTTATGATATGTTTTGAATTTATATTTTTATATTGTGTTGTGTTTACTCATGTTGTAATTGACAATGATTGTCGTTGTTAATTTGTTTAACTTATATGCTTCATGAAGGTCGTCAAGGCATTAATGGTCAGCTTCCACAAGGACTGAAAAGTTATCCTAGACAATTTAGTAGGTTGCCCTACTATGAGCAGCTACAAATTGTGCATTTGTTTGCTACAATGCATATTGGAAAAAATATGATAGAAACATTATGGAAAATATTGGATGGAAGGCATGACAAAGAAAAAATTGTCAAAATTTGTAGTGACATTCAGGAAGCTAGTCATGCAATGAAAAATGTCATTCAATTAAAAAGCGATGGAGACCAAATTAATATAAGTGCCTTTCCTTGGTTATTAACGGAGCAGCAAAGCAATGCTATAAAACAAGTCATACGAAAAATTTGATTTTCCACAGGATTTGCTGGGAACATAAACAATATCATAACAAAGAAAGGTGAATTTGGGTCAGGGATGAAAATGCATAATTGGCATACCTTCATTAAGGTAATTATTCTGATATATTATATATATATATATATGTATGTATACTACATGTACTTTTCAGTGTATTAAGTTTACTACTTTTGGAAAAATATTAATGAAAAGATCATTTTATAATTGTTGTAGT
The DNA here is from genome assembly GCA_007115665.2 of Sequoiadendron giganteum. Lineage (NCBI taxonomy): Eukaryota > Viridiplantae > Streptophyta > Pinopsida > Cupressales > Cupressaceae > Sequoiadendron > Sequoiadendron giganteum. The sequence continues at coordinate 430,676,467 of CM021108.1, read as the reverse complement.
AAAATCTACCTCTATCTCTCCCAGATAACTTTGACAACAATGTCAAGCAAGTTATATATGATCTTGGAAAATACATGAGGTAAGTAGCGATATTTATTCAATTCGTTGTATATTTTTGTTAAATCTTGTTAATATATTTGTGCCTTGAATCACTTGTAGATGGCTGTCATCTAAAGCAATCTATAAAGAAGATATAAATTATTGGAAGAGAAAAATTCCTTGTCTAATGTGTGAAATGCAAAAGTTTCTACCTTCGACATTTTTTAATGCACAAGAACACTACCTCATACACCAAGTTGAGGAGATTGAATTGTGTGGACCTATACACACAAAGTCAATGTCGATGGTTGAGAGGCACTTGAAATTTTTGAAGGCTTTGGTTAGACAAAGAGCACATCCCGAGGGTTCTATGGTGGAGGGATAAATGGTATAGCAGAGCATGGTGTACATTATTGAATATCTTCTCAAGTTTGTAGCAAAGATCCATGTAGATCGCATTTGGGATCTCAACTCCATTAAAAAATTCGAAGGGGAGTACCTGATGGGGAAAGGTAGATTGAGGAAAGTGATAGGTAATTATAAGATGGTCATGCAGATTAATTAGAATACATTTTACATTTGGTTTTTATGTATATTGTACTTATTTAATTATTAATCTTTCAATATTCATTAATTATAAATTAAGGTCGTATATCGTGGTAATTAACTAATTATACGTCGTTTGTAAATTTCAAAAAAAATTTATACAGTTGGTCGAGAGTGGGATGCACTACATTTGTACGTTGCAAACAATCTTGATTGGATGACAGTATGGATTGAACGATGTCAACAATCTGGTCGCGCATTAACATGGGAAGGTGTGGCTTCATTGGTTAAAGAAGCTCATCGTAATGGAGACTCCAATGTTACACCAAGGGAAATTGATTTAGCATATGGTTTAAGAGATAAATAGGTATGTATAAATATATTAATCACCCATATTATTTAATTATTTTCAATTATATTCATGTTGAGATTTTATTTTTCTTTGCATACATTCGGCCAAGAATAAATATGTTTATCAACTGACGATATTGCAATAAGTTTTACATGTTTGACATACTACGGGTGAAACACCACAAGGCTATGTGGTGCAATGGTCATAAATTTTGAATCAAAAATTTGGATGACACGAAGAAAACTTGTGATTCTGGGATAACTGCAATCTTCCAGGTGACTAATGTTTCATCTAGAAGCGACATACATCCAGAAGTCTCAGAAAATCAATACTATAGGATTTTGGATAATATACTTGAGTGGTACTTTAATTCCTTCAAATTAGTTTTGTTTGTCATCCTATGGTACAGGCTACAATTGAATGAAAATGATCCCGAGAGAACTATTATTGAACATGATAATGGATTTACCATGGTTAACAAGGTATTTTGAGCGATCTAGAAATGAGCCCTATGTTCTTCCAAGACAATGTGAGTAGGTATTTTACTCAGAGGTTCTAGGTAAAGCAGGTTGGTCATATGTTGTTAGACATGATCCAAGAGGAAGGCCGATAAAGTATAATGTGGTGGAAGAAGAAGATACTAAAGAAATAGAAGATGATGTAGATGATGATCAGGATCAACAGTTAGTTGATGATGTGCCTGATGAAGATGTCGAAGAGGAGGAACTAGATCATGATGATGTAGGAGTTAATGTTCATGAAGATGATATCCATGTGGATGATGACATTATCAAAACTGATATCAATGATGATGATGATGATATGACCAATCCTTACAATGTTGAATCTGGATGGATGATACAGACAAAGAGTTGGATGAAGAAGAAGATCAATGACATTGAAATGTATGAGTTATGTGATTGTATTATCTATTTGATATTAATTTCTTGATAGAATTATATTTGACTTATGTGGTTACATAATTAATTTATGATGTTTTTAATTTTAATTATATTTGAATTATATTAGAATATGTTCAGTTAACAGATGTAAAAAATAAAATGGATAAACCAAAAGATGAAAGCGTGAGACCACTGCCTTGTTGGGTGTATGGAGTCTAATGAAGATCTATAAAATTGTAATCTATGATGGCAATAATTTAAAGTGTTTGGCACACAGATGTAGTTTATAACTTGTATAAATGTGTAAGTAAATGACTGACAAACTCTACTTGGGATAGAATGACAATCCTAGTTATGTGATTCTTCTTATTGATCCAATTAATACTCTTCAGTTACTATGATTGACTAGAAGGGTTTAATCTTTACTTGAAAGAACCAAATAATCACATCACATAAATACAACAAATGTGTATCGGTAAACTGAATATATTTATATGCTTCATATATCAATTTAGACAATAGAAAAGCATCAAAATGGAGACAACCAGATAACTATATAATTCCACAAACAGCTGATACCAAGATTAAGCCACAAGTTTAGACATCTTTATTAACTTCATCAAAATTCATACATGCATCTGAGTCTTTTAAAGGAAAGTTTCAGTGCTATATCTTTCTCCTATCTGCCTATATCTATTTTATATTATGAAATAGATATAAATATATCAAAATTGTGAAAGGGTGCGTCCTTTGAGAAATGTCTTTTGCTTAACAACAATAACAAACTAGAAATTATGCTCTATTAAGCCATAAATAGATGTTTGATAGATAATCTTGGTAAGTTGGCCGCTTGTGTGTATCAGCCTCCTCCAATGCATTCCATATGGCTAGCTCCATTTCAAACATCTTCTCATTCTGTTCACATGCCCTGTCCATTGTTAAATCATTTCATGTGGTTGTCTCCAGAATTGTTTGCATCATCGTCTGGCATTCCTTCATCCATCCCGTGGCAATAGACAATGTTTTACTCTTCGATTAAGTACTTGTCCACCCATCTTTGATACTCTTCATCCGTTGGCCAGCGAAATTTCGTGACCTCATTCACCTTAGTATTGTAAGGTGTGTACTTCACTGCAACCTGATTGGCTTCCCTTTCAAAAAACTCTAAGAATGTGTTGGTGTTAATTATCTTATCCATACTATTTATCAGCAAATCATAGTTTGAATCATCACAAATCGATTTGATTTCTGCATTGATAAATTCTTTTGCCCCATCCTACCACTATTGCAATGTCTTAACATTTCCTTGTGCATCAATAATGTCTGGCAAAAATGTATCATTCCAGTCATCAAAGCTCTTTATCAGCTCCCTAATTCTTCTACTGAAATCATCAGGTAGGGCCTGGAATCCGCTCAATGGTTTTACAAAGTTTAGAGTAGGCTTCAATGACTGGGGCCTATTGTCCGCATCAAACCTAGAAGCTTTGTACATAATATCCAGATCGTTTTCCCTAGGGATCCATTTCTCAGCCAAAGGAAAAACTATTTCCCAATCCCTATTGATATTTTTTATTCCATCCAAGAATAAAGAATACAAAGAATGTACAGATGGTAATTTACCATCAACCTTTTCATTAAGATGCCTCAAAACTGTGTCAACCACCTCACTTTTTTTGGAAATTGCATCATCCTCACTTGCCTTTAAGGCAGCCTGCAATTTTGTGATCCTATTCAACATTTTCTTCTTGGTGGGATCCACAAAATATTCAACTTCTTCTTCAACTGGCCCTGGTGTAGGACTGATAGTAGGTGCCTGGATGGGGGACCCCGAAGTTAAAACAATTGGAGTAGTATGGGGGACCGACCCTGCAATAGAAGGTAATGTTCTGAAGTCTTGAGCACTGGAGGATTCTCCCACCTACCCATATTTCAACCTATCTACTTCAGATTGCAGCTCAACATTCCTTTGTTGCATCCTACTATATTCTGCAATTATCATATTGTATTTCTCCATCATACTCTTCTTTTCAACCTCTTCTCTCTCAGCTGTCTTTTGGGCCAATTTGGCCACATTCACTGTCAAGCTTGTAGCTTCTGTTGTTGAAGTTTCAAAAGCTCTCTTGATGATTAGCCCTCCCCTTAGGTGTGGGCTAATATCAGTTACATTTGGATTTTTTCCCTGGGGTGCCAATGCCCATATGGCCAGAGTTTCATACTCCTTACTGAAGGTAGAGTCCTGCAGAGCTGCCTTAACCTCTTCTTCATTGTTTTGTATAGGGTGCTTGGACTGTAAGATAGCATTGAATGCAATCGCATCAGCTATGTCCCATTTAGGCAAAAGTAAGACACCAACTTGAGTCACAAGTCTTCTTCCCTCCTCAGGAGTGATGCCTTTGAATTCTTCCATTAATTCGGCCTTGACCTCATCATCATTCTCTTGCTCAGACCTCTCAGGTCTTGATTCTCTCCTACTCTTGCATTTGTTCTGGTACTCTTCTAGTTTCATCCTCAAAACTAGTTGCAAGAATACAGGAGTCTTTACAAATGCATCATCATCCAAGAATGCCTTGCAGGCCTCCATCCTAGCATCTTGTACACATTGCCCCTTTACATCCATGTCAGAAATCACCAATTGTGTTGATCTAGGAGGGGAAGGGATACCAACCTGCATGTCTTGATCAATCACAATTATCTCATCCATCAGAGTTTCCTATGTTTCCTCAACTCTTTGCCTCTCAGGGCTTGGCTCTAATGGTAACACTGCAGGATCACCTCTCAGTGGTGAATCTAGATCCACAATCCTTATCCCTCTGGGTGCTCTGATCCTTGGACCCAGCTGTGATGATGCTTGTATGAATTTTTTTCCCTTCTTATCCCCTTCATCCTTAGCACTACTCACATTCCACTTTCTCTTGTATAGAGGCCTGTCAACTGGTGGCTGATAAGCTAGCCTTGTTTCTTCAGGCCTCACATCCGGTCTTTCTATACCAAAATCTAATTCCAAACTAACCCTCTTGGTCATCAAGGTGGCCATGATACTTTTGAAATTAGCCATTAAGAAGTCTATTCTCTTGTGAAATGGAGTGAAATCCATTAATGGATCATATTTTGGATCCATTTTATGTATTATAGCCAACAAATTTTCATATGCAATCCATTTTTCTTTATTCAACTCCTGCCTATTCAAATCAAACTCATTTCTAATTAGGTCCTCAGGAAAGTTGAATTCATGTGCAATTTTTCCAACAAATATTGTTGTCTGAACAATGCAAAGAATCCCTCAGGGTCATGCTGTCTCCTAGGACCATTCCTCAAATTGAAGTCATCAAAAAACCTTTCGAAGTGGACCCATCCTCTCTTGGAACAGACAAAATCAGAAACAACAATGTAGTCAAGGAAGAAAGTCCCTTTTCCTTTCTTTGTTAGGTTGTCCTCATGAATACAACCTAGTTGCCACATTACTTCGGCAAACCCCATCCTTGATGGTACATTAAAGGGGAGGATATGAGGGGTTCCTTGGAAACCATACACCCTTAAGATAGTGCTTACAGGGTACAAGATGATATCACCTCAATTGTGACACACTTTTAAATTAGGCTTCCTCACCTTCGGTCAGAGGAAGTCATGCAAATCTTCAGGGACTCTTGGCACATTTACCACCAACCGAGCCCTGAGTCTAGAGGTAAAGCAGTTATCAAACTACATAAAGTTGGCACCTCCCCTGTTGTAAGACAAATCTGCACTCCACACCTGTGCTGGTAACCTTTCTCCATTCACCTCTTGCCTCAACTCCATGTTTTTTGAGAAGAAAACAACATTCTTGTACAGGAACATATGCATCAATAAGGAGTGCCAGTATCCCCCACATGCAACTTCATCAAACCCTCATGCATCTTCTCTGATGGGAATGATGCAAAGTGATATACCACAGAGAAGTTGGGATGCTGAATCTGGGCTTACATAAACATGTACACAACTAACATCACAGTATTAGGGCTGAACCCTAAAATCTGGCACAATGAATAAAATGTTTCCAGGAAGTGACTGGCAAAACAACTCAGCCTAAAAGGCTCCTCGTCATTTGGGCTGATAATAATTGTTGAACTGCTTGCCCTGGCCAGGTGAAGAGGAAGCAACTTCAATCTGAAAAGAGGCTTTAACATTTTGTACTCCTCCTTCATGTTCTCAAAATCTATTTGGAATAAGAAAGGGCTATACTTAGTCAAATCAAAAATCTGCCAAATCTCATCTGCATTTAGGCTTAGCAGAATTCCACCATCATTATCCCTTATGACCCTTGTCATAGGATCATAGCGTGCTGCCACTGCTCTGAGCAAGTCAACATTAGGGAACACATTTGGCACTGTTAGTTTCCCCATGTCATATCTCTAGGCATTAGAGAAGGGGTGGGGTGAGTTTCACTGTCCATACCACTGCCTAAACATTTCAAGACCAGCCATAGGAATCCTGGCATCCGTAATGTTATATTTTTTGCACAGTAGACCTTCACCTAGGGTCTTTCCATTCACTAAAACCAAACCACTCTTCCTATCATTTGTTGACAACAGGAGTTGATCTAGGAAGTCATCATACAAATTCCTCTTCAAATAATCAACATGGCCAGAGTGCTGCTTCGGTGGTGCCATCTTAAACAACTAGGACTTCTTTTAAAAAATCAAATCCTCGAATAAACTAGGGGTACCCAGAACACAAAAATACAACACAGCTATGCAATTCCAATAATTCAAATGAACTAGTAACCCTACGACAATAATTAACAAAACCCCTTGACCAGCACAATAGAACCCTTCACAAAGACATAATCAAATTAACACAGCAGTTTAGAAAATAACTCACAGGATTTCACACCTTGCAGAGAACCAAACTTCATGGTGATCACTCAAAAAACTTTATCTCTAGCTCTGTACTGCTTGGAAAATACTTGAATGCTTTTGTGATGAAGATAGAAAAAGAGCAGATACTTTATGTCGATTGAATTAAGGCAGTAGACGTCTCGTCCACCATTAAAGCTCATTTGCATGTCGCCCCAATGGCTCCAATCACATTTGATGCAAATTTAAACTTTAGCTGTCAATCTTTTATTTTTGTCAAATCATCAAATGGCCATCTTCAAAAGGGCTGACGAAATCTCCATGTCAGCATCAAAGGCCCACCGCAGAAATAGCGCCAAAGAAATACACGTGGCGCCCGCTCGTGATATTGCGATCACTAAACATCTTGCATCTTTGGATCACGCGATGGTGGGCAACCGTTGATTCCTACAATCGACGATCATGTTCACTCATAGCAGTCAGCAACACCAAACATAACCGTCGAGCAACTTTTTACCAAGATTATAACATCACCATTGATCTCGAGCACGTGCATCTCACAGCTATTTTAGTAACCCACTTTATAATGTATTTAAGTTCGACACAAATATTAAATGTTTTATTAATCCCTTTTTGACATCGGCATCTCGGGACATGTGGTGCTCACCCATGATATCGCAATCACCAAACAATCAATGGTGATGTCACCACGAGATCATGGGGAGCGGTCAAGATCAATCGTAGGAAGATCGACGGTCATTAAAAACACAGCACTCAGTAGCACCAAACATAACTGTCGAGCAAATTTTTACCAAGATTATAACATCACCGTCGATCTCGAGCACGTGCATCTCGCAGTTGTTTTAGTAACCCACTTTATAACGTATTTAAGTCTGACACAAATATTAAACGCTTTATTAATCCCTTTTTGGCATCGGCATCTTGGGACACGTGGCGCTCACCCATGATATCGCAATCACCAAACAATCAGTGGTGATGTCATTGTGAGATCACAGAGAGCGGTCAGGATCAATTGTAGGGAGATCGACGATCATTAAAAATATAGCAGTCAGCAACACCAAACATAACCGTCGAGCAACTTTTTACCAAGATTATAACATCACTGTCGATCTCGAGTACGTGCATCTCGCAGCTGTTTTAGTATCCCACTTTATAACGTACTTAAGTTCGACACAAATATTAAATGCTTTATTAATCCCTTTTCGGAATCAGCAACTTGGGACACATGGTGCTCTCCCATGATATCGCAATCGCCAAACAACCAGTGATGATGTCATCGCGAGATCGCACCAAACATAACAGTCGAGCAACTTTTTACCAAGATTATAACATCACCATCGATCTCAAGCACGTGCATCTCGAAGCTATTTTAGTAATCCACTTTATAATGTATTTAAGTCCCACACAAATATTAAACGCTTTATTAATCCCTTTTCGGCATTGGTAGCTTGGGACACGTGGCGCTCGCCCATGATATTGCAATCACCAAACAATCAACGGTGATGTCATCACGAGATCACGGGGAGCGGTTAGGATCAATCGTAGGAAGATCGACAGTCATTAAAAACACCCCCTACAAAATAAAATAACTATTAAAAAGTCAAGCGAAATAACCTTTTTGCGTGTGCAGATTGCGCGATCGTCGGATGAAGTGATTTCAATCTTAATCGTTGTTCACAGACCTCACAAGGTTTCTGCTAACGTCACAAATATGGTGTGAGGCTTGTGAGATTCTTCCATTTGTCACATTTGATGGTGGGGACCAGTTTTGCTCGCTGATCGATTATGAAGGCTGATGCCGACAGCTGTTTCCATACCAACGCATCGTGGTCGTTCCTTGCTGACCTCGTGCAATCAAAACTATAGTTTCAATAATGTTGTGAGGTGTCTGATTTGGTGACGCGTGGACTCTGATGTTGTGCACTGATAACAAAGGTGGGGCCCATTTCTGTGCTGATGTGGTACTCGGTAGGTGAATATCCTGTCCATTTGGTGACTGGAGGGAGAACGTGGCATTTTCAAACTATTTTGACTAAATCTGAGTCGTTCTCCTGGCCAACGTTGCGATTGATCAATGGCTCGTATTTAAAAATAAACTGGTATTGTATGATGGTCGTTTTATCTCGCACGAGTGAATAGTATTGGCCAAGTTTGACTCTGCCTGCATAATTAAATGCTAAAATTTCCGAATTACTATTTCAGTTATGTATCTCTACATTGAGGAAGAATTGCTTGGTATCGAGTGAAGCAAGTTGTGGTTATGATTTCTCTATTTTGCTGCCCTGGATGTTTTGCGATTGAAACCATAAGTAGCACGTATGCCATTTCTTGTAAATTCAGAATATTTTATGGTTGCTTGCTGGGCAATTCATGATTGTTTCCTGTCTCTATTCTTCAAGAATTGATTGAATAGATTCGCTTTTAGAGCTTGTCTAGATAATTGCTAGGGTTTTTTGAATATTGAAGAATTTTCTGTTAAGGCTAAAGGAGAAAATTGTAATTATTTGCTATTTGAAAATAAGCAAACCTTAGTTCGAATTATCATATGTAATGTATAAATGGCACCCAAGGCACGAAGTTCTGGTTCTGAAACCACTACCAGGTCTTTATCCCAAGATATTATTGATTTGTTACAACCCTCTACTAGCAAGAAGTGGGAGGGAAAGGTTTTGTTCTATGGGCCTCGAATCTTGGAAGGATTGACAGACAAGAAATGTGCAATTCAAGATGTCGAGTTACCATACACCGGGTGGCAGTTGTTCTCCAATTGGTTTGGGAACAGAAATTCGCCAGTTCCTTTGTGTAACCCCTGGAGGTTAGACCTAGGTAAATTGGTGGTTCCTAATGTTTATATGGATGTAGATCTTTTAAAGGAGATTGCTGCTAGATATGACCTTGTGGCTCGAATTGTCAGAACACATGCTGGTGTGCAGATGATTAAAATAACCAAAGAAGAAATTGTAGAGATTTTCAAATTGCACGAATGGAGTCGAGATATGGTTCTTGTAAACTTGGAGGTTTTCAGACAAGAATATAGAAATACTAGGGGTTTGTTTAGAACATCCTTCTTAATACCTCATTTGGCAGTCTCAGGAAGAGGAAAAAATTAGAAGAAGGTAGTAATTGGCAGGAATGAGCCCGAACATTTTCCTGTGGGCTATTTCGCTAGTTATTTCAAGAAGACTATTTGTGCTTTATGTCAAGTTCTGGGAGTCAGCTTAAAGAAAACCTTTCCTACCGATTTTATGTATATGGCAGTAAATCTCTAGCACCCAAGTTTTAATGTAATATATGATTTTGCCACTTATTTGGCAGAGAAGATGCACACAGGTCTGGTAGCCCTAAAGGAGGGGAAGAATTGGGTTGGATTCAGATGGTATTCCTTGTCAATCCACATGTTTTTGTATAGGGGTCAGGCTATGTTCAAAAAAGATATGAAATTAAAGAAGAAGGAAGGAAACATTGAAATGCCTGTCCAATATTGGACTAGGATTCTTGACATGCATGATCATGAGTTTGATTATGTAACTTTCCATAATGTCTTTGGATCTAAATTAAGGGAGGCTCTGGTTCATGACCCCCCAAGGATCCCAAAAGAAATTCATGACTTCTTGAGGCCGATGGAAGGAAGGCCTGAATTGAACATAATGCACAATTGGGGAGACATTATCCCCTATCCTAATACCACAATTTTCAAGGTTTTTGGCACTAATGTCAATCCAAAGGTTTTGCCAAGGGAGGTGCCCCTTAGACTTGGATTTTTGTAAATCATGAGGCAGTTGGGGGGCGCTCAGGAAGTACACTCGCCAGCTAAACAGAAGAAAGGTTCTTTCTTCCCTGAATATACAGCATTTACCAATTTTGTTATGGAAAAGGGAGGATGGAAGGAGTTGCATCAATTACTTGGGCCTTATAGGCTAAGGACTGTGCACCCCAAGAATCATGATCCTGAGAGTTTTATCTCTCAAATGAAGGAAAAACATCTGACAGGAGCTTTTTTCCACAACTTCTACTTTCCTGAGGACATCATCAGGAATATTTTTGATTTGGAATTACAAGATGATAGAAAGGCACTATACATTGCCTACTCTAAAATGGTAAAAAGTAAGTAGGAGAAAATACCTGGTTTCAATCCCATACCTAATGCTAAAGATGAGTTTAGTAGGGCAATGTATGCTATTGATAATTTTGAGAGCTTGGTTGGGGTTTTGAAAGATGAAAGGGTTGTGGAAGAAAGGGGAAAATCAAAAACCATCGAGGAGTACCCTGAGGTAAAGGAAGAGGAGAGGCCTACTTATCAGCCCCAAAAGAAGATAAGGGTTTTTTCTAGAAGAAAGGGAAGTAGGGCTGAAGATGTTGCTAAAAATATTGCACCATCTTCTTCAAGGCAGTCAGTACCAAATGTTGTTGATTTGGATTCTCCTCCAGGTTTTTCTGAATAGGCTTTCCCACCATCACCAAAGAGGCAGAGGGTTGAAAGGGTAAAGATTGTTGATTGTGATGGTGATGAGGATGATGACATTATTGTCACTCTTGATGAAATGCATCCTGAGATGCCATTAGACCCGGTTGACATTGCAATATGTTCAGGTATAGTTTCTTTGAGGTTAGAAAAAGATGAAATCAAAGGAATAACAAGCAATGATGACATGAGAATAGAAGCCTACAGAGAGTTCATGATGGATGACTCTTTTATTCAAATTGGTGCTTTTAAATCTTTTGTGTGGAGAGCACATACTGCATTATATGCTGAGAAGGTGGCACATGAGAGAAGTCTGCATCCATAGCTCCTAGAGAAGGTAATTCAAGCTAAGGTCAAGGAATAGATGAGAGAAAGATTCAAAGCAATAACACCAGAGCAGGGCTGGGAATTGGTACAAAAAAGTGGACTATTGCTACTCCCAGAATGGGATATCATTGATGATGTGGTGTTTGACACAATAAGAAGGGCTAATAAGCCACTTCTTGCTACTAAAGAGGAGGCTACATTGGCACTCAAGGGATCAGCCTTTAGTGAGGAATGGGATGCATTGGCAATTTGGTGCCTATCTATTGGCTCTAAAAAGCCAATTGTTGCAGAACCTTCTGACTTCAATGGTCACTTGGTTGTGAGGAGATTTGCTGACACCCTAGCATTGGAAGCTACTGATATGGTCATGAATGTTGCCAAATTCACCAAAGCAACTATTGAAGATTTGACCAAGGAGCGGGATACTCTGAGAGGCCAATATAATGACATTATTATTGAATATAATAAGAGTCAACAAAAGGTAGCAGAGTTAGAAATTGAATTGGCTTTATTGAGGCAACAAATGGATACCATGAGATCTCAAAAGCAGGCCATTTCTAGCCACACTATTCTCGACCCACCAATAGAGCAGTCTCAACCTCCTGCACAAGCACAGTCTTTGGCTATTGTTCCATATAATATGGGACAAGTGCCTATCGCTATTGAGAGGGCTACTAGCCCTAGAGGGGGACTTTCTAAGGAGAAACTGATTCATCAGGTTGAAGAATATAAGGAGATGGTAAAGAAAATCTGGGATGTAGCAGGGAGAAACAATGCAGTGATAGTGGACACTATTTTGAAACATTTAAATAGAACCGTCCAGACTAAGCTAAACAGTGTTCATGCAAATTATGTCATAATGTTGCAAGCACTAAAAATGTTTCCAAGAGATAAAGAATTGGCCATCTCATTGCTAAGCAATTGGAGCCCTAGAATGGAGAAGTTGAGATTCATGGCAGTAGGGGCAAAACAACATGGTGATAAATATCCTACTGTTATTGCAACATATCAATTGGTCAAGGGAATTGTTGAGCAGAAGTTTCAAGGATTTTCCGCCCCAATGGAATCCAAGATTAAATTGCTGAAAGATGTGTATGATGGAAAGGACCTGACCCCATTGCCTCATATTTTACATAGTCAGGATGAAGTCAAACCCCTGTAGGTTTGGAAGGAGCAAATGAACAATATAATGATGTCTCAAACACATGAGATATGCAAAACAGATGATATCCGCATGCTAGAGAATACATTGGAAAAGTTGTATTTTGTTATAAGTTTCTTAGAGAGCTTTGATAAAAAGGCCACATCGATAATGGAAAAGTATGCTCCCTATCAAAACAAGGTTGATCAGGTTTTGGCTTTCCAGTGGCCTTCCGAGGAGGAGTTTGAATTATGGAAAAAGGTGTTCACTGATGAACTAGAATTATGAGTGTTATAGTTGAGAATTGCAACTTGCTCATGTATAATACAGGTCTGGCCTTAGATATTATATTTTAAAATTGCATTCTCCTTTTGACTCCAAGTATAGGGTGCTGAGGTGGAGTTAATACTATAACGGCTAAGCATTCCTTCGATGTATGGGGAGCGGCCTTTGGAGCGATGTTTTCTTTCCTCCTTATCAACTAATGATGATGTTTGTCTTATGCTCTCCTCTTGCATAATAGAATTGTAACTGAATCAGGAGTTAACGGTCCAATTATAAATGGATATGTGTACTCTCCAACCTGAAGCTTGTTGGCTCCCTTGTTTTATAAAAGGGAATTCTAGGCTGAGAGAGTGGTCGGTTGAAATATCCAAGATATGAGAAATAAGAGTCTAGTAATATAGAGAGTATGAATTGTAAGTCCAGGTTTTAAAAAATTTTGAGTCAGATTGGAGAACTTTGTTAATCATGGGGTTTTTGAGCATGTTTGTATCAAACTCGTGAATATTTGGAGTTTATTTTGTCTCCTATTGTGTTTTGTTACATGGATTATTAATGACATATCAATCAAAGATGATTTTCATTTGTTATTTACTGTGAATTATGTTTAACTACAACTTTGGATCAAACGATCGGTTAAATGCTTCAATTAACTAGTAAATTCATGCAATATAAAAAATAGGATTCATAAAGGAGTAATAAACTTAGGTATGGATATATGGGTTGTAATGCAATTCATAATAGATCATAAGTGTTCAAAATGAAATTTACCCTGTAGTTCAGTTTTCTCTTTTCACTCCTTGCGCTGGGATATGGCACTGGAATTTTGATTACGTTTTATTGTCGTATGTTTTGTGTTATGGCATCATGATATTTTACTCAAACATTTCCTATCAATTTACTTTATGTAAGTTTGCGATTCTCTGTTAAATGGACATGAGTCTTTTATAGGGGATAGCCAATTTCTCAAAGGATTTGATCCTTTAACATTAATTGGGGATCTATTTGTTGCTTACCTGTGTGCAAATTAAATGAATTGTTTAAATGATGTATGTTAAGAGCACATGTTAGGGAATACCCTCCTAGATTTTACAGAGTCTGAAGTGTAGGAGAATTAGCCTTATTGCTATTCTCGTAAAGTTGGCCATACTATTCCTAGTCTTTTATTATTGAATGTGGGGAGTTCATAGGAGCTTCTAGGAAACACGTGTGGGTTGCAGTAAAAAAATGCCAACAGGTTCAATCGACAACATGATCTATTGAGAAATTACAAAGAATTCATAATTTGAAACTCTAGATTTTGACAACATGATCTATTGACAAGTAGGAAGCATTTTTCACATTGTGTCAAATTTTGATATTGTTATCAGGATTCAATTATGTAGTTTTACAAGTCAAACTCATTGATCCATGTTTCATGAGTAGTGTTTCACAAGAACCCATCTCTCATGATAATGAATGGTCCACTTAGCACTCATTGCGTCTAAATGATTTCTCAAAGCGATGAAGCACTAGGCCTTTCTAGGAGGTCGCCCATCCCAATATTACATGATCCATGATTTTATTAATAATTGATCATTTTGGATTTTGAAAAACTTGACACACAAATGACAATTTTACAATGAACTCAATGTATCACAATTAAGTTTCAAATTGAGTAACACAATAGAAACTAAAACAAATTGAGAGATTGTTATGAGGGTAGTGATGAAACTTTTCTAATTAGAGTGTATTCCATGAGATTACAATTCTTTGAGATATTTTGTCAAATAGTTCACAAGATTTTTCTATCCTCCCACATTTTACATAGATTTGAAAATGGAGTGTACAACCACAACATTTGAGAAAATTCATCTTCATATTATGCTTTGATGGATTTCTATACCTTGTTCCAAATCTCCCATATTAAGGAAATCGACAAGGAATTTGGTGAAGGTTGTGAAATTTGTCTATGCATCTACCAATTGCATTTGATTGAAAGTTTCTAAAACCTCTTAAAAAATCCATTATGTACATTCTACAATCATTATAGTCCACAATTTCACATTTATTTGGTTTTGCATCTACAATTTGTATTTGCTTGAATTTTCCTACTAAATTTTCAATGTAGATCCATTTTGTGTATATCTTAATTACAATCTATTGGTGTTTTTTCCCACATAGGATTTGCAATTCTATAAGAGGTAGCCAACCTCCATTATAAAAAACTGCAAAGGCTAGTGGCCAACTAACAAGAGTCAGTCAAAGACTGACATCTCCTACACTTTTGGCTCTGTGAAACCAAGGTGGGTAAACCCAAGTGTGTTCATAAGAATGTTTCGTGATTGGTAAGAACACTTCTTCTTATAGATGTAGTCCCCACTAACACTAATAGACAATCATTACCCTAGCTGTGGAAAAACCAAAGAATAATAAGTACAGATATCCCAAAGCAAGGAGACTGAAAATTATCATAAGATCTATATTCCAAAAAGAGATAGCAATTGATATTTGTTAAAATGTTTGGGTATTGAATCACCGTACTTAGAGTCACAGTCCTATACCTTAAAGGAATTTACCAATACTATCCAGTGCCTCATCCATTGGGTGGGAGTCATATAAAATGTAATTCAGATGAAATTGAACTTATCACCATAGTGCTTTGCTACCATGAGATTTGTCAGTATATTAAAACATTACTCCATAGTGAATCTTGAGTATATAACCATAAACATGCAATTTGTGTTCAAGAATTTGATCAACTCATTAAGTCAAAGCAAGATAACAAATTACACTTTCAACTACACCATTGAAACTGAATGAACAAACCCTTGATAAATCCATTCATAATCCATGGCCCATACACAGGAGAGCAAAATGTCTTAATTTGTTAAGATTTCTTTCGATATCAATAATTACAAAAGCATAGTATACTTATTTCATACTATTCCTAATCCAGCATGATTTCCTACATAATACCTTCAAAATCCTGCATTACCACTAACTGTACCTATTCTAAGCCTTCGGACCCAAAAAAAAACAACCCTTAACAATGAGCCATCAAATCTCCTTTATAGGACAGGAGAGCAACAAAGCAATAGGCTACATTGTTATTCCAAAATTGAATTTCATTTAGAATGAAATTGAAATTGACATTCCCCATCATTAGAAAAAACCATAATCATTTCGAGGAATCAAAATAGTTATACCATTAAAACCAACTAGAGCTAAAGACAAAAGAGCATGGCAGGCACGCGTACGTCCACATCAACACACCACCCAAAAGTAACACACCCAGCAACTGCAAATACTTGCAAGACACATGGCCTCAGTAGAGGCGGCCGCTCCTGGTCCTTGCTTCAAGAAGAAGCAAGACCAGCTTCCTTTTATCCACTTTAACACATGAGCTGGTAGCATGGCACTGCACCATCACAGTTATTGGGGCAACTGTGAGGGGCTCTTCATTGACCCCCAACAGCTCGGTCATGGACGCCAAGTAATGTTGGTAGTCCGAGTCAGTTTCGGACCCATCACCATTAGAACCAGAAGACAGCAGCAGTGGGGACTTGGAGCTCCCCGTCCCTTTAAAATTATCATCATGGACAACCTCGGGCTTGCTAAGGACAGGTTGTACCCCGTCAAGCTGCAAATTTCTCACCCCGAGTCTAGTCCTTCTGTGCATAGCCGAATGGTCCATTACAAAGAACACCTCGCAAAATACAGGAGAGACTCAACCACCTGAAAACAAGACAACTCAAAATGTGATGATAATACCAAATAACACAATGAGCATTTATAGAGTTAATTGGTGTGAGAATATTAATTGCTCGAATGCAGCATGAGCATTCGAGCATTTTAGTGGCTGATGTAGCCACCACAAATTATTCCTGGCTTGCGAAGGCATGGCATACAAGCCATCATTGCATTTATCAGGAGAACAGTGTTCGCACGTAGGAAATTCAGGTGAGGATCCACTGAAAAAATCCACACCATTAATGAGGACAACTTTCAGAGAGCAAGAACTCCCAACGCGGATGAACAGGAACCCAAGAAAAATTGAACCGTTAATGCAGATCGAACATGGCAAGTCGAACGACTCAGATTGAGTCAACAATTGTTTGAAAATCCACATCAGCGCCCTGAGAGAACCGTGCCCAATCACAACCCAAGAAAACATGAGGTTGCAATTGGACAACGGGTCCCACCTAGCCCTATCGCTTCAAGAACCAAGTCATGTGTCGCCTCTTCGCAAACCTCGCAGTACCCTCAGGGGCCTTTAATCTGATCATGTGAGATCCGCGAGGAAGGATTATTATTGATCTCCCTCAGTAATACCACACGGGTAGTAAATTTTAAGTCCCACCATAATCCTTGTACAGTCCACATGATTTTTTTATCCTTTGTTGAAGAAACTATTACAATATATTTCTTATTTATGTACTTATTTTCCATATATGTTTATAAAAGTTTGAAATTATTAATAATATTAATTTTGGCAAGACATTAAAAGACTCTTGATTGTAAAAAATATGCATCCTAATGTGAAAATGCAAACAATGGAAGCAATGACTATAACACATAAATTTTTATGTAGTATCCAATTCAAAGAATCATGTTACCCTCTACCTTGAAATTTTTAGTATAAAAAGCTAAGGAAATGCTATAAATAAGATAATAAGTTGACTATTAGCATATACCAATTTTTACAGAGATGTAGATTGTTGGATGTTGTAGTTGTGTTGCTCATGATATGTGGTTGTCATTGATGTCAACACTATTAGCATTAATGTCTTAAAGGTTGTATATGTCGAGGATATTGAGAAAATTAGAATAAATATGTTGCAGATAGTCTATGAAGTTGTGAAGATCAGAGTGGTGAAAATTTTTGTACGTTGGTATTCTGAAGTCGTGTATTAAAGGGTTTGTTGCTAAACCTATCTAGTATATCCTCTAGAAGTTTTAGAGGTGTGCATCAAGATTGGAGCGAGTTATGAGTTTTTGTGTTCCTACAATTATTTTGTTGCTATAGTTGGTGTTTCTAAACGAAGAGAATGTAATTCTGGTGAATTGAATTATTGTGTATGCTCTTGAGATGTTCATTTACATTTCTTGATCTCATACTCTATTATTGTGGTACATACACGTTGATTAGTGTGCTCGTGATCAAATATTTTTCCTTTCCATGTTCAAGTTTTCATGTTCTTGGTTGACATGATGGTGGTAGCGTGTTGTAGATCCTTGTGGATTAATTTTTGAATGCTTGGCATGTTTGAGGATGTTGCTTTAGGTCTTTGTTATGTTGTGACCGATTTAGGTTGGTGCGCATTGAGATTTGTTCATGAATCGGGCCGAGAGTTTGTATTCATCTATTATTTATTTTTGGCCAAAAGAGTTGTTAATGTAAATTCATGAAGTGGATATATAAGAGCGATTGTTTTATTCATTTAGAGATAATGTATTTGAAGTGTATGCGAGATATGTGTGAATAAAGATTAGATCATTCGAATGCATAGCAGAGTGTGAAGAAGTTTACACAAAGTATGAAGAAGTATTTATGTGCCTAACTGAAACTGTCATCAGACTTTTGAAGAAGCCAATTTCTCAATTCAACCTCATCAGATGGATTTAATTTGATTACCTTATGTAAGGCAGTGAGCCTTCCCTTTGAGCAGTGAGCTCTAGGCAATGTTCCTGAATGCATGTGCATTCCTTATTCATTTCTTTTATACTTTTAATAGGGTATAAATTGTGGATTAACCTCCACCATGGTTTTTCCCCTAACAGGGTTTGTACACAAAAATCTTGGTGTTATGTGTGTTTCTGATGTGTTGTTGATTCATGCTTTCACTGTTAATTATCAAATCTGAGATTAAAGGTTAATAAGGTTAAATAAGTTTCAATTTTGTAAATACTGATTCATCCCCCCCTCTCAGTTGTCTACCCTTGTTTTCCAACATAGATATCTTCCATTTCAAAACACACAAAACATTATTTAGTAGATAATAAACCATCTTTCATTTGTATAGTTAGGACTTATTTATCCCTATAGGAAACAAGTAGACTATATAAAGAAAACTAACAAAGCCACAACTACCCCTATTTTGTAGTTTGGTGTGCATTCCTTCCTCTCCCTAATCTTCTCTGATTATTTTGAAGAGACCAAGTGTTGTAACTAAACTATGGTTCATTCTATGTGCATGTAATTTTGATCTTCATATGAAAATAGGGTTAGATTTATAGTTTTGGTTAAGGTTGGGATTAGATATGAAAATAGGGTTAGGGTTTAGGATTACAATTAGGGATATTAGTATTAGGGTTATATTTAGAATTAATTTTTAGGGTTATTGTTATGATTAAGGGTTGTTTTTATATTTGGATTAGAGTTGGGGTTAGGATTAGGGCTAGGGATAGGGATAGGGTTAGGTTTATGGGTAGGTTTAGGGTTATTAGAGTGAATGCAACTAATTAATAAAAGAAAAAATATTTAGGGTTAGGTAATTAGGGTTAGGGTTGGGGTTAGAGTTTTGGTTGTGGTTAGGGTTATAAAGATAAGATAAAGGTGAGGGTTAGGGTCAAGGTTAAGGTTTCGAGAAAAAGGGTTAGGTTATGATTAGTGTTAGGGCTAGGTTTAAGATTTGGATTATAGTTTAGTGTGTACCATTTGTCTTTAGTTTAGGGTTACAATTAGGGTTAAGGTTAGGGTGTGAGTTAAGGTTAGTGTTAGGGTTAGATTAGAATTAGGATCATGGTTTAGGGTTTAGGGTTAGAGTTATGTTTATGTTTAGGGTTTTGATTATGGTTAAGATTATGGTTTTGAGAAATAGTGTTAGGGTTAAAGTTATGGTTAGGGTTACATTAATGAGAAAATGATGGTTTAGTTTCCAAGTAAGGGTTAGGATTAGGTTTATTGTCAGGGCTAGGGTTAAGGTCGGGGTATGAGTCAATCTTATGATTAGGGTTAGGGTTATGGTTAGATTAGGGATATGATGTTAGGTTTCAAGAAAAGGTCTAAATTTAAGATTAAGCCATAGTTGGCTATAATGAACATGAGAAAAAATGGATCTAATTTCCTTTTGTGGGAAAATAATCAACTACGACTTAAACTTAAATTTAGAGATTACCCTAAACTCTAACCATAACCATAAACCTAATCCCAAACCTAACCCTAAAGAAAACACATAACCTAACTCAACCCTAATTGTAGTGTTTGAGGCTAGGCTCAAACACTATATAACCTAACCTTATATAACCTAACACATAACCTAGCACTAGAAAAGAATTCTTCTCCCAAACAATCTCCTCTACTTCTATTCACGCCTATTGGAGTTGCAACATTCAACATTGGTGCTTCAACCATTCATTGAAAGCGAAGAATTCCAATAAGAGATTTCAATGAACTAGAAGGGACAAGACTACTTACAACTTTCCAAGAATAAATATCACATGTCAGATACATATTGATAGATGAAATGAGTTTCTTTGGGGAGAGGTTGCTTGAAAACATAGATTCCAGGCTTCGACAAGCATTCCCAAAAAATAGTAACCAAAGTTTTGGAGGTGAGTTCTGGATCGAAATTGCTAACTTTGATAACTTTACATTACAATATTTTTTATTCAATTCTATTATATTTCCTTCTATACAAATTCATACTTATCAATTTAATTAAATATTTTATATTCGCATATCTACATGATTCTAATTTTGAAGCCGGATTACCCGGGGTAGCATGGGCATAGCAGCATGGAGCATAAAGAAGTGCCAAGTCATGCCAAGTCATGGCGAGTTAAGGTAGGTTGCAAGGTTAAGGCAACTCTACAAGGTGAGTTGGACTCATCAAGATGTTAGCCAGGCTAGGAAGAGTCTGCAAATCAAGGGTTGAAGGTCCTATGCATGGGTTATTACTGGTGATGAGAAGTCAGAAATGGGGGAGTCAGCCCAGAGTACGGTGTCATCCTACCGATGTCTAGTATTTGGACTAATAACTTATATAGGGAGGTATGGTTGTTCAAGGAAAGGAGCACCATAGGGATGCAACCGGGTTGCACCGAGAGTCCATAGCCGAACACCAAATGGAAAGGGTGTTCCAGTACTCTTCCTTCCAGGAGCGAAAAGAAGTAGCTCCCGCCTCGAGTCCCATAGTGACTCAGGTGTTCATCATAGTCTTAGGAGCGAGGAAGTCTCATTTTTCCCTAGCTATGAAGTGAGGGGTTTTGTGGTGAACCCAACGTACCGAACCCTGTGAATGCAGTAACAGGGCCAACATGGGTTAGTTCCCAGACATGATGTCATCGAGGGAGCTAGATGTTGGAACGATCTTTTAATGACCGTCGATCAACCATCAGTTGATCCTGACCATTCCCCGCAATCCTGACACCAATGAATGAACACGATTGTCGATGGTGGCCACTTCATTTTAGCTTGTAAGGTAGTTTAAAAGGAATATACTTATCTTCGATGTGGTTAATGAAGCCTTGACATAGTCTATTAGATTCCAAATTTAATTCTTAAAGGTCGATCTACTTCAGATTCCAAGTGAAAATCTAAGTTAACCTAGGCATCACTATCCATATTTGTAAACTATTGTGTTACACATGGATAAATTATTTCTAAGATATCTTAAGCAAATACAATAGATTTAGCAATAAATAGTGAGGTGTCTTATTAAACTATGCCAAATCCTCACTTTA
This sequence comes from Sequoiadendron giganteum, assembly GCA_007115665.2. Classification (NCBI taxonomy): domain Eukaryota; kingdom Viridiplantae; phylum Streptophyta; class Pinopsida; order Cupressales; family Cupressaceae; genus Sequoiadendron; species Sequoiadendron giganteum. The sequence goes on along the minus strand of CM021108.1, from coordinate 430,654,896 downwards.
TCACAATAATTGCAAAGGATAAATTGACTTGGTTATTTTTTATATATAAATTGGGAAACCAAGGTCCCAACCCTATTACATAGCAAGCCCGGAGGATATGGAAAGAAAAACCAAAAAATAACTAACTATAAATAATTAATAGAAGAACAAAGAAAAATAGCACATAAATAACTAACAAACAACAAGAAAAAACTACAAGTTGCAGCATGTCTTTTGGGGAGTCACATATCCCCAATCTTCAAAAAGGAAAGAAAAAATATCATCCTTAGGGTATTTCTTTCTATCCTTCTTTAAAACAAGACTATCAAGATTACCCTTCAACCTTCTTTTCTAGAACTCCCACACAACATTCTGGAGTAGAAGCATAGAAGTAACCTATGGATCACCTTATTACTAAAATTAAGCACATTATTGACTCTTTCCTCCAAAGTTTCTAGAATTTTCTCCAAATAATTAATAGAATTGGTGTTATGGCCACAATGAGAACATAAATGCACAAGATCAAACTTATTTTCCGCCTAAATTCCTTTACCCTTGACATCATCCATGGCCACCATATCATTTCTAGGGACTAAATTCAATCATCCCCTATGTTAGAAGACTTAGTGTCATAAAGAACATTCATTTCTGAAAAAGGTTCACACCAAAATCATTGGAAAGAGAAACATCTTCCTCTTACATGAAGTCTTGACAGTGACTGAAGTCTTTTTTCCCACTATTGATGTAGTCATTATCCTTGTGATCAACATGAAATCCTTTGTTGTTAATTAGAAACAACTAATTCTACATTAGGTGTAGTGTTATGGGTAGTAGAAATTATGGCCACCAACCTATTATATCTTCTTACAAGGTTCCCCTTAAAAGGTTTTCCTATAGTAATCTTATTATTAATAGTAGCAACAATAAGAACCTTAGTCGTTGTTGCCCACAAGTGAGGACTAAAATTTAGGGTTTTTACTCTTAGTCTTGGAGATGTCAACATCACTAGGAATGTCCACATGGATATGAGAGGCAACTTTCAATAGAGAACCAATGGAAAAAAGATTAGGGCAACCTAAGTCATCATAATCAGCCACAACTTTACCAAGCTCAAGATTTCCCTCCACCACTTTACTAGGCACATCATCAAATGTAATTTTTTGCTTGACAAGGAATGAGGAATGTTTGATAGGTTTTCTCTTACCCTTAGGAGGAGAGGGATCATGCAAATCACTAAGATTCCCACCTTTAGCTTTGATAAGAATAGGGGTAGGGAATAGATTAGACTTTGAAATAAGAGAGTTAACAAAATTCTAAGAGAATGTAGCAAGGTGGACTTATGGAGTCTAAAAATTAACCCCTTGTGTAGAGACATCATAAATTTATCCATTAAGACCTCCTTACCTAAACAGTTAAGAGAACTTAGGACCAAATAAGGAAAACAAGCAATCTTATTATGTTTAAGATGGCCATGCGAGAAATGGTAATGAAAAACACATTTAAAACAACCTTCAACACTGAAGTACTTAATTGGCAGTCTACTAAACTCATCATTCAAAACTGATGAGTTCTCCCCTTTTCAAAATTTGGTTGATGGTTTCCGTGTCCGTCATTTTTCCCTATTGATGACCTTCCTACCTAAGAGATTTCAACCTAGTAGCAACTCTGATGGTTTCCTTTGAAACAAGAAATCTAACACCGCCCATGATAACCTTTTTATCCTTTTATGAAGCAGCAAATTATTTTGAAAGGACTTGACCAGAGCAACATAGGGACTCAAAGTAGGGAGCAATTCTACCCTCTTAAAAAAATGTCATAGTATGGCATTATTTCTCACCTCCTTAGGGGATGTGAGTTTAGTGTGGCATCATATACCCCCTGTAGTATCTAAACCCTTGAAAAAAATGTTAAACTAAGAAATATACATTTAGAACTTAGTAGGAAGAAAACACAAGCATTCACCTAAGAGAATAGGCTTCGCAAAAATTTGAGGCTTATTCACTATCATGCAAAACTAACCTGTTCATACGATCATACCATGGAGAAACCTCCCAACCATAAGTGACTTGATTGAAGTGACTATATCGTTATTTTTAAATAAATGCATATTTATGAAAGCTTGGGCATAATAATTAGAAGGACCAGAATTACCAATACCAACATTATCCAAGCAACTTGCAAGGGGTTCATAACAAGACTATTTAATGACATCAATTTGGTTGAAGGAAATATCATCCATTTGAAAACTTCCTCAAACATAATAACAAGGGATAACAATACCCCTCTTGAGCCAGAGCCATATGATACATAGACACCAACAATTATCACTAGGGTAAAACTCAATACCCTTCCCCAAGCACCCATTAAATGACAATTTCATTATTTTCATTAACAAGGTTATTGATAATACTTTGAGAAGTAAAGCAACTTCGTATAGAATGATATGGCCCAATGACATTAAAAATATCATCTATGCAATCATATAATAAGTCATTAATAGAAAAAGGAAAAGATAAAAGCCAACAACTAATCAAGCAAGGATCATATAGAGATATCATATTAGGAAACCTCTAACAAATTCTATGGTGCAATGAGCCATAGTATTATTAAACTCACGTCAACAACAAAGTGTTAGAAATGGGAAATCTTCCTTTGACGACATACCCTTTAGGTTCCAATTCATAAGCTCATATGCATGCCCAAGTTTTTCCACTTGTTTAATCCATTTCCAAGTGAGCAATTTTCCAAGCGTGAAGAATGAAAGAATAAACCCAAAAACATGTATGATAGTAGAGGGAGTAGTTTATTTTGCATTGACTCTTCATAATTAAAATTCAAAGTATAATGTATTTCTTCTCCCATAAAATTTTTCATGGGAGGAAGGGGAGAATATTTCTAGTATTAGACACATCTAGCCTATCACCATTTTTGTTAGAAGAAAAGAGTAAATGCCAATGCCAAATCCAACACCATTTCTCATAGTGACCCTTTGTTGGACAAGGAAACACTGGCAATGTCAATACTCACTACTCCAATCAATGGCTTCTATCCTTCTTTTTTTCCAAATATAGCTTGTAGGCCACCTCTATGACCGCCCATCTCACTATCAACGTTGCCATCACTAGCCCAACTATTCAATGGTCATTTTTCTAATGACTCCTTTCTCACTCTCTTCGAGGACAAACGTGACATTATTTAGGATATTCAATGCCTAGATATATTCTGGAAAGCTTTAAGGTCAAATATATAGTGGCATAAAACTCAATGTTATAGGAAATCATTCTTAGCCAAGCCCAACTCATTCAATTCCTATGGATATAAGGGGGTTGATCATAAGGAAGTGTTGAGATTCCTAAGCATCTCTTTTACCTTTTAGGTATCTACTTCCTCTTTAAGGAAACATATCATTTCTAGAGCTGAGAAAAATTATCATATTAAATTATGAAGCCCCTTTCTTTGGCAAGGAGATTCCATGTGTGTTCAAAAAAATTTGTTGCACACATTTCCATTACTCATGTTGCTAACAACCTTGCAAATCCTCAGATTTGAAGATTGAAAAAATCCAAAGGAATATTTTATGGCCTCCCTTTAACCAAGGAAAATGGTTTCACAAAGTATCCTAGGAGTTTTATTATTTCCCTCATGACTATAATAGGCTTGGCTTACTTTATATTCACTACTCTAAATGGCGCCATAATAGGCTTTACTTGCTTTATATTCACTACTCTCAATGGCGCCATAATTTTAAATTTAATTAACATACTCTAAAACCTAACTAAACCAGGTTGTAGCTCGTCAAATTTGACAAGTGAAAGGTCAATACCAGCGTTGAGGAAGAGTTTGGAGGAGTGAAAACAAGGTCAATACCAGCATCAAGGACGAGGTTGAGGGCACTCAGGGAAAATTGACGACCAAGGGATAATGAGTACTGTAAGTTTGGCACCCCCATTCTCTTTAACCTACAATTTTCATGCCTAGTTTCCAAAGATCTTCTCGTACATTGGCCCCCCCATTCTTGTAAAATGGTATAAGATAAGATAGAAAAAATAAAATAGCTTAGTCTTTCACATTTTTATAGTGATTACTAGAGGCACATAGACCAATTCTTCATAATAGAAGAATTTGATCATACTTTTCCAATGATGGCATTATGAGAAAACCTTAGGTTAAATGAATAATTCCTAGCTAAGTTCTTGAAATCATGTCCAACCGTATAAGAGAAGACCGCTGCTATGTGTACTTGGATAACATGGGGAAAGGCTCTTTGGGCTCTTTCATCAATCTACGTATTGTTAAATTTTAACACCTAAAAGTGAGAATGAAGAATCTTTCCTAGGATGGTGGCCAATTATGCTTCTCAACACCTAGATTACAAAATCCTTGTCAATATCATTGCCATCACAATTAAACCTATTGCTTGAGTTATAGTCATAGAGGTAAACAAATTGGCTTTCTTAATAGTAGATACATTCTAGACAATTCAATCCTTGCATCGGAGATTGTTGAATGGGCCCAACAAACTACTCATGATGCCCTTACTATTAAGTTAAAAGTTTGACAAGGCATATGATTGCATCAAATGTCCTTTAATTTATGAAATCCAAGGTAAAATGTACCCAACCTTAGGTTCCTCCCAAACAATGTAACAAGCCACAACAAGGGCAAAACATAAATGGAATTCAAAGAACAAGATTTGAAACTCAATCAAATCCACCATGATGCACACCAATCCACCGAGTTACAGTTCCAAGACAGTGGGTGGATTGGTGGATATCATTTCTATTTAGCCCTCAAACCCTTACATAGGCACAACAGGGAAGTCCCTGTATTTGATTGTTTAATCCCACAAAATAGTGATTGAGAACTTCAAAACAAATGCAAATGAAAGCGAAGACATATATTTATCTACACCAATGATCTCAGAGCATTTCAAGCTTGTATGGATCCATACAACACAAAAGAACTTCAGAAAAATTGTAAAAACACAGAAAATTGCTTCAAGAACGTCGTATCTGATATGAAATTTTGGTATCAACTCCTCCAACAATTGTAATGGGACGGGAATACAATAGGTTTAGAAGTGGGATAAAATATTCAACGTTTGAAGCATCAAACCAATATGCAAAGATGAAAGAAAGTGCTAACCCCTTAAACTGAAAAAGTTTCTTTTAACTTTAAGTTTGTGGGGTAGCCAATTCTTTTAAGTTATCAAATCCTACCATCATACATAATCAAAATGTTGTTGTTTCAAATGACTATGAGCACTAACTTTCACTATTTTAAGATGTTGAAACCTTGTCATAAAGAATTAGAACATTGATAAACTTATGATGACTTTACCAAGCCTAGTGCACACTCCCTCCCCATTCACCACTTAGACATATGGAAATTAAATGTAAATTTGCTGCTATATTTAGTCATGTAGGTGTCCAATAAACCACTTGGTGGTGTTTCCCTTCAACTTTATTTACTTGAATGAAGAGCAAAAGTCCTTTGATCACAATTACATAATACATTTGAGGCCTTGGTTGTGTAACTGGTGGACCATAGTCACATTTAACACTTGTTACAAAGTTTGGGAGTTAAAACGTTAAGTAGATTTGATTTGTGATGGACACATTTGGAGGGTAGTAACAATAACTTGCAATTTATCAAGACTTGATTACCTTATAACCTGTCAAATTCTAGCGATGAAATGATAGCTTAATCATAATGTCACCTTTGGATCACATCACCATGAAAGAACTTCATCCAACATCCTTATGAGTGCAGGTACCACCAAATAGGTTTTTGTCAGATTTGTCTTCCTCAAGCAAGGGAAATTCAGGAAGAGAAGAGGAAAGTGAGACATGTAGTAGGTCTAAAAGAGGGAGACCAACTAGAGGTCAAAAGATTAGAAGAAAATTTCGTAAACGCATGGAATTTTTTCTTGCTCAAGGGGGGTCATGTTCTTATGATGATGAGAGCATAGGTGACATCAAGGTGCCCTTGAGGTACAAACATCTATGGAAACAATGGGTACTCGGGGAACTTCCTCCAATAAACACTAATCTTTGTGTCAACGAGAGGATATATCGCATAGCACCATCGTCATTACATGGTTTGGGCCTATTTTGCATGGATGACATAAAGGTCTATTACGACAAATTTACTGAGTTGATGGAGTATGTTGGACCCTGTTACAGTTACAAAGATTGGATGCAGCTGGTTCGATATACACGAAGTATGTGTAGGTATGCACTATCAGAAAATTATATACAACTAAAAGATAAGGATCAAAATAAAGGAGTGGCTAGGTACATTGACGGGAGGCCAAAAGCATCAGGGAATATTGTAGGGTTTATAAATAGTACACGACCTAGGTCAAAAAATAAGCAACCCAATTATATATTCGAGGCACGAGAGGGAAATCGTGTATTCGTATGTGCAATAAAATCAATAACTGTAGGGGAAGAGTTGCTAATCGATTACAATTTGAATCACTTAGATACAAAGACAATTACTATGGGGGTGGTATGTACTATATACCATTTTACCCAACCTCCAATTAATGACTCCAATATACCATTTTATTACCATATTTTTTTTTGTAAGTCTAATGGTTTCATTTCAGTAATGTTTTTTATATTTAATTATTGTCACAGCGGGACATTGATCATACAAGGAAGGCTCCGGCCCAGAGTGCAGATCGTGATCCATCTTCAAGCACTTCTATCTGACAGGTTTACCTCATTATAATTGTACAAATTAGATACAAGCAAAATGTTTTATTATTATGTTTTTTTCATGAGTTTATTGGGTTAATTTCAATAATGTTTTTAATATTCTTGTTGCAGTCAATTGATCGGGGAAAGGCACCAGCAGTACAGGAGAACATCCATATGGAGGTGGAGTCACTATTATGTGATGATGACATCACATTTTCCACAAACCTTGCGGATATGATGAGGAAGGCCCAAAAAAAATGCAATCAAGAAATCCTTAAGTTGGTATTTGTAGTGCCTCAAACAGATGCGATAAGAGAAAGGGTTAGACTATTGTCTGAGAGAGCACAAAACTTGCAAGTAAGTTGTCATGAGATCTTTAATTATAACATAAGTTCATTCATGGTTTTATATTTTGTACCCTTTTATGTCATGAACTAAAATTTGTGTTGTTTTTACAGGATTATTTGCATCTTGATCATGCTGTTGGCCATGATCAAGGTACTACAAGTGTTTCCGGGAAGTAGGGGATGGTACAAGTGTCAATCATGATCTTCTTGTGCATACAACACTTTATCCGGCCCCATCATTCGTGCCTATATTGTCGACTGAAATGTCGGCAACACATACCATGCAGGCATTCGATAGTCCACCATCTGGCAGCGAACACATGCCACCACATGTGTCAATACCTGTGGATACAGAGCCTGCTAGTACTGGTGATGTTTTAGCAGCATTTCCTGGATCTTCCCGTATTACTAGTATGAGAACATTGCTGGTCACATTTTTGGTGACTGAGGATTTCCTTCCCATAAAGATAGAGAAGGTCCCAGGTACTTTGAAATGTTTTAATTATTATTATATATAATCCAATTGAAATTTACTTATTGATCACTCTTTATAGACTAATGATCCCATGATCATTTTGCAGGAAATGATGTTTTTTATAAATATCTAAGTGATATTACATTGGAGCTCTTCGGGCCCACCATACGTACATAGTGGAATGCCCAAAATCAAGATTTAAAGGATGAGCTCATTAACCATTTAGTTGTGTTGTTTGGTGATAAAACATTCAACCGAACCAAGGTCCTTAAGAAAGTTGGTACCTATCTAAAGTATGTGAGGGACCAATATAGGTCACATTTAGAGAAGAACAGAAAGTACGAGTGTCCCCCCATGATTCCAGAAAGGGAGTGGAAGGACTTGGTGTCGGATGGAAAGGAGAAGGCTGAAAAGAAGAAAGGAAAGACACCACTGGGCCAAGCAAGGTATGTGATACTATCAACAATTTAATCATATATTGATTACTCTTTCTTTTTACATAATCTAACGTATTTCAATTTTTTCATAGGCTGCCTGACACATTGAAGGCAATAAAGGCAAGACTAGAAAAACACGGGTAGCACAAACTTGGCTTTTGTGGTTATATGAAAACAACCGCATGATTTGTAAGTATCAATAAATGAACTATTGCATCCAAATAATAAATTGCAAACAATTTTGGTTTTATCACACCATGGAAGAAAAATTCATGATCGCATGCAAAAATGCAGGGCTTTGATTTCAATAGAGTGCCCACAGAAGAGGACCTGAAGATTTCCTTCCACCAAGGCTACGGAGCCCTGACTGGACAACTATGAGTCTCGACTGGGCAAACACAATATTCCACTGCATCAACTCAATAAAGTTTATTTCAAATTGAATACTTGTGCAATCTGTTCAATATTAATTTCTACCATAATAATGTGCCTATTTGTTTTACACATATAAGCAATGATAATACTGCACATGACACTGGAATGCAGCCTAGTGAGGGTGGAGTGCAACCTGCCGATGAAGGCCATGGTGTGCATCCCGGTACTGGATGTATTCATGTGCTATACAAAATGCAGTATGAATTAATACAATAAAACATCTTTAATTGCATTTGGTGTATTAATCAATGTAACCTTTCGTGTTTCAACTTTAGAGCATGTAGAGCATGATCAACATGTTGAGCATGATCAGGCTAGACAAGATTAGGAACATTATGTGGCTCCATCAGGTAAAGAGGACCACTCTAATGTTCTTTTAAACATATGTAATTGCAATTGGTGTATTAATTAATGTAATCTTTCGTGTTTCAACTCCAGATCAGGATTTAGAGGGTGTTCAGCATGCTCAGCATGAGGCTATAAGATACTATCGGGAACATGATGTGGCCAATTCAGGTAAAGAGCACCACTCTGATGTTCTTTTAATTAATGAAATACATGTAACAATAATAATAAAACATATCAATTTAACATTTCTTTGCTATTGCAGCAGACACCCCCTTGCAGCCGCATCCACGTTGTGAGTACACGACTAGGCATACATCAAGATCACGAGCAGAGCTCGGAACAACTGAAGGGGGGACAAATGATTTTGAAAATGATACTCTAGTTCAGCTTTATTTAGCTACAAAAAAAAAACAAAAAAAGAAGTGATTGTAATCATATTATGACAAGTTGACAACCATATTTTTGATAATATGTAAAAACTAAAAAAATGAATGTTATATGTTAATGAATGAATGTAATATTTTATTAATGGATGAGTGAATGAATTTTATATGTTATTAATGGATGAATGAATGATTAATGTTATATGATCGGGTATGGGGAATTGAGAGTGATGTGAGGGGGGGGAGGGAGGGGCCAAATGAGCTTCCACCTTCACATGGTTGGCCCTGTTAAGTAGAGAATATTAAACTATTCTCAAAACAAAGAGAAGCTCAATAAGGTAAGAAATGCACTTTTCAATATAAGAAATGCATCGTTTGAAGCATCAAATCAATATACAAAGATGAAAGAAAGTGCTAACTTTTCACTATGAACATTGTGTTGTGTGTGGATTTGGATCATAATGTAGTGTTTTTTATTTTTATTTTAGTGGTCTCTAAAATTTGACTTTTGTGCATAACAGGTTAGTGGAAAATTTGACAACTCTGAAGGGTTTAAAGGCTCAATTGAGATAGATACATGGATATTTAGATCTTTTTGTTGATGGGAGGCTTCCACTTAACCATGAAATTTTGTACCATTTGCAGGTATGCTAAAATATCTCTACTTACATTCATTCAACTTACTGTAATTTAATATCTGATCACAAAAATCTCCTGTTCATTATACTTACATGGATTTTCATGCCTTGTTCCAAAGCACATGTTTTAAAACAAGAAATAAGGATCCTGGCAAGGGTTAAGGAATTTGGTTTTACACCTGCCAATTGCATAGTTTACTTCATTCATCTAGCATATGTAATAAAATTAAAATATGTAAGTTTCAAATATGGCATTACATATCTTTTTATGAATTTTTGAAAGAAAATATCAAAATGGAGAAGTATTAACAAATTAATCTGCATAATTTCTAAGAGATCAGGGAATTTTTTTGCAAAGTTATCTTGAATATATTTAAGACAAAAGTAACTTATAGAGATTGAAGCAGAATATCGGTAGTCTAAAATCACCAGTCAACACATCTTAGTAGTATCTCAATTCAAGAGAACTAGGTCCACTATCCATTAGCCAGTAAAACAAATAAAATCAATTCATAAGATTATTCTGTTCTAATAGGGTTGACTAGTTGCTTCTTTCTTTTTGATTGTCAGGAAGTCATCAATATACACTTGTTTTCCCACCTTCTCTTGCCTCGTGGCCAAAGAGTTTCTACATAAGGCATCAAAGTAACCTTCAAGATTGACAATGGAAATGAGTACAAGGTCAGTATAACTTAATGCTAATTGGGTATGATTTTATTTGTTCAAGACCAATTTAGATTCATTTTCTGCTCACACTACTTTTATTTACATTTATGTTTTTCTAATATCCATTTTCCTTTACATTCATATTCTTCTATACATATTGTGTTTACAATAATGTTTTCCTTAATTTAATCTAGGGGAGAGGACCCAGTACCTGAGCAACTTTCAATGTCATGCTGTTAGGATTTACTGTGAAGCTAATCCAAAGTTTTTCATTGTTGTTCGAAGCCATATTGCAGTGCTTTCTCTAGGAAGCCCACATGATCCCCATCAGGTATCTTCTTTTTGTAGTCTCTAAATTTCTTAGAATAAATCAACAACCAGTTTGTCTAAATGTGGCTCCTTGTTTACACATTAATATCTCTTTTGGCAGCAATGGATCAAATTGGATTCATGGGGTCTTAAAGAGAAGGCTCTCAAACATGGAGAGATCAAGAGTGGGACCAGGTAAAACCATTCATAATCATGCTCATTTTGTTTTATTGACTTTCTAAGAGCTAAGTATCCAGGATAACATTATGTATTTTTCTATTGAATTTCCAGAGAGAATAATTTTGGGTTTGCAATCCTATTTTTTAATACACTAGCTAAGTATCCAAGATGCACTGCAGGTACTCTTTCTCACCAAATTGTTCATTTTCCACAAATTTAGATTCTAGTGTGTAGTTTAATATTCACTAGTTTGATTTTTTCTTTTTTAGCAAAATTAGAATCCAGTTCGTAGGTTGTGCTTGTTGTCCATGACAGTCCCCTTGATCTCATGACTCATCATAGGTATTATATTTTGCTCCAATTATTGATCAACATCAAATGTGGCCATCATAATATCATCCATAGCCTCCATATTCTACAATTATTCATTTCTCATTTCTCATACTTAGTAACCAAATAATGCAGACCTAGAGCTTGGACTATAAATATTGTATGCAAAAATTGATAAATCCCTGTCTCTATAAGCCTAATTAAACACAACAACTGACATGGTGTTTCATATTTTAAACAGTCATATGACTATCCTTTTTCTACCTTGTGAACACTTACTCAATGCATACAATAATTTATTGAAATGCAAAGTTGAATGGCCTCTTAACTCTTGACACTAATGTCATTGCATTTGTCCAAACAGGGTTAATCATATTGTGATCTAAATTTTCGTAATGAATTCTTCCAATCTGAGCATTGATGACAATCCATCTTGTCTTTTACTACCCCTATTAAATGCTCATCATCTTGGCACATCAACTTTCTCTCTTTGATTGACCTGACCTTATGTCCTGTCATTATCCGTATGGATGCACTTTGGAACCTACTGCATGACTTTTATATATCACCCAGAGTCACCCTGATATGCCTACATTTGAATGAACAAATTTTTTTTTTCTAAAAAAAACTGCATTGTTCCGTTGAAATTGCAACGAACTACAAAAACACCCGACGACCTTGCTATGTACCCAATGAACTTTCGTCATAATGACTTGCCTATTTCGTCACGAGTGTGATGAACTTTCGCAGTAATGACTTGCCTATTGCGTCGCACGTTCGACGCTCTTATGTCGCACGTGCCTCAGGCACTGTTCGTCAGTAGATCAACAACTATATGTCGTTGCTCCGACCCTTCAGCGATGGTATCTTGCAGGTGCTCCGAGTACTGTTCGTCAGTAGACCGACGATACAATCGTCTCCATCCCAACGAATGTATGTCGATGCTTTGACGTTTCAGCGACGGTATGCCACCCGTACTTCAGACATTTTTCATCTCTAGACTGACGAAAATTTCGTCATGGTTCCAACGAATGTATGACGTTGTTTCGATGCTTCGGTGACGGTGTTCCACCTGTGGTCCAGTCACTGCTCGTTGCGTGATCGGCGGAATGGGTGTCGTTGTTCTGACAATCTTTCGTCGGGAGGGTGATGTTTTATTGTCTATCGGGGAATAGACGAAAATTGAGCAACAACACTGATTTGTGCGATTCGTCGATCGACCGACAATAGATCGTCGAAATTCCGACGAACTGCTGTCGAAAATTGGGGTCAAATCCATTAGTGATTGATTTAATTAATTAATTCCTTTTTGGGGTTGAACGTGCAAATCAAGTTTGAATTTTGCAAACAAATTTGCATTAGTTTGATTTGATTTTTGATAATTGATCTTTGAATAGTTTGAATTAATTATTCAAAATTTTGAGGGAAAGTCTCCTAATTAAATTATTATGATTTAATAATTTAATCAACTTAAAGGAATAAGGTGATTTAGTGATGTAATCAAATAATTGGCATTATTTAATCAATCAAGACGAAATAAAATGAGATTAGGACTTTATTAAATAAATGTGATTTATTTAATTGGTCGAAATGATGAAACGTGAATTAATAAATTAATGTTGTTTTATTTAATCAATAATAGAATTAGGATTTTTAGGACTTTATTAAATAAATGAAATTTATTTAATTTGTCTGAAATGATGAAAAATTGAATTAATTAAATAATGTTGTATTATTCAATTAATAGAGGAATTAGGGTTTTTGATGTTGTTTCATTGTGGTGTGATGTGGGCACATTGCGGGATGATTCCAAGAAGATTTGAGACATTGCGAGATGATTGTGAAATGTTTTCAGGTGATTCTGAGATGATCAGAGACATTACGGGATGATTCTGAGTTGTTTTGGGATGATTTTGAGATGTTCTAAGAAATTATGAGATGATTTCAAGTTTTTCTAGGGTGATTTCGAGATGTTTTGAGACATTATGAGACAATTCTAAGATGTTCTGAGGTGATTCTGAGATGTAACAAGATGATTTTGAGATGTTTCGAGTAATTATGGGATGGTTTTGAGATGTTACGGGATGTTCTAAGATGATTCTGAGTTATTCTAAGATGTTACGAGATGTTTCAAGATGATTTTGAGTCATTTCAAGATGTTATGAGATGTTTTGAGACAAATCTGAATCATTTCGAGATGTTACAGGATGTTCCAAAAAAAATTTGAGTCATTTTGAGATGTTACAGGATGTTTCAAGATGATGTTTAATGTTGTTTGATGTTGTTTGATGTTGTTTGATGTTGTTTGAGGCTATTTTGAGGTTGTTCGATGTTGTTTGATGTGTGTGATAGGTATTAAGTCAATTTTACATGTCTACACTTTCTAAACCTTGTTTATACTTTAGTTGTAGTTGAAGACAATTAAAAGTGGAATAGAGGATGTCCTAGTTGTCAAAGGCATGCTCAAGAAGATTTTAATCTTGGTAACAAATGAAGGTTTCTTGTATTGCACACTTCTAATATAGGGGGCATGCTTGTACCCTATATAGAATTCTCCTACCTTATATAATAGGCTCTTTTTTATTGGGTGCATTAATACCCATACATAGATAATTGCATCTTATGTAAAACACTACTTCAAATCTCCAACTTGTTTATATTGGAAAAATGGGTGCTCATGAGTTGTTTTTAGGATTTTCCTCAATTAAATACCAAGGCTTATTAAATAATTTGTTTTGAATCTTGGGGTGTGTGAACTAAGTGTTGGTGTCCAATGGTTATGTTTACAATAAGAAAAAAATCTAATGTATGATGTTACAAGCTCTAGATTTCCTTGGAGGGTGTGTGATTAGAGAGCAAGTGCTCCTTTATAGGGCCTCGGTGATCTCTTCACTTTTCCTTAGAATATCCTTTCTAAAGATTTTATATGTTTTTAGACTTTTCATAAATAAATTAGAATGAGAGTTTCAAAAAATGAATATTCATTTAGATGGCAAAAGTGAATTCTAAAGATAATGGACATTACAACACACATCCATATCCAAGAGAATGAGAAAACAAACACTAATGCCCATTACATGTAAATGATAGAAAAATGATATGCATCAATGTAAAAACAAAATGAATGAACATGAGTGAAATATTTTTGTAGACACTAAAAATTGTCTTCGGCCTACAACCATATTTTTTCACTACTATTAGTCTAAACTAATTAAATAATCTTAGATTAACCTCTTTCTTCTAAGTTCATATTTATTCTTATCTATATTATTAAATAATTTTAATTATTTAATTATTCTAACTTGTATCTAAGGTTAATTGTTTAATTAGTTGACCACTTTTAATTAAATAATTGTCTTTGATTATTTAATATTTAATCTTGTTCATAATTAAATAAAATTTTAATTTATTTAATTATCTAATGTCTAAATTCTTCTATAGTTGAATAAATATTTTTATTTAATTAATTATCCATATGGGTGCAAATAAATAAATTTTATTTATTTATTATACGTACCTTATCTTTTTAATTTTTCCATTTTTCATTCATCAATCAACTATATCTTATCTTCGGAATCTAAATCTTTCCTAAATCATTAACTTTCCTCCATCTTAGAAACTTCATTTTTATTCTTTAGTTAACCCAATCTACAAATTGGAAAATTCGTAGGCAGATCTATTCATCAAAAAAATAAATATTATCTCTTCATGAATCGAAATGGAAAATTTGTATTTTGCAGTTAACTTTATTGATTTTTCAGTTATCTCAAGTCTTCATCCTCATCTTCCATTTGATTTTTTCTCAAAAAATCTATAAATAAGGTCATTCCTTCATCATTTGAGGATCTCACATCTTATGCAAATCAAATCTATCAAAATATAACATCAATCAAACCAATCAATCATCAATCATAGTGTTATACTATTGAGATCAAGCATCCACATCCAAAGATAAAGCAACATCATATCATTCTATTTGAGGTTTGTAGTGGGATCGATAAATTAGAGATTTAATTTGATTTTTTATTTATGTTTTCATGTTATTTTAATTTCTTATTTTCTCATTTCAATTCAATACATTTTGGTGAACCTGACGTGAATACTAACCTTTTTTCTAACCTTATTGTTTGCAAGTTTCTAGTGTTTTTCATCTTGAAGGTTGCAAGTACTTCTAAAAGGATGTGAAAATCAAACACTTTAGGAGATTTTTGAGGAGAAACAAACATCACGGTTGTGTCTCGAAGGGACAAGAAATAAATTTTCATATATAATAGTCCATATTTTGGTGTTGGATAATATTTAAAACTAAAAAAAAAAGCTTTTATTAGGCATTTTCTTTGTTAATCCGTACATTTGTACGTATTTGTACTTTTGGACTGTTAATTTATTTTTACACATCTTAATTTTTTTTTCATAATTAACTTTTCTTCATTTACTAATTAAAAAATTAATTAACAAAGGTTTAATCACTTGGTGAGACTTTTTACTCCTTTTTCGTAATTTTTGAAAATACCAACCTATAGTAAAATAAACATAACTTTCAAACCACTAATAAGATTCTCAAGTTTTTGTAGGTGTTGGAAAGATGATTCTAATGTGCATCTTGTGAATTAGGTCATTTATTCAAATTAGAAATCATAAATTATGTATAATCAATTAAATTGAGATTTTTAGTTTCAAACTTCAAACAAGCACATGCACGAACCTACTTTTTGGTGGTTTTTTAAATTTCATAAAAAAATCATGAGAATTCTAATGGTGTGCTTAGTTTTATGATTTAATTATTTTTTTATGTATTTTCACTAATCATTTAATGCAACATTTTTTTTTCAATGAAAGAGAAAAAGAACTTCTAACGAAATTGGTTTTGTGGGATGATATTAAGAAGACAAGTTTATAGACCATTTTATTTTTATGTGTTCCTTTCTTGTTTTATGTTTCTTTCAAATCATTGCAATGAAGGATTAAAATGAACCATACACATTTTGATTTGGTTAATTAAATAGAATTTTCTTTTAATCCTAAAAGAGTGTCTACAAATGCTCTTCTCTTGCATGCTTGCATGAGCTTATGAATTAGAAAAAACATTTTTTTCTTTCTTTTTATGGGGCTTGTTTAGGGATTTCATCACCCTAGAGGACGACCTCAACTCTAGTGTTTTGGTGAAGTACAAATAGTGGGGGGTGAATCAAAAGATGCACCTCTTGGAAGTTGTGAGTTTTTCATTCGGGATAAGCCCCAAGAACTTAATACCTTATGGAAGTGAAGGAGAAGGGAGGGTTACCCTCTTCTTTTGGTTGTTTGACTTTCTTACACTTTCAAATTCATGGATTAGGTCTCACGTGCCCTTATGGCATATAGAGGATTCCCCTAGAAATCCTATATAACATACTTTAAGACCTTTTAGCCATTTATTAGTGTGGTGCATAGTACAATATCATGCCCAAAGCTACTTACCATATGCCCCCTTGAGTAGAGATATAAATTCTTGGATTTAGCTTCTTTAGCCTCCTAGGGAGAGAGAAAAGGTGAGCATGTTATTGTATTGGGCCTATGACATTGAACCTCTAACTATCTACTCTCAAATGAAATTTATCTTACACCAATATTGGGATATTAACACTTTTTATGGTGGTCCTACACTAATTCAACACTCCTACTTAATTAATTCTAGGATTGTTCATGTGTTTTTTGTGTTTGCTTTGGTTAGAGTAAAACCTCCCCATTTGAAACCCAATGAAGAATTCATCCTTCTTGAGTCTTATATTTTTAATCTTCTATATTTTTATTAGTATAGGCTTTCAAAACCCCAAAAAAAACCAAAAATATTTTAAAAAACCAAAACATTTGAAAAATCCCAAAATCCAAAAAGATTTGAAAAACCAAAAATCCTAAAAAAAAGAAAAACCAAAAAAGTATTTGATTTTTTGTCCTTACCTCTTGCTAGGGTTTGGAATCCAATCATTATCTTCCAACTCAGCCATCATTTTCATCCAAACCCAAACTCTAGTAGCTTATCCATCCAAAAACAAAAACTAAGTATTTCACTTCCCATATCACAAGTAAATATTACCAACACTTCACAATGCATAAACACAAACATAATTACACCTCTTAACACATTGTCGCCAATAGAAATAATATCTTAACAATTTTAAAGTCTGCAACAACATATCACAAATCTCTAGGTTACTAGACATATCACAAATCTCTAGGTTACTAGACTCAAAAATACATACACAATGGAGGACATGTGTCCTTACCCCTTAAATGATAGAAGTACACAAACACCACCTAACCTATCAATACCAATCAACCACAATCCCTAATCAGCCATCCATATACCCTTCATACCAACAAACCATAATCCATAGTGACCTATACATCAATCCTCAATACCAATCAACCACAATCCCTAGTCACCCATCCATCTCTCATCCATACCAACTCCCAACATTCTAACCTACTTACCAACAACCTATAAGCCATAGTCATCCATCCATCTATCCTCAATATCAAGATTAATTCAATATATACCATTAATCCCCAGCCAACATCCATTAGTCATTCATATCCTAACCTTTCAAAGGGAAACCAATCTTCCATCCAAATCCTTCCACAACACCAAACCATATCGCAAATCCCTATCTCCCAAGCATATCCTAAATTGTCATCCCCATCACCAAACCAAGAAATTATTATAGCCTCCACCTCCTCTCACAATCATTCATCCACTAAGCCATTGCAATCCCCTCCTTCCCAATCCATAAATTTATAAAAAAAACACATATTTATCAATGATCTCCTGGGAAGAATAACAAAGAATGCTCAACTCTGATATTAAAAAAAGTTAGACAATCCCATCACATTGCTAATATTATATCATCCAACCCTCTTCCATAATCATACCCTCAATAACCTATCAAGGTAACTCAAGATCTTCCTATCTAAAACACTAAGTCCACTCAAGAAAATCCTATCATTGTCCAGAATCACATTCCATTGGTTGAACCATTAGATATATGTCAAGAGAAAATCCCAAATCATGATGAAATAACCTCCAACACAAATCAAGATCAAGTTACCCAAAATTTCCCCATAGATTATCATGACATACAAGCTAATCCCATCCTTGATCAAGATCCTACTTATAACATCCATGATAATCCAATCTTCAATCAAGATCCTATCCTTAATTCCATCCAGGAATCACCTCTAGATGATCATGATATCCAAGTTAATCCAATCTTTAATTAAAATCCCATCTCTAATCATGACATCCAAAATGAACCAATCTTTGATCAAGATCCTACCTTTGATCAAGAAATCCAAGATGATCTCCCCATCCACCTTTATGGAATCCATGATCATAAGATTATAGCTAATCCTATCCATAGTCTAATCACCTCCATTTCCCAATATGAGACACTTGCCTCCCTTGGACACATAGATAATCAAACAAATGATATGGATCAAAGTAGACAAGAACATAAAGAAGCTACTATGGATCAAATTAAATAAGAAGATAAAAAATCCACTATGGATCAAATTGACATCCTAAATGATCAAGAAGCAATAAGTGACGAAGGAAGAATCCAAAATATCCTATCAACTAGGATCATCTACTTTTATGAAATCAAGATTTCTTGTAGATGAGAAAATACCAAGCAATTCCAACTACATAATATTGGGTTAGCATCTTTCTTTCAAAAAAACAAAGACATTATCATAAAAAAAATATATTAGAGTATCTAGTATCAAGAAAGAGGACTAGGCCTATATGAGCAAGGAATTATAGAACCAGTACAGTTTCATGAAAATCTTTGATATCCATTCTTGGTTATTATTCAATTAACAAATCAAATGATGTTAGTGATACCTTCATGATATTAGTGGAAACTTTGTCCAATAAAAATATAAAAATAGGGGCCATGGGTAGTCCTTACCATAAGGTTTCTTCCAATACTCCTTCCATCCACACCATAAACCATCATTCCAAAATTGTTGAACCTATCAATTGGAACCAACAAAAAAAAAATTATTATAAATACAAAGTCCAAAATCAAATATCAAAATCCATTGAATCCAACAAAAATGGAATTTGAAAATGAAGTTAAAATGAATCCCAAAGAAAAATGGATCAAGCAAAGAAAAGAGTCCAAATCCAATAGTCAATCAAAAGTGAAGCCACAAGAAAAGAGGTCTCCTACATATAATAATTGTCCACCTCCTTCAAGTCATCACATAAGGCATATAAAAGTGTTGGTTCCAAACACTATCCTAGTCCAAAATCTAAACTCTGTCATCCATTATCCCAAGTTAGGAAAATAAAAATCACTACATTTAAACTTCCAAATAATCCATCCACATCTACCATCACCGATCATAATCAAACATCTTATTTAAAGTCCAAAAATCCTAGTTCGCAAATCCATCGCATCTTGGCAGCCACACTTTATCATAAGGACTCCCATGGCACTCTATCACGATGTACGTATTTTGATAAGGTCAAGCCTAATATCAACAAGGATCACAATGACATCCATAAATTGTATACAAGCACCATGATCTTAACAAGGCAAATCCTCAATAGAGGTCACTATTGGTATATCATGACACCAACATCTAAATCAGCACCATCAAAGGATTTAGAACTATGGATACCTAAAAATTCCCTAGCATGTGAACTAGCATTTTAACACTAATATTCATCTTTCCTTAATGATTAAAAAATGTTCAATTATTTAATTATTAAATAAAATCATATTTCCACTATTAATTAAATGACTTTATGTTATTTAATTAATTATTTTATTAAATAAATAAATCTTATTTATTTAATTATATCTTTAATTCAATTAATCTTCTTGATTAGTTAAATAAATCCTATTTATTTAATTATATCTTTAATTCAATTAATCTTCTTGATTAATTAAATAAATCCTACTTATTTAATTATATCTTTAATTTTTTATTCTTCTTGATTAAATAAATAAATCATATTTATTTAATTATATCTTTAATTAACATTCACACACTCTTCCTAAATTAAGTAACTACTTTAATTATTTAATTATCCCTGTTCTCTCAACATTATCCATTCATCATGAATAAATAAAATATTTTATTTATTTATCTAATTTCCACTTGAACATTCCTCCAATAATTAATTAATTATATCACGAATTGTTTCCTCAAAACTTAACTGACACTCTCTCTCAGTTAACTGATATTGACTAACCACTCTTTTGATCAGCCAATTCTCTTAACTCCCACTCACTCCAAGTCTTTTGATCAATCAATTGGCTTACCTCTTGAATCAATATCTCATGAAACCAGTTAACTGAAATCTTGCAGCCAATTGCAGACAGTTAATTAGGCAATCAATTTCTCTCATTCATTCTCAGCCTTTGATCTTAAATCAACACCTCTTAATCTAGGTCGTTGATTCAATTTCCTAAATTCTATAAAATAACCCTCATCCCTCTCATAATTCATTTGGAGAATTTGTAGAAAGGTCGTGTTAGATTGATTATTGGAGCAAATTGAGCAAACATATACTTGCATACTAGATCATCATTGTTATCACACTTTTGTAATCACAGAGGCTTCGTATTAAATCAAGCAATCCAACATCCATCTTCAACACAAACACACTCAACCATGGGATGGTATGCTTGTAGTTTTTGAATTCATTTTGTGTTTCGTTTGTTTATACTAACCTTGTTTAGATTCTTAAGCTTTGCAATTACATTTCATGGGTAAGTGGGTCTTGTCATCTTGTTTTGAATTGATTTGAATTCATTTCATTGTTACTAAATTCTATGATCCATATTCCCCTTACAAAAATTGGCACGCCCAGTTAATCTTTTGAGTGTTTTTTAAAGAATTTTGCAGGTTACAGCCAAGAATTCGATTAGAACCCATCATATTATTTTAATCATAAAAAATGGACACACAAATTTTTGTAAAACCATTTTTGGGTTTTGTAGACCTCACTCTTACCTTTCTGTAGATTTTCATGGTTTTTAATTTCATGAAAAATTAAAAAGTTATCACAATTTTAGTTTGCTATATTTTTTTATAAAAAATTGTTGCTAACCTTTAAAAATTCATGTGTTTCATTCATCTCTAATAAATTCTACATGTTGAGTTTTAGCAAAAGGTTTTTGGATTTTGCAAATCTCCATTTTATCTTTCTGAAACATTTGACAATTTCAAATTTGATGCAAATTTGAGAAAGTTTATGCTAGTTCAAAATGTTGCTATAATTGGTCAAGAAAGGTAAAAAGTTGTCAATCTTTTTTTTCCTTTTTTTTCATTTCTTATTTTTTTTCAGTAGAATAAGGTTTTTCTTGTTACTAATATCTTCATTTTCAGCTTGTGGAAAATAGAGGATAAACTTTCACATTTTCAATTTGGGCTTTAAAATGAATATCACATTTATTTTTGGTGCTTATGACTTGGCATGTATGCCTCACATTTCTTTTTTGGTGCACTAAAATTGAACAATGTAACTTGAACACTTTGATTTGGTGGCACTAAAATTGGACAATACAATTTGAATGCTTTGATTTGGTGCTTTAAAATGAATTCATTTTCTATTGGTGCACTAAAATTGAACAAAACAACTTGAACACTTTGATTTGGTGCACTAAAATTGAACAATACAACTTGAACTCTTTGATTTGGTGCTTTGAAATTTCCTTGGTGCACTAAAATTGAACAATACAACTTGAACACTTTGATTTGATGCACTAAAATTGGACAATACAACTTGAACACTTTGATTTGGTGCTTTAAAAATGAAGTCATTTTCTCCTGGTTCAATAAAATTGAATAAAACAACTTGAACACTTTGATTTGGTGCACTAAAATTGGACAATACAACTTGAACCCTTTGATTTGGTGCTTTAAAATGAATTCATATTCTCTTGGTGCACTAAATCTAAACGATACAACTTGAACGCTTTGATTTGGTGCATTAAAATTTACCTACAATTGTCACATTTGATTTTCGTATCTAAAATTGAACATTTCATTTTTCGTGTCTAAAATTGAACATTTCATTTTCGTGTCTAAAATTGAACATTTCATTTGGACTCAAAATATGATTGCAATGACAACAAATTGGTTTATGGAATTTTGTATGAATTTTTTAAGTCTCAAATATTTGAATTTGGTGTTTATAAAACACGAATTGATATCTATAAACACCTCATTTGGGCCTAAAATCAAATTACAATTAATTATCCACTATGTCTACCATGATTGGCAAGCCAAGTGTGTATCATCTCCCCCTACATCTTTTGACAATCGTGGGCGATGAGAAACACTTTGGTCTCTTTGCATTTTTTACATCATTCCCTTTTAGATCAGGCCTACTTATGAGACACATCCCAAAAGGAGAACTCAAAGGAAACCCAAAGTGGGCTTTCCCTCGAACCGCTATATAAATAAGTTAAGGCAAAATCTAAGATTCAACTAAAGAGTACCTTGCCAATAGTACCATTTAGAAAGGGGAGGTACCCAGGTGGTATATAGCACCCCTAATAGGATTGGTTAAAGCCTTAAGTATCTTGTTGGATGCTCGCAAGGTGTCAAGTCCTCAAACAACTACTAAACACCTTATTGTAGTCACCCACCTTGTTGATTGACTGTGTATTGGTGACATTTTCAATGCAAGGGATGTGTACCACAACTTGAATGTTTTACTCACCATATGAACTCCATTGAGATGAGACATAAATCTCTAGCTTAGCATAAGCTACTTGTAGCTTTCTATGGAAAGGGTGATTTGGATTATCCGTCCATACCAGAAGGCCCCTATCTTTCCACTCTTGTAAAGAAAAAAGTGTATACACTTTGCATGTCCCTTCCCTTGAGTTGAAGAAGATTCCAAGTTGGGGCTTGGAAGTGTTACCATTGGCTTTGACCTTAGGGATAAAAATGCTTAAATTTTTTTCAATGTGTTTTACTAATGTAAATTGGATTTATTTTAGCCTATCAACATTCAAAACATTATTATCAATTCATACACTTTGTTTGCTATGTTTTATCACTTTTTTTATCTCAAAAACATTATCTCAGACATCAAGCCAAAAAGACATAAAAAAATTAAAGTTATCAAATAAACTACCATCAAAAAACTAGAAACTGTTGAAACAAAGTCGCTACTATCAAATTTTTCCGCTATTGACTTAGAACAATACCATTATTGTTGTAAAATATTACTGAATTCGACCTCATATGTGCTCATTATTGTTCATTTGACCATTATTTCTATCACTGGTTGCATGGTAGTCACTGTCAAAACAGAGTTGCTTTTGTAAAATTTGTTGTAGTTCTCCTAAAAACAAAACCTCTATTGTCCTAAAATCTTTTCGCTTTTGTCCTAGAAAAAATCCGATATCATCCTACTTGTTGGAATATCTCAAAATTTGACAAAACTACTTTTCAAACATTGGCTTAAAAACTTTATTCAGTTATTGAAGAACATTATCATCATTGGACCTATCATTCACAATCCATCATCACCATCCTACACTTTGGACTTTGTTTAGATAAGGGTTGGTAACTACCATATTTTGGACACAACATCAAAACCAAACTTGCACCATATTCTATCATCATCACCATCAACAACCAAACATCAAACTAGTCTTGGACACATGTTGAACACAAGAAATTAAACCATCTTGTTATTGTTTTACAACAACCTTTACTTGCAACCTCATAGCTAGTTCAATTAAAGCAATCACCATATCCTCTAAAACATAGAAAAACATCAATTTGAGTCTTGTGAACTTTGTGTTCTAAACTAGCATCAAATCAAAACATAAAACATACATTCATACTCTTATCCTAGGGTGTGAACATCCAAACATCATAGCATCATTTATCAAACAACACCCAAAATTGGCTCATCTCCTCATCATAGGGTTTAGTAGAAAAATCTTACCATCCAACATCAAACTTGATCATCCAACTACCCTAGCATCAATCCACAACAAACAAACAATAATCGTTTTCCAAAATTTATACACACATCCCCTTTGTATGTAATTTTGAATAAAATCTCAAATCAAAACGTCATCCCATAAGTTGTTATCTCAAACATACCAAAGTCTTTCGAGTTCATTTATGACTACAATGAGGTATCAACATAAAAATAAAATGGAAGCCAACAAAATCAGCTCTTGTGTACCAAACACCAATACCACCAATGAGGAATCTCAAGCATGGGGTTACGATCCTAAGACATGCTCAACTCCCAAAGAATAGCCAATGTTCAAAAATCAACCCAATCAACCACCTAGTGATGCTGACATTCACCTTAAAAATCAAGATAGAATTGCTAGGAAACAAAATCAACCTCCTAATCCTGTAGATATGATCATAGAGGAATATGATAGTGACAAGGAAGTCACTGAAGAAGTACTTTTAGAACACTCCCAAGATCCAAAAATGCATAAATTAATGGACAAAATAATTGGGAAGGATCCAAACACATATTTCCTCAAACTTGGACAAAGTGATGCAAAGCTACCTACAGACTTTAACGTTGAAATTCTTAAGGATCCCAATCTCATTCCTTTGGGAGACCAATTGGTGGTGAGAAAAATACCCAAAGCAATGGTAGATCTCAAGATACCACCATTGTTCTCAGAAGCACATATCAATGATCAATATTTCCCACAAAATGTGGAGAACCCATTGTATAGACATTCTTCACAAATTGAACAAGTTGTGGTAGCTCAACATGCTCAAGAAAATCCAAACCTATTGATGAGCCACAACATTCCACCACACAACATGGAAACTAATACAATAGGACCCAACATATACAAGACATGTTGGAACACCCAACAACAAGGTCCTAATATTACTAGGTAAAACGTGGGAAATCTTCCACCAAGACAACCACAACATGTAGTGAACTAACAAGGTAATAACCCTTTCTAACCATGACTACATGTTAACAACCCACCTCAAGGACAAAACATATATCAACAACCACCATAAGATCAAAGCATGTACCAAGGAAACATTCAAAATTAAACTCAATACATACATCAACTACAATACTATGATCCTAACACGCAATATCAATATGGATCATCATCTACCCAAAATCATCAACACCAAATGTACATTTCAGCACCACCAAATGTCAATACCCAACATCAAATGTATGTTCAACCACAAAAAAAAATACACCTTCAAAATCAAGCACCAAATCCTCCACAACACAACATTGGTGCACAAAAACTTCCATCACAATATCAAACCTACACACCTCAACAACAACACAACACACCTCAACAAAAAATATACCTCAACAACAACATAGCATACTTCAACAAAAACACAATATGTACCTCAACAACACAACATACCTCAACATCATACCCTCCATCCATAACACACCCACATCAGTCCTCAAGGACCCCATCCATCATCCTACACTCACATGGCCCAAGGGCTCTCATATATACAAAACCCACAATATAACATACACAACATTGTGCGGAAACAAGGTTATAATGTCTCTCCTTATCAAATGAACACACCAAGTGATGATGTAACCTTATAGATCCAAAATCTAAACCAAAGGATATCAGACATTCAAATTGGAAAACCAAAGAAGAGCTATGCTCTATAAGACATATTTCCATATCCCTTTGATCAGTCCATATCTATGATACCCTTCCCTAAGAACTTTGAAATACCAAAAAATGACAAATACAGGGGAAGAGGAGATCCAATAGAACACGTGTGATAATTCTCAGTAGCTTCCATGGATGTACAAAACAGTGACACCTATTTAGTGAGTACTTTCCCATGAAGTCTTGGTGGTGTCGTTATTGAGTGGTTCTCTCATCTACCGCTTGGTATCAAAACCTTTGTTGAGTTGTCATACAAATTTGTTAACCATTTCTCATACAAAATAGATCAAGACATAACAGTCCATGATCTATACAAAATTAAACAAAGTCAAGTGGAATCAGTTTCTTCATACCTACAAAGATGGAGACATAAAGCTATAAAATGTAAATGGCCCATTCTTGAGAAACAACTCATGGAAATTTTTCTCTAACATACAAGTGAACATTAGCTACTAGCTCACCAAAATCCTCAAAATCAAACATACCCAAAATTCCTCAACACCAAATGTATGTTTCAACACCACCAAATGTCAATACCCAACATCAAATTTGTATTGAACCACAACAAAACACACACCTTCAAGGACCCAATCCTCCACAGTGCAAAATTTGTGCACAACAAACTCCATCACAATATCAAACCTACACACCTCAACAACAACACAACACACCTCTACAACAAAACATACCTCAACAACAATGTAGCATGCTTCAATGACAACACAACATACATCAACAACAACACAACATACCTCAACAACAACATAATATCCTCCATCCACAACACACCCACATCGGTCCTCAAGGACCCCATCCATCATCCTACACTCACAACATGGCCCAAGGGCCCTCATATATACAAAACCCACAATATAACACACACAACATTATGGGGAAACAAGGTTATAATGTCTATCCTTATCAAACGAATACACCAAGTGATGGTGTAACCTTACAAATCCAAAATCTAAACCAAAGGATATCAAACATTCAAATTAGAAAACCAAAGAAGATCTACACTCTATAATACATATGTCCATATTCCTTTGATTGGTCCATATCTATGATACCCTTCCCTAAGAACTTTGAAATACCAAAATTTGACAAATGCAAGGGAAGAGGAGATACAATAGAACATGTGCATGAACTCTTGATAGCTTGCATGGATGTACAATATAATGACACCTATTTAATGAGGCTTTTCCCTCAAAGTCTCGGTGGTGCGGCTATCAAGTGTTTTTCTCATCTACCGCCTGGTATCAAAACCTTTGATGATTTGTCATACAAGTTTGTTAACCATTTCTCATACAATAGAGCAAGACATTACGATCCCTGATCTATACAAAATTAAACAAAACCAAGGGGAATCATTTGCTTCATATATACAGATATGGATACATAAAGCTATCAAATGTAGATGACTCATTCCTGAGAAAAAACAAATGGTAATCTTTGTCTCTAACATACAAGCGTACATTAGCTACTAGCTCACCATGTTGTGCCCTAGTAATTTTGAAGAAACCATCAAAAAGAGTTTACTCATTGAAAGACCTCTCATAGCAAGGGGAGTCATTAAACTATATAACAACAAAGACGAAGCTTCTAATTCTAATGACAAACCTAAAATATGGGGAAAGAACAAGAACATTACCAACGATGGGGTGGTAAATGCCAAATTTGTGTGAAATGTAAAACCTCCTAGTAATGTAAAGAATAATGTCCAAGCAGCTCAAGAAAATTATCCTCCAAATAGCACAAAAAATAACTAGATTACATATCCTCAAAATAACCAGCAAAAGAACTAGCAAACAAATCAAGGTCGAGATATTCAAAGAGGGACACCAAGATAAAACAATCAAACTAGGAGAAAATTCACTCCATTGGGAGAAACTCTTGAGGTAGTTATGCATAAACTCATCGAAAAGAACCTTATCAGGCTTCCTAATATAGATAAAACAACTTATGATGAACCAAAATTTAAACTCCCTTGGTACAATGAGAATGATTGATGTGAATTTCACAAGATCAAGGGTCACACAACAAATAACTGCATAATACATAAATCAACGTACAAGACTTGATAAAAAAAGGAGAGGTTGACATTGAACATTGTCTTGGGCCCTCCAATAATAGAGACATGAGAATATACAAGGATCCAATCCCTGATCATTCTAGGGGAAATGAAAAAGGTAAGGGACAAGATTACAGAAAAGCTAACTTCACCTACGACAAAGTCATAGGAACCATTTATCAATTTGATCAAAATATGAATGTTGTAACCATACTAGGCAAAAGTACCAAGTGTAATGTGACTGCATGAAGAGGAAAAGTCACAATCCAAGGAGCCCCACTTCTATCCAAAGTCACCATCAAGCCTTCCATTGACTACAACATTGTTGACCAATTGAAGAAAACTCCAACATTAATCTCTATCCTTGAGCTTTTAAAGTTATCACCAACACATAAAGAGATCCTGGAGAAAGCTCTCATTGAACCTTTAGTGCCTAATGAGCGTAACACTGGTCAATTTCAAGTTATGGTTGGTACCATCACTTCACCCCATCACTTGGTCTTTTTTGAAAAATACCTTCCCCAAAGAGCCTTTCATAATCAAGCTTTTTATCTTGAGGTTTGTGTCCATAAACACAAGATCAAGAGAGTCCTAATAGATGGAGGTACAAGATTAAACATATGTACCTTAAAAATGGTAAAGAAATTAGGATATTCTAATGACATGATCGATAAGAACAAAAGTTTATCACCATAAGGGCTTATGATGATATGGAGAGAAACTTTGAGGGAACAATAAGACTGCCAATCCAAGTAGGGACAACAATAGAATAAACAACTTGTTAGGTACTGGATCTTGAATTACCCTATAACCTTCTCTTGGGGAATTCATGGATCCATGCAATGCAAGTGGTCCCTTCAACCTTTCATCAATTCTTAAAATTTCCTTACAATAATAAGGAAGTTACAGTATACACCGATCCTGAACCCTTTCATTATTACACAAATTTGGAGGAGAAGTACAAAATGCTCCTTCAAATACCTAGTAATGGCATATCATTCCACTCATTTTCCTATATTGATCCAACATAACTTCATTCGTCCTCCACTTCATCTACATCATCCGATCCTCCAAAATTTAACCTCAAGATCCAAGTGCTTGACAATGGCTACATAGAATACCATTTCAAATAATCCTTCTATATTGGAGAGCTTCCCCATCACCAAAATCCTATGGGAAACCAAAGAAAATAAAACATATTCAAGTTGTCACCTATGAAGTCAAACCTACAATCTTCACCAAGTGGGGAGACATGAAGGATGAAATGGTATTCAAAGAGGACCTCTCATCATGGCTCTATAAATAACAACAAGAGGAAAAAAAAAAACTACATCCCCTTCCTATGGATCTTAACAATAAAGGTTATCAAATAGCAAGAAATATGGGATACACTGGAAAAGGTGGCATTGGTCTACACAAACAAGGTATGAGAGAATCCATCATACTATAAAAATGTAAAAAGAGCATGGGACTAAGTTATGGTTCGACAGACGTGGTTACCCCAAACATTGAAACTACCTCTTAGCAAGAAATAGCTCCTTCCACTGACATTGAGACATTGGATAACTACCATATTGAAACAGATTCCAACAAATAGGAATGGGAATCTTACGCATCTAGTGATTATGACCTAGATACCCTTTGGGGAACTAATAAATCTACTATCCTTACCCTTACCACATCCTCCATAAGTTTTTTCGATAGCGATGATAACCTGCCCTTCACCCACAGTTGATCGATTGGGATCAACAATGTCACGCACCTGTTGTTGACTTATTCTAGAATAATGAAGCTATTATTGAGCTCATGGGAATTCAACATGGTATATCGAAAAGAGATCATGAGGCCAATTTTTCATAGAACTAGAAAAAGGAGCATACTTTGGAGGGGATATTGCATCCTTGAGTCGCATAATTGAAATAAAAAATATAAAAAATCAATATGATATCCCTTAGAGAAAACTACAATGTGGATCTATCGGATCATGAAAAAGGAAAAACAAAAGACATATATGAGGGTGAAAACCTCTCTGAGGCACCCGAAGATGAAGGATTCAATCTCCCCATCATAGAGTATGAAGACTAGTTAACAACTTTGGTTGATGGTTTAGAACCTATCAATGTGGGAACCACAAAGGCACCTAAGGTAACATATTATGTAGCTTCCTTAGATCCTAAGGAAAAGGTAAAATTCTCAGCATTCATCAACAAATGTAAGATCAATTTCGCCTAGACATATGTAGATCTGCCTAAGCTAGATCCAACTTTGGTGGTACACTATCTAAAAATATTCCCAGCATCAAAACTAGTTAAACAAAAGCTTCGCAAGATACACCCATAAATAGCACTATTAGTCAAGGTGGAGCTTCAAAAACTACTAAAAGTGGGATTCATTACACCTATAGACTATCCTGAGTGGGTAGCCAACTTCATATTGGTATCAAAAGCCACTGGGAGAATATGGATTTGTACATACTTCAAAGATATTAATAAGGCATGCCCTAAGGATGACTTCCCCATTCCCAACATCGACATAATAGTGGATCTAACTGTTGGACATTAAATTCTTTCCCTAATGGATGGCTTTTTTGAGTACAACTAGATAAAGATAGCCCCTGAAGATAAACACAAAACAAATTTTACTTGTGCTTAGGGAAATTTTTGTTGGAACTTCATGACATTTGGTTTAAAGAAAATAGGAGCCACATATCAAAGAGAAATGACAGCATATTCTATGACT
The DNA here is from genome assembly GCA_007115665.2 of Sequoiadendron giganteum. Taxonomy (NCBI): domain Eukaryota; kingdom Viridiplantae; phylum Streptophyta; class Pinopsida; order Cupressales; family Cupressaceae; genus Sequoiadendron; species Sequoiadendron giganteum. The sequence goes on along the minus strand of CM021108.1, from coordinate 430,624,183 downwards.
TGTTACACATCACCATGGAGGACTATGTAGACAATTTTTATGGCTAAATTAGTCATAATACATGAACACCTGACTAACTTAGCTAGGATATTTGACAGACTAGAAGAATATAACTTGCGGCTAAATCCAAAGAAATGTGTGTTTAGTGTAACATCTGGGAAACTATTGGGTTACATTGTATCTAGAAGAGGTATCAAGTTGGATCTTGCAAAGGTCAAGGCTATCCTAGAAATGCCTCCCACAAGAACATTGAAACAACTACACAGTCTACATGGCAATCTTCATTCTATCAGAAGGTTTAATGCATAGCTAGCAAATAAATATCATTCGTTCAAACACCTCATACATAAAGATGTAACATTAAAATGGGATGAAAGGTGTGATCAATCTTTTCGACAAGTAAAGGATTATTTTCTCACTCCCCCTATACTGATGCCTCCAATTCAATATAAAGCAATGATTTTATGTGTAATCACAACAACAACACCTTTGGGAGCTCTGTTAGAACCCAAATTTTCCATCGAAAACCTATATGATTTTCCCATTTGGAACCTAATATTTCACTATCTTTTCATCAAAAAATCATTTACTACCTTTCATAAAACTAAAAATTCCCATTATCGTTGCCATATTTTATAGCCTATACCATTTACCGCTTTACCACAGCCTTTTTAAAAGTGGCTCGCGGTATAGTGGTGAAGGTTAAGCGTAGTCATGATGAATGTTACCACTATACCACACATAGTCTTCAAAAAAACCTCGGTGGCGCGGTGACAGTCAATGGTTAAGCGATGAATGAAAACTGGCGGTGGATGGAATGGATATCGCGCAACCATGCTTAGAAAGAATAGTCATCATGGTATGGTGGTGGCAGTTAAGCATAGGCAAACATAACTGTTACCGGTATACCACACGCGGTCAAGCCACAGACCAAGGTAGCGCGGTAGGCGGTGAGTTAGCAGCGAGGAGCATTGTTACTATAGTACCATTGGCAGTCAGAAACCCACAGTGGCATGGTGGTCGGGCGGTAAGCAATGAGGCGACAATCAAGATAGTTACCGCACAACCGCACGCAGTTAGTACAGACGACACAGTATGGCGGTAGTGGTTACAAAGTGGTCAGTGAAGGCTTACCGCTACAATGCGCACAATCAAAACATAGACCGCGACATCATGGTGGGTGGTGAGATAACCAACATGATAGTTAGTGGAAGGCAGAGGCAGATAGAGGCTGGCAGTTAAGACAGTTACCGCTCAACCGCAGGGGGTTCAAATGGAGACCGCGGTGATGCGATAAGCAGTGAGCCTGGCAGTAAATTCTAGTACCGTGGAACCACTGGCAGTGAAGACAAAGACCACGGTAGCACGGGTAATGGTGGAGTTGACAGTGAATGCCAGACACCGCGATACCGCCAGAAGACAGAATAAAGCTCACGGTTGAGCGGTAAACGAAATAAAATCCACGGGAAAGTAAAATGTGAAGAGTGGTCAAAGTATTGAAATGAAATAAAATGCAGAATTATAAAATATTTAATTTTTCGAAAGGGAACTTAATTAAATATTTTTATCTCTATCATAAAATGTAAATGACTGTAACAGGAAAATGAAGAGTTGTGACTCTTGGTATGTATTGTATAAATATTTGAAAAATCAATTATAGAGAAAAAAGAGGAGACAGTAGGAATTAGATTTTTCTGGCTGGGAATGTAAAAAATGTATAGATCTTTCTTGAAACAGAGAAATGGAGATTAATGTTTTTAACTGGTGAAAACCCTCCTGTTTTAGTTGTTGTGTTGCAATAATTTACATTCTTTTATCTGGTTCTCTCCAACTTGAGATCCTTTAATTTTTTAAATCAGCATATCAAGTATAATCTTTGATTTATCAAAATGTATTCCCATTTTGTGTGATTTTTATTTGTTGGTGTCTATAAGTCAGAATTAAATCCCTTCAAGTAAGTCACTGCAATTTTAGGATTTATTTTGGGTAGTTAAAGAAGAACCAGGTTAAGAAACATTCCAGCACTATTTATGTAAGACACAAATAAATGAATTTGTATGCCAGTAATTGGAATTTAATTTTCAAAGTGCCTAACAACTAGAATTAAACAAGAGAAGGAAACACACATAATTCTTAATTTTTGACTCTATTGCCCATGTGGATAGAAGGCACTGATCTGCCTCAACCCAGAGAATTAACTTTATATTCAAACAACCTTTTCAAATCCTTCTTTTGTGCAGTAGGAGTAGGTGTAGTGTTTTTATCTGTCCACTTCCATTTGCCATTGTGGGTAGATAGTTTAAATAGGAAATACATTTCAATCTGCATCATTCACATAGGTTCACCCATCTTGGTCTAGCAAAACCTAAAGAGAAGAAGGTTCAATTGCATCAATTGGCCTTGTACGTTGGCCAAAAGCATTGTGAGAGCTTGGCAACCTCTCGTGGTTCAAAGCTGCGTTTTTGAGACCCAATAGTTTGGCGACTCCGCTGGGGAATCACTCAAGAAGATTTTTCAGCCTTTCCATTTATAGAGTCAACAAAGTTTCACAATTTTTTTGGAGATTCCATTGGGGCAAACCAAAACAATCCATTTCATTTTCCTACTTTTTGGAAAAGTAGGTGGTGACTCTGTTTCATTTGATAAATAATGCATGGGTGTTGTGAAGTAGTAATATTTTGTCATGATGGCAGAAGAAGAAAAGAGACAACAATCAATGAGAGAGTTGAAGGAATTGAGACAACAAAGGTTGCAATTAGAACAACAGATGCTACAAGAAAACCAACAATTGCTGCAATTGGGAGTCAAAGGTACTCCAAGTACATCACCAAATAGGCCATCATATAGTGAGAATGAAGACATAGATGCTAAGAGATCTTGGACACCACAGGTACCACATGATGCAACTGAGAATTTTGGTAACAAAGGTAATGTACTCTATTCACATCATAACACTTTTGATGAGTATTTTCAAATCCAAGAAAGAAACAAAAGTCTTATGGATGCCTTTTTTGATATAAGGAAATATAAGGGAGAAAGAGTTCTTTGTACAATAGGATGGCAGACATCTGTATGCAATTATGTCCTCATTATAGGCCTACAAGACCCACATTTGTTGCACAAATTCTAAGAGCATCAGAGCCTGAATCAATTTATTGGTCAAAATCATTAAAACAACAAGTCTTTGATGTAGTAAATAAATTTATTGATTCCATGCTTGGGACACTGTACATGGATACTGGCAATAATAAATCTAGTAGTGATATCATGGATGCTCAAACAATGCAACAAACAAAGGAAGTGTGTGTTACTAGGATTTCTAATGATAATTTCTCAGATTTGGAGGATGATTGCAGCATTGATGATATTGGTGGGGACACATCATCTGGGGAGTACATCAGCAATGCTTCAAAAGCTGAAATAGAAGAAGATATCATGCCTTCCAATAATGAAGATATGGATATTTTATCCTGCATAACAGATTGTAAGTCAAATTATGAAGATGAAATTGTGGATGTTGATCTTCAATAGAGTGATTGTTGCAGTTCTTATGAAGATCAAGAGGTTGGAGACATGGTAGAAGATATGGAAGCATAGACCTGTTCACTCAGCAGTGAGCAAGTTTCAGATTTACTAACTCTTGAATGCCAGAAGTATGCACATAAAGATGATTCTAGAGTTTTTTTCTAGCCTATATCTGCTTTGATAGTGAAGATACTATGTGTAACAATTCATATAACCCCATGTGCATCTCTCACAGTGATGAGGAGTTCTTTGAAGCTGATCAATAATCCATTTGTGTCCAAGAAGATGTATGTGACTTGAATGAATTTTTCCTGCAAGAAAAAGATACTTGTTTGCATGTTATTGATGATGAGTGCCAACATTTGTTGATTCAAGTATGTGTAAGGATGGTTGTATGGATCAGAGGTATGTGTCAATGCCAACTGATGATAGAAAAGAAATGGAAAGTAATTTTGATTTGATTATTTCAAAAGATGTTGATGGGATAGAATTTTTTGATTACCAAGAAAAGCATTCAGATTTTCAGGTCCCAGTACAGCTACTTGATCATTCAACAACATATGACCATGAGCATGCCTATTAATGTTTTGTTGAATGTGGATTCACTTTGTATGCTGAGGGTGATAAATATTTTTCATATGATAATAAGAATGATGAAATGTAGAGGGGCGAAATGAATATGAGTCAAGTTGAATACAATGATTTCCTGAAAGTTTTTAATGACAGTGCATGTTGCAGGGCAGGTGGATTGGATAGTTTCAAAAGAAACCTGATGAGCTCTAAATAGATTAAGGTCTATGACAGAGGAAAGTGTGGGTTCTTCTTTTGGGGTGACCTGGGGCCATCCCTTATGGTTTTATTTTTGAACTATAGCAGGTACAAAGGATTAAGGAGTGCCAATGCATGGACAATTATTAGCAAAACCTCTTTAAAAAAATATTTTCCATGCATAGTAGTTTTAGGAATCTTTGAAGGGTCTAGGTTTGCTAGTACATGGACATTCTCAGGAGTTCCCTTCTTGAAAGAATTGCTTTCCTTTCCATGTATAGTAGTGTAGGGTTTTTCCATTCTCCATTTGCTCCATTTTCATACCATTCATCTGTTCATTCCCTCCATCTACCATTGCCTACATTTTTCATATCTTTTGCTTGGTATGCTCTCCCAAAGAATTTTGGATTCTTGTAGTGATTTGCAAAATCACTCATCCCCAACAAGAGCCACTGTTACAACCCAAATTTTCCATCGAAAACCCATATGATTTTCCCATTTGGAACTTAATATTTCACTATCTTTTCATCAAAAAATCATTTACTACCTTTCATAAAACTAAAAAATCCCATTATCGTTGCCATATTTTACAGCCTATACTGTTTACCACTTTACCGTGGCCTTTTAAAAAGTGGTTGGTGGTATAGTGGTGAAGGTTAAATGCAGTCATGATGAATGTTACTGCTATATTGCACACAGTCTTCAAACCAACTATGGTGGTGCGGTGACAATCAGTGGTTAAGCGATAAACGAAGACTAGCGGTGGATGGAATGGATACCACGTAACCATGCACAGATAGAATAGTCACCGTGGTATGGCGGTGGTGGTTAAGCGTAGGAAAACATAACTATTACTTCTACACCATGCATGGTCAAGCCACAGACTACGGTAGCACAGTGGGTGGTGAGTTAGCAATGGGGAGCATTGTTACCATAGTACCGCTAGTGATCATAAAGGAACCTGCGGTGGCATGGTGGTCGAGCAATAACCAATGAGGTGATAGTCAGAACAATTACCGCGCAACCGTGCGCAATTAGTACAGACAACATGATATGGCGGTAGCAGTTACAGAGCGGTCAATGAAGGCTTACTGCTACACCGCGTGGGGTCAAAACATAGACCATGGCATCATGGTGGGTGGTGAGATAACCGGCACGAAATTCAATGGAAGGAAAAGACGGATAGAGGCTGGTGGTTAAGACAGTTACCACTCAACCATAGAGGGTTTAAACAAAGACCATGGTGACGTGGTAAGCAGTGAGCCTGGCAGTAAAAGCTAGTACCGTGGAACCGCCGGCAGTGAAGACAAAGACCACGGTAGCACGGGTAATGGTGGAGTTGGCAGTGAATGGAAAACACCGCGATACCGCCAAAAGACAAAATAAAGACCATGGTTGAGCGGTAAATGAAATAAGAGCCATGGGAAAGTAAAATGTGAAGAGCGGTCAAAGTATTGAAATGAAATAAAATGCAGAACTATGTAAAATATTTAATTTTCTGAAAGGCAACTTAATTAAATATTTTTATCTTTGTCATAAAATGTAAACGGCTGTAACAGGAAAATGAAGAGTCGTGACTCTTGGTATGTCCTGTATAAATATTTGAAAAATCAATTATAGAGAAAAAAGAGGAGAGAGTAGGAATTAGATTTTTCTGGTTGGGAATGTAAAAAATGTACAGATCTTTCTTGAAACAGAGAAATGGAGATTAATATTTTTAACTAGTGAAAACCTTCCTGTTTTAGTTGTTGTGTTGCAATAATTTACATTCTTTTATCTAGTTCTCTCCAACTTGAGATCCTTTAATTTTTTAAATCAACATATCAAGTATAATCTTTGATTTATCATAGTGTATTCCCATTTTGTGTGATTTTTATTTGTTGGTGTTTGTAAGTCAGAATTAAATCCCTTCAAGTAAGTCACTACAATTTTAGGATTTCTTTTGGGTAGTTAAAGAAGAACCAGGTTAAGAAACATTCCAACACTATTTATGTAAGACATAAATAAATGAAGTTGTATGCCAGTAATTGGAATTTAATTTTCAAAGTGCCTAACAACTAGAATTAAACCAGAGAAGGAAACACACATAATTCTTAATTTTTGACTCTATTACCCATGTGGATAGAAGGCACTGATCTGCCTCAACCTAGAGAATTAACTTTATATACAAACAACCTTTTCAAATCCTTCTTTTGTGCAGTAGGAGTAGGTGTAGTTTTTTTATTTGTGCACTTCCATTTGCCATTGTGGGTAGATAGTTTAAATAGGAAATACATTTCAATTTGCATCATTCACATAGGTTCACCTACCTTGGTCTAGCAGAACCTAAAGAGAAGAAGGTTCGATTGCATCAATTGGCCGTGTACGTTGGCCAAAAGCTTTGTGAGCTTAGCAACCTCTCGTGGTTCAAACCTACATTTTTGAGATCCAACAGTGTGGCGACTCTGCTAGGCAATTACTCAGGAAGATTTTTCAGCCTTTCCATTTATAGAGTCAACAAAGTTTCACAATTTTTTTGGAGATTCCATTGGGGCAAACCAAAACAATCCATTTCATTTTCCTACTTTTTGGAAAAGTAGGTGGTGACTCTGTTTCATTTGATAAATAATGGATGGGTGTTGTGAAGCAGTAATATTTTTTCATGATGGCAAAAGAAGAAAGGAGACAATAGTTAATGAGAGAGTTGAAGGAATTGATACAACAAAGGTTGCAATTAGAACAATAGATGCTACAAGGAATTGGTCATAAGGAAGGTCAATGGAAAATAGTAGACTAAAGATGACAAGCTCATGCCATACAAAAGAATGGTGGATAGCTTCAAACAATACTTTTTGGTCATCATCTTTGAAAAAATCCCAAGGGTTAACAATAAAGTATTTGATGTTATGGCTACTATCGGTTCACTCCTTGACATACTTCAAAACATTCCTAGATACAAATTCCTCCTAGAATAGTTGCTTATACCAGAATTTGATATCCCAAAATTTGAACTCATGTGTAATGTCATAGGTCCTGACTCACCTTGGTATGAAGACACATTTTCCTATATCGAGTATGCAATCATACCACCCCACCTAAGAGCCAACCAAAAGAAAACCTTTATCTGTTAGACTTCTCGATTTACCTCCTTGGAGATACCTTATACCACCAAAGCCTCAATGGTGTGTTACTTCGGTGTTTCAATGTGGAAGAAGCACAAATTCCTTGCAAGAGGTAAACAAAGGTGTTTTTGCGTCCAATGCTAATGGACCTAACCTAGTCGAGAAGTTGCTATGAACAATGTAATACTAGCCATCACTAGAGCAAGAAGAAATTCATTTTTCCAAGAAGTGTCATCAATGCCAATAACATGGAGATCTGATGCATGCACCTGCACAAGAGTTACATCCTATCACCACTCCATGGCCCTTCTCCTAGTGGGGACTTGACTTAATAGGAAATATATCACCGACTTCATCCAATGGACAAAAATTCATCATCATTTATAGAGAGTACTTTATAAAATGGATAGAAGCTATTCCTTTAACTTATATCATAGGGAAACAAATAGCTAAGTTCATTCTTAATTATTTGATCTATTGATATGGTATCCCACAAAATATCATAACAAGTAATGAAACTCTATTTAAGAACCAATATGTCCACAAGGTCTGCTCAAGATTCTCTATCCAATACCACTTTTCAAACCCATATTATCCCCAAGGAAATGACCAGGACAAAGCATCCAATAATACCATCCTAAAAATCCTAAAGAAAAATGTTAATGATGTCGATTGTGACGAACACCTATAGCTAAACCCAGGCTTATGGGCTTATATAAATAGCATCTTCACACCTATAGGTGTGACTCCTTTTTCCTTGGTGTATAGATCTGAAGAAATATTTCCTATAGAGGTTGAAATACCATCCCTCAGAGTGCCATTGAAGGATCTTGTTAGCAACAAAGAGTATTGAGTATCCAAACTCAATGAGCTTGAACTCCTAGATGAAAGACACTTGAACACATTGAACTATCTACATGCCTATCAAAATTGTCTCAAGTGAAGCTACAATAATAAATTAAAAAATAAGAACTTTCAAGACATTGACTTGGTCCTCAAGGAAAATAAAAAAATCTAGTTGAATCAAGATGGGAAAGGTAAGTTTGAACCAAACTAGCTAGGTCCCTACATCATTACAATGAGCTACGACTCTGGAGCATATTATTTGGCTATGCTGGAAAGAGAACATCTATTTGAACCTCTTAATAACAATCATCTCAAGAAGTTCTACACCTAATCATATCAAAATATCCCAAGAAAAAAGAAAAGAAAAAAAAGAAAAAAAATTAAAAAAGGAAAAATAGTAAAGAGAAATAAAATGTCCTTTAAGTGAAAACCACTTTGTGGCACTTCTAAGACCGGTACCATAATGAAAACATGGTAAACAGGTGCTACATTTGAATAAGACCTGCATCCTCATCTATTACAACTATTTATCTACTATCGTATCCATTCCATCCATCGCCATAATAAAATGTGCACCCAACCATGGCTCAATAACTGATCAAGTGTTGAACCTAGCTACACAATCTATATCCACCTATCCCTAATAAAACATAATCCTATTCTGAATTGGGAGAAATCTCTTAAACCTGGTAGTGGATTGGATCCTTGTTCATCCCATCACTTACAGATAACCATCAAAACAAAATAAAAAATGTCCAGAAAACTATCAAAATCAAAAACACCCAAAAAATTGTCAAAATCCAAAACAAATTCGTAAAACACAAAATCCCAAAAACATTATAGGTTGTCTCCAAATGAGCCACAATTGAGTCAAAATAAATCAAACTACGTTATCTCTGCGAGTAGAACATAGGTGAGGCAATCATCGATGATCCCTTGAGGCACTAGGTTAGTCCCTTTAGGTGTCCCTCTTGGTTTTTAAACTTGGTCAAAAATCTAAAAAACATTCAAATATCCTATCAAAATCCAAAAAAAAACATAAAAAGTCAGAAAACTCTAAAAATAGTGTCAATCATGGTCAGTCAAATTATGTCATCTCTACGCATACATAGGCAAGACCATCATTGATGAGCCCCCAAGGCATTAGGTCATTCCCCTTAGGTTCCCCTCTTGGTCTCTAAAATCTCTCGAAAACACCAAAAAAGTTCGAGTATCCCAAAAATGTCAAAAACAACATCAAATAACCTCAAAAAGCACAAAAACATTCAAAAAAAATCTCCAAAAATCCTATCTTTCTTATCACCTATCCACAATAAACTCTCCATCCATAGTAAATAATCATCACCTTCAAACTTTAACAACACAATCAACAAGCAAAGTAAACATCAAAATCCAAAACTTACAAACAAAGAAACTAAACAACTGGATCATCATCAAACTAAAAAAATGCCTAAGTTTTAACTACCATTCCTTTTAAAAATCATCCTCAACATACCAACGTGTGTTTTAATGGATAAATAGTTCCTACAATAGACAACATCAATTGATAATATCATAAAACATCAAAACATCTATGGCAAGTGATACAACAACATTGTTTATCTTTTATGATCTTATCTTTTTGATTTATCTTATTGTCACATTCCTAGGATCTCTCGAGGATGTCCATAAGGATTTAGAGAGGAATTAATGGCACATTGATCATGTATTTTTTGTCTACTATGTTTGTTGGATTTTTTTGCAATACTGCCACGATGAACAATTTCTTTGTTTTATGTGTGGAAATTTTTTAGGGGAAATTCATGTAGTGGTTGCATGTTAGATACTCCAATATACCTCTCTATGTAACTTCTCCGAATTTTTTTGAAACTTCTCACACATACACTCTAAGAGGGTTTCCGTATTTTTGGTATGAGCAAGAATACTCCTTGTTTGTGGAGTCAAAGTCCATGCAATAAATATAAAGTCACATTGGTCATTAATACCCTGGTGCATCATATCTATTTGCTACATTAATAAGGATTGCTAAACATTACTTAGTCTCCATGAAGCAAAATTAAATTCATAAAATCATATCATCAATATCATCCAATTTCTTCTACCCTTTAATCCTACTAACATTTTCTTCTAGTCAGTATTTCTTTTATCAATCCTTGCACTTAAACCCATCACATCAGCTTGTTGAAAATTTTGGCTCATTATCTAAAATTTTCACCAAATTTCTCGAGGGGGCACCATGCTATCCCACCATCACTAGGGCATACCAGGGAAACTCCTGAACATAATTTTTTAAATTTTCTTTAACACAATGCTATAAAGTCACATTGTATCTAAGAGGGGCAAAATATAGATACCTAAAATTGTCCTAGCCCGTGAACTAGCATTTAAACACTAATATTTGTCTTTCCCTAATGATTAAATAATGTTTAATTATTATGTTGAGAGGCGTTCTATAGTCACAATAGGGGTGGAAAAAACCTATCTAAAGAAAAATGATTTAGGTAGAAATTGGCGTGCAACTGGGAGTGATGGAGTGAAGAGGTTGGTGATAGTGGAAGAGGTGTTGGATGGTATTACAGTGGTTGGCAATAGTGGAAAAGGAAATGGTTGGAATAACTTATGCAAGTGGAAGAATCACCATAAATGGAGAGAGTGGAAGAGTCTCAGGAATAGAGTGGAAGCTTCTTGCGTTGTGTAACTGACATGGCTAATAGCTAATAAAACTATCCACACCATTTCTAATCTCTAGAACTTCAGTTCATAACTGAAACGTAAAGGCGCAACATTAAATGTATAGGTAGGCATGAATAAAGTTTTGTCATTCTATAAATTATGATATTATAGTTTTGAATATGAAGTGGTTGTAAAGGCAATAAGGTCATATTGATTGAGGATTAAATTTATGGAATGTATTTAAGCAAGAGAGAGTTGTCCTCTTAATTGTAGATGGGATAGTCTTAACTTTCTCAGGTTTGGAGCTTCTCTTTGAGAGTAACAGGTCTCTTGCATATTGGTAGTGAGCTCATAATATCTTGAGCCAACCCCAATATTTTCATATCTACCTTTCATTTAATGTAAATAGATTGAAGCAATAGTCATAGGGAGATTGGTTTTGGTTCGTCTCATTTTAAAAAAATCTATTGTGTAAGGGTTTCATATTTTTTTCCTACCAAATCTAACCATTTTTCTCATCGGCATCGTTGACAACATAACACAATTTGTGTAGAATCTTGAGATAAGTCACTTGCCATGGTTTCAGTGAGTTTTATTTTTTTGAATCTATACCTAGCTAGATCATAATAATGCTTTGGATGTGCAGGAAATTTACAGATTCATAACATATATATTTTTAGATCACTAACAAAGCTCCATCCTTATGTTTGTACCATGTCATTTACATAAAATATGAATTTATAGTTGGAATGAATGGATTTATACTCTAATATTTTTGATGCATGGCATGTGGGTGATAGTGAATTTTGTTTGTTTTTATATATCCTTGGCAAAAATACCATTAATTTAATTTCTTAGATCACTACACAAGGTGAGCATGATATAAGTATGTATTAAAATTGTAGCATGTTGTTATCTAGCTCTTACATTTCCTTTGATTCAATACTCTGTATAATTGTTATAGCACTATCATTAATAAATCACTTTCACACATAACCAAATAAAATTTGTTCTTAGTCTATTGTACCCCCAGTCACTACTAGACCTAGATTGGCATAGAGCAAGGGGAACAAATTGAAAAAAATTGATGAGTAATGGTTAAGGGGGACGTGGTTTTTTTAGTATGGGAACTGACAGAGGAAAAGAGAATTCCATTGCAGTGTTGACAACTATGTGTCACAACAGTGGGGGGCTATGCTAAGAAGGTTGGCAGATATCATTATTCCACCCCAGCAAATGGTGGCATCCAAGGGTTCATCTCGATCGAATAGAAAATCCGCATCACTTCTTAAACTCCTCATGACTTGCCCCACACTATACCGCGCTGCAAATCAATAAAATCTCATACATTCATTTTATTATACCGAGTGGGCACAAGAAGAAACATTGCAAATGGGTGGAATTGGAGTGTGGTTTATGATTAATTGGTGCCTAATGTGGCTACAACTATATCTTTTTAAAATAATAATATAGATATATATTATCTATGCCTAAATACATCGAGCATTAAACCTATAGGTAAGTTGCTTGCCTATTGCAGAGACGGTTTCAAAGGTTTAGTAACCAAAAAATTATAAATAATTTGACAGTTCAACAATCTGTGCAAACAAGTAGTTGGAAAATTGTTTCAATATAATGAATTTATATTATGTTTTTGATACGATAAGTAGTATTTATAGGGTGATGTACCCTTTACACAATGAGCCACTAGGGCCAAAAAACTAAAAAATATAGCCAAAAAATAGAACACAACAAACCAATAGTTGATAGATGCACCACACAATAGCAGCAGACTAATAGGCATTCTCCCAATTTTGGGAGAGGGTGTTGATAAAATTATCATTGACCCATTTAGGGCCTTCTTCAATAGTCTTCATGTCCATATTTTCCTTCATCATAATAGAGATAGTACTAGTAACATAGTGGACCAACTTGATAGTGAACCGGGTCAAGCTTTTGAACTTCTTCTCCATCTTCCCCATCCTCTCCTGTAACACACAAAGATCCTCCCCTTTATCCATAGTCTTCACAATATTAGCGTGCTTCACATATAGAGGGTCAAAAGACTGGGAAATCGAGTTCTCATTATGCACTTTTTTGAAATCCAGGAGGGTGTGAGGCCCTTCAAAAAAATCCTCCTCAACATCCTCCAACTCCTCAACATCTCTAACACCTTTGTTTTCAAACCACTCCTCATTAGAATCCATCTCATTAATCTTCATTTTTCTTATTATTTTTTACCAATTTTCTAGATCTCTTGATGTTGGTCATCTCAACCCTAGTCTCCACAGTAGCAACAACCATAGTACCACCCTTCGATACTTCCCTACCACATTCTTGTCTCTACTGTTTGTGGCCGACAACTTCGTCAAACCCTTCCCCTCATCCTTCACTTTCTTCTTAGTGGTAGGTTTGTTGATCATCTTGGCAGGGCCAGACTTTAGCTCGTAGAGACCAATCGCAACACTCGATTGGGTGATCCCTACATTTCCCTTAATCTTCTTGGGGGTCGATTTAGGCTTTAGGTTTTCAGTATTAACCTGAGGGGTTTTCTTTTGGGACCCTTAGACTTGGCCGGAGAAATAGTCTCCACAAGGGGTTCAATTTCCTCAATTCAGACATCAGAGATGGGTTTGGGCGGGCAAAGAGCGAGATGAAAATGGTAGAGCCTCAAAATGAGGCCTTGGTGGAGAGGTAGAGGAGGAGGATCCTCTGAGTTTTGGGTTGTAGATTCCATACATTTCTCAACAAATTTTTCTAAAGTCTGTAAGCAATAAAAATGGGAAGCTTAACATAATTTTATGGCGGAGGTGATTCAGAAGAGGAAAATGATAGAAATATTAGGTTTTATATCTACCTTCTAGGGTGATGCACTTCATTAGGGAAAGGTAGACTTGATCCCAATGCTGCGGAAGAGCTTCTCTTTCAAACCCCAACTAGTTGCGAAGAGGTTCCTCATTACCAACAAAGAAAGACTTCAGGCTTTTGTTGTCTTGTGCCTTAGTGTGTTTTGGGTACTTCTTTCTGGTGCACTACAGCCCCGTTGCTTGAGTAAGCACCTCCTCATTAAATTCAAAGGAGATACCACCCATGGTAACCCTTTGTTCTTTCCAGCAGTTTGCAAACTGTGCAGATAACTTAGGATCGTGACCTACCAAATTTTCAATTAAAGGTGTCAACCACCTTCAATGCATATGTACTAAACTGAGGGTCCTTGCGAAATTCCCCGTAGTTATCAGGCTCGGTTCACACCCTATCGCCACCCATGTTGCCACTCTGCACACACAAAAAACCAGAAAGCCTATGAGAGTAAAAGGTTTGAAATTGAGCGGTCTCCCACACACTTAAATTTTTAAGCCAGACGATGCGGTCTTGGGAAATCAAGACCATGCACAAAACACATGCTGGAATAGTAACATCCCAAAAGGAAATCTTGGCTATCACATTAATGAAAATCTTCAAAACCTTGTGGCCAGGTAAGTAAGAAATGATGGAGCAAACGATTTTCCATCCACATTGCTTTTGCACAATTTCCAATGAAAGTTGGTTGCGGGGCCAAATTCAAATGAAACCAAAATCCTACCCTTTAGTAGTAGAATCATTTTAGCGGGATATAAAGGACCAATCAAGAGCTTCACCCCATAAATTCTAGTCACATCAAATTTAAATTCAAAAATTTACACCATTAAATAGGTGCATAGATCAAACCCCAATAAGAGATTACGTAAGGCCAAATCCAACTTGGCCATAATCATAAAGTACTCCCCATAACTCCTCATAATTTCCTTTTTAAAAATGATCTCCACCTCATTATTCCAAATTTTCCACTTGTAAGACACCTCAGCATTCAAACCCATCCACATAGCCCAGAAGACAAGAATGTGGACCCCCCATAAGGCCAAAATCATCACATAATTATTCATCATCATGGATCATACATGCGCCTTGCTCCTTAAGGATTAAACCTTGAATACTAGGCAGAAGGTTTCCCAAATATTGCCAGCACTTAGAAATTTTCCAATGGGTGCCAAAATTATCCAAAGCATCTGCCACTTGATTACCCTCCTGATAAATGTGGGTAGCAACCTTCAAATTCAACTTAGACATAAGATGTTTTACGTCTATTAGAATGTCTTTAGTACTCCATCCCAGTAATCTGCGTAGGTTGACTGCATCAATGAAAGACTTAGAATCCCCTTCAATATGAAGATTCCCAATCCCCATAGTGACAGCCAACTGAATGCCCTTTAGCAGTGCTCTAGCTTATGCAATCATAGAGGATTGAATCCCGATCCCCCTCGAGTAACCAACCACAAACTTTCCCTGCAGTCTCTTATTATACCTCCTATACTTTCCCTTCTCAGGTTGCCTTTGGCAGCTCTATCCAAATTGAGTTTATGCCAACCATGGTCAGGAGGTTTCCAGACAGTGTCCTGTTGAGCCTGGGATCTAGAGTTGTCAAAGGAATTGTCCTCTATATTTTGATGCCAAGCTCTAGCCATTTTTATTTCTCACTCAGTCAAGGCCTTGTTTGGGATTTTCCCTTTGGAATTTATATTATGTTGAATTGTGTGGGTGTGAGTTTTTCAAATGCAAGTTCCATATTAAAAATTTTCATTTTAGCCACATTGCAAATAATTTCTTCCATTAAACAAAAATAGAAGTATATTATGAAACGCCTTTGAGATGTTTATTAAATGATCATTATTATGGAGGATAAATCGATAGTGATATATATAAGGTGTAACGTCGTGTGCTTCACTTGCCACTTTGTCATTTGTAAAAATGCCCTTGTTTTCATTGCTTTTATTTTCTCTTTGACCAATTATTTAATAATTTAATAAATGATCAAATTCATTTTGGTGTAATTCATGGTAGAAAAAGTATGGACTATGTTAAATAGATTCACTAGATGGATGCTTTCACAATAGATTTATGGCCAATTGGTAGTTTATTTGATGACATAGTGTGACTTTGTCCCCACCCAAACCGTTAGGTTAAAATTGGCATACACGTGGCAGTTGAATGCACGTATTCCAGAGATGTATATAATGTGGGTAGTATGTTTGAGAGCGAGACACCTGAAGCAAGATTTAATAGAAGAATAAAAATCTGAGGCTGAGCCATTTGTATCAGACCTTGGAGAAGCATCCAATGTTACAATTCTCTCATTGTTTGTCACAAGTCTGCGCTCTCCAATAAGATGTTTCCTTATTTTATTGACAAAAACATTCAAACACAAAGTAATCAAAATCTTTTGTTACCAATGGACATCCTTGTCGTATGGAAGATAAAATGAAGAGCTTATTGAATGCAAGTTTTTCTTGTGAATTTAATTTCCTTCATGCCAATCTAGATAAAATGTAGACACAAATTTACTCATTCCACTGAAAGTGATTTAAAAATAAAGCATTTAAAAATAGATTAATTATGAAAATATTTTTCATCATCAACCTATACGTTTAATTTTTAAATATTTATTTAACCCAGCAAATACTATTTAGTTAACATATTCTCTATTTTAATAGATGAATCTAGATGACAAGTGCAAGTTGAAGAGGAGTAAAAAATATTGATCTCCCTTTATTTTTCTCTCTGATCTGTAATGTGCCTCTTTTTACAGGCTATAATCCCTACGAATGGAAAAAAACTATAATAAATATTAAGCATTCAATTTACTGATAAATATTTAATGTTTTTTTTTTAAATCTATCATTTTTATTTTTCATTCAGGGAGAATTTCATTAATTCTTATGAGACCATCTAATATTCTATACTTCAAAAATAATGAAGAAAAATTAAGAATTTATTTTTCATGGATGTTTTTCTTTTATGAATTTAGAATTTTCCTTCAGCAATTATTTATTTTTCATATGGGATAGGGAAGACAAGGCAATAAAAGGAAATTAGTTAGTAGTAAAAAAGATATATTTTTTCTTCCACGCTACAAACCCCTATGCAACTTTAACAAATCAACTATAATTTAAGATATATATAAAATGAAATACAAAAATCAAATAAAAATAGTTAATAAATATATTATCTTTAATTTATAATTATTTTTATTTAAAAATATGTCTATAATTTGGTTTTTATGTATCAAAGTATTAGTTTTTTTTCATTTCAGAAATATTTTATTTAAACACCAAAAGTCATTAAGTATTATTATTTTATAATTAAATTTCTTATCTCATAATTTTATATTTCAATTGTATGCAAAATGTACATTTATAATAAGTTATAAAATTTTCTCTATATATTTTAAATTATATAGGAAAATCTATATGCAAAATATATACATTTATAATATGTTATAAAATTTTCTTTATATATCTTTAATTATATAAAAAAATATATTATGATTAATTCTAACTCTACCATTAACCCTGACACTAACACTAATTCAAACCTCAAACTTAACTTTAATTTTATCCCTAACCATGACCCTAACTCTAACTCTAACTCTAATCCCAATTCTAACCCTAATTCTAACACTAGTTGTAGCTCTCACCCTAATCCAACCTTAAAACTAACATTGAATCTAACTCTAATAATAACCCCAATCTTAACCCTAACTCTAACTCTAACTCTAATCCTCATGTTTACCCTAACTCCAACCTTAAAATAACAATAATTAATTATATAAATATTAGACAAAAAAAGTACCTACCTATTATAATTGATGAATTTGAGATACTAAAATTAAAGAAGAAAAGAAAATAAATTAGTTCTAAAATTATAGAGCCAAATAACACAAAAATTAAGATGCCACATATATTCTTTGTTTCAATTCATAATTATAATATAAGCTTTATGTTTATGAAATCTCCCCAATTTATCACATTATTGATTTTATAATTTGGTTCAATTAGGGTTAGGGTTAGTGTTCACTTATGGTTAAAATTACCATTTACTTAGGGTTAGAGACATGGTTAGGTTTATATGATAAAGTTTGGGGTTAGGGTTAGGGCTAGGGTTCAAATAGGGATAGGGTCAAGGTTAAGGTTACTATTCAATTAGGGTTAGGATTAGGATTAAATTAGGGTTAGGGTTCAATTGTGGTAAGGGTTAGTATTAATGTTATTGTTATCATATATATCTTTAATAAACATATAAAATACATTGAGAGATATCTTTCACAAGGTACACATTTTTTAAATCAAATTTGTAATATATATAAGTGGAACCTAATTAAACCCTAATCCTAATGTTAGCTCTAACCCTAATTGAACTTGAACCCTAACTCTAATTGAACACTAACCCTAACTATAATTGAACCCTAAATTTAACCCCAATTAAACACTAAATCTAACTCTATCCTTAACCCTAACTCTATCCCTAATCATAACCATAACTATTTAACCTTAATTTTTTAATCATAACCTAGGTAACCCTAATTTAATTCTCACTCTAATCCAATTTGAAATCTTACCCTAACCCTAATTGAACCCTAACACTAACCTCAATTTTAAGCCCTAATCCTAATCTTAACCTTAACCCTAATTAGGGTTAGGATTAGGATTACAATTAGGATTATAATTAGAATTCTAGGGTAGACTTGAGGTTATAGAACTATGGTTAGGGTTAAATTAGGGTTACGAGATAAATCATTATATAAGTGTTAGGATTAGGGTTAAAATAGGGTTGGTTTTAAATTAGGTTTAGGTTTAGGATTAGGTTTAGCATTCAATTTGTGTTAGGGTTTAATAAGGGGTAAAGTTAGGGTTCAATTAGGGTTAAGGTTAGGGTTTAATTATGTTTAGGGTTTAATTATGGTTAGAGTTTAATTATGATTCAAGGTTAGGGTTCTATTACAAATATGGTATAATTATAGTTAAGATTATAGGTAAGGTTCAAAAAGGGTTAAGATTCAATTAAAGTTATGTATAGGGTTCAATTAGTATTGTAAAGAACGAAACTCTTCGAAACAAACATCAACAAAACTTTAAATAATTTCATTTATATTCACAATAAAGTCGACGATTCATTCATTTAGACATCATAAAAGACAATCGATTCCAAAACATGACTTAAAGTCGATAAGATAGATTCAATATATAATTCCAGTTTAAATAGATACATGCATCATAATACACTTCATTGATAATCATACATAAGAAGTTGGAATATAAGTTACAATTCGAGACTTAGGTATTCAGTCGCCTTAAGCTCTTCAATACATAATTACATAATACAATATAACATAAAAGATGGCATCCTTTGATCTTCAATCCAATAGCATATCTCCATAATGAAGATGAGAACAAGGATCAGGTGCTTTTTCCGCCCAACCTCGAAGCTTACGCTTCCCCGTAGTTCTTAAATCATTCAAAGAATACCCGACCCTGCATGAATCGCTTAGCAAAAAGCAGTCTACGAGCAAGATGTAATCTAGTGTGTGCCCAGTATAACTAGTAAAATCACAAGCATTTTCATTTTTCTAATTCATTTAAGAAACAAGCAAGTTCGATACTAGGATATGGTAGAGAGTTCAATAATTCAATCTATTTCAGTGGTCCTTAAGTTACTTGGCCAAGTAAAATGTCATGCACGACAAATAAAGCAGTTTTGGAAAAGCAAAACTACACTCTCTAATAACCCATATTCGACACCCATCCCGGAAGGTAACTTTCCCAAAACATGACATGCACATTCATTTATCAAGCATGCATGGTTCCAAACAGTCAAAAACAATAAAATAAAAATCTTGTTTGAAGCAAATACAATTTAAAGTTGTTATTTTCATCGTTTTAATCCATAAATGACATTAAATTAATATTTAAATTGAGTAAATTAAATAATCAAAAATAAAATAAGAAGGTGTATCTCCAGTATGTAGATTAAGTACATATAGTAAAACAGCCATAAAAGAGCACATGTTCTTTCGCTCTTTTTACTCATCTTTTTTGTTTCCTCTGTGAACTAATCTTAATTTGTTTTGTTTCAAGTAAATAATGTCTTTAAATTTAATTTCTTTACTTTTCATGAACAATTTAAAATAACTCATTTTAGTTTTTGTTTCAAAATGTTTTGAGTTTCATTGGCTAATTTCACTGATTCTCACCTCTACTTCGAAATTACGTTTAAAAATTTATAAGATATTTAGACAAAATCTTTCTGTTTTTAATTCTTTCAATCTATAAATAACGTTTTTTGTTTATGATCTTTTTAAATCAAAATATAAATGATGTTTTATGTTTTGTATCTCTTCCTAAATTTAATCAATTGTTTTCAATGTTTTCATAATCAAATTCTTCCTAAATTTGTTGTTTCCAAATTTAATGTTTTCTAGAAGAAAAAAAATTATAGTTTGATCATTTGAAATTCTCTACTGAATGTAATAAAACAAAGATTCTTTAATAGATTTACCAATCAAATCTGGGGATTATTCTCTTCTTAAAATTGATAAAATAGAGGTTCTCTTTCCAATTTAAAACTAAATACCAGAATTTAGAAAAGAGTTTTAAGACTTATTGTTAAATTGTTAAATGGGTTTTCAATTCCTCCCTGGTAATTCGAGAAATGATTTTGTTTGTGTATCTCCTCTGTATTTTTTTATTTGTTTTCTATTCCTCTATATTTTTTTGTCTACTTGATCTGTTATCTTCCTATCTCCTTCTCCTCTCTCTATTTCCTACCTGTGCTAGGTGGCTGCAAGTGAAGTTGAAGACCTGTGGCTACATGTGAAATTGAAGTGTTGGTGGCTGCATGGAAAATGGAAGTTCTCCTCCCTGCCCGTGCCCCTTCTTCCCTGCTTTCTCCTGCCTTACACGTGCCTACTCCTTGTTGGTTTCCTACGCCTTCTTTACCAGTCCCTGTGTGGGTAATGGGAGACCCGTGACTACGTGGGAAATGGGATTCTCCCTTGCCTGGCTGCATCCCCTCAAGTCTTCTCCTACTTGTTGCGTATGGTGAGTGGGTGGTCTCCAACTTGCAATGCGTGGGGGAAGAAAATGTATAGAAAGCTAATTCAAAATGAAAATCTCTCACCCTCTGCCTTCCCAAAATTGAAACAAATTCACTGTCAAGATCCAAATTCTGTGTCAATTTCTCCTCTGAAAGCAAAAATGGATTTTCCTGATTTTCCTATTCTCTTCCATCCGAAAATATTCTCCCTCTCTCTCATGCAAATCATGGAGCTATCCCCAAAGCAAGATCCACAAGTTTAGGTTGATCTCTAGATCAAATATTTTAACTCCATGTTACAGAATTTAATTGCTTCTTAAATTAGTTGAAGATATTTTTGTACAATTTGTTTAACTGTAGTTTTTGAATGCCATTTCAATTTGCACGTGAATGGTTTTCTAAGTTGTTTTCAATAACTCCATTTTAGCTATTTTTTTAATTTCAACTATAATTTCCTTTTTCATAATTTTCAAATGAGAAATTAAAAACTATTAATTTTATAACACTTCTATTACATTTTATTAAATTCCAAAATAAAAAGTCTATTTCATTAAATTTTGAAATACAAGCATCCTATTTTCAAACAATGATAAAATATTGACTTAAATAATTTAGTTATGTAAATAAAAATCTATTTTCTCATAAAGTAATAAAATCATCATTTAAACAACATGTATTTTTCCACATTTTGGAGAAATCAATCAAACCAAATTTAAAATTTGCAAACACAATAATCACAAAAATACATTAAAATATAAACTAAGTGAGTGTGTGTGATTCCATCATACTCATAAACATCTAATGGCTAAAATGACTCTACCTAATCATTGTTCTCGCTTTCAATCATGTTCACCTATTCCTACATTCACTTGCACTCGATTTTTCATCAATAATGACAAACCCCAAATTAAATAAAAATACATTTTGAATCATTTGTAATTGCATTTTAATTTCAATTTTACATCAATTTGAATTTCAATTTAACTTTTATTTAAATAATCAAGTAACTTCAATTTAAATAGCAATATCATGATTACCAATTGCATTTAAATAATCAATATAATCTATATGTGACATCCTTCCCCTCTTGGAAGAGACATCGTCTCGATGTCTTATTAACCTTTCAATAAGCATAACATCACCATCAATAAAACATACTATCTCAATCAGTAAAAGCATAGTATCTCAATAGATAAAACATAGTGTCTCAATCATAATGAAATAGTAACTAACAACATAGTTCTCAAACATAAGCATAAGCAAATCATAGTAGCATCCACGCTATCAAAGTTCACAACATTTGAATAAAAAACCAGAGTATCAAGTATCTTTGCATAAAGCAAATACTAATCTATGAAAGAAAATGAGGAAAATGATAGTCAATCATCTCAGAATCCTCCCATGTAGCACTATCCTCAGTATACTAGTCCCACTGGACCTTGTACTGAGTACTATCTCTGTTACGCAGCTTAATGCTACACCTGTCTAGGATTCAAATGGGCTCCACTCGCACCACCCCTGGATCCTGTACCTGTAATGAACGCCAATCAAAAATATGAGATGCATCACGATGATATGGTTTCAACAAAGAAACATGGAAAAAATTATGGAGTCGAGCTAGAGCAGGTGGTAACGCTAGTCTATATGCAACTAGATTAATAACTTCCAGTACATCAAAGGGTCCCACAAATCTCGGTGCCAACTTTGATGATTTCCCAAATGAGATAGAGCTCATATGAGGCTTAACCCTCAAGAAGACTTTATCTCCTGTAGCAAACTATCTGAAAGTCCTGTTCCTATCAGCATAGCTCTTCTGTCTATCAACTGCTTCCTTCAACCTACCCTTGATCAACTTCATTTTCTCATCCATTTCCTTGAGCATATCTAGACCAATGATGATCTTGTCTTCCATCCTGTCCCAACTGATGGGTGTGTGGCATTTCCGTCCATAAAGTGCCTCAAAAGGTGCCATACCCAAAGATGCATGAAATGAGTTGTTGTAGGCAAACTCAACCAATGGAAAATATTCCTCCCACTTGTATTGTTGATCCATGCAGTACATCCTCAGCAAATCCTCAACAACCTGATTGACCCTTTCAGTTTGGCCATCAGTTTGTGGGTGATATGCAGAACTAAAATTCAACTTAGTTCCTAAAGCTGTATTCAGTGTATTCCAAAACCTAGATGTCATCCTGGTATCCCTATCAGAAATAATGGTCTCTGCTACACCATGCAACCTAAATATCTCTTGCACAAATTTCCTTGCAAGAGTCAATGATCCATCTTTCAGATTTCCAGGTATGAAATGTGAAACCTTCGTCAGATTATAAACAACTACTAAGATGGTATCATGCCTATTCCTGCTCAAAGGTAATCCTTGGATGAAATTCATACTGATTACTTGCCACTTATACTCAAGTATATCGTGGGGATACAAAAGTCCTGCTGGATGAACATGCTCAGCCTTGACCCGCTGGCATTCCAAACATCTAGCCACATACACCATGACATCTTTCTTGAGCTTAGGCAAAATATACAAAGCCTTCAACTCTCCTACCATCTTCGTAACTCCTAGATGCCCTAAATATGGTGCATCATGTACTTCCTCAAGAATCAATTTACTCAACTCTTCACCCTTAGGGATATACATCCTTCCCTGATATCTGACAATGCCATCATACTCCATCACATATCCATCAAATCTATGATCTGAAGGATCTGCCTCTAAGGCTTACTTGACCCTGTCATAATGTTCATCTCCTAGAAGATACTGCAACACTTGTCTCAAATTTGAACTTGTGGTCAACATAGCAAAGAGATGTCTTCTCTTGCTAGGAGCATCAACAACTTTGTTTTCCTTACCCTTGATATACTCAATACCAAAATCATTCTCACTTAGGAACTCAAGCCACCTCCTTTGTCTCGCATTGAGGTTCAGTTGTGTGAAGATGTACTTAAGTCCTAAATGATCTGTCTTAAGCTCAAATGGTTTCCCTGGGAGGTAATGTCTCCACATCTACAATGCATGAACAATAGCTGTAAGCTTAAGATCATGTGGCGCATAAATCAACTCATACTATTTCAATTTCCTGGACTCATATGCAACCACTTTCCCTTCCTACATTAGCATAGCTCCTACACCTTCACCTGATGCATCCATAATCACTATGAAGTGCCCATTAGGATCTGTTATAGTCAACACCGGTGTTGATGTAAACTTCTATTTAAGAATTTGAAATGCTTCCTCGCACTTCTCAGTCCACTCATATTTCTTTCCCTTCTTTTGAAGAGAAGTAATAGGTACTGCAATCCTGGAAAACCCTTCCACATATTTCCGGTAGTATCCTGCAAGTCCCATGAAACTACGAACTTTAGTAACACTCTGCGGTGTTGGCCAATCTACATTTGCCTCTATCTTCACAGGATCAACTGAGATTCCCTCAGCAAATATGACATGACCCAAATAGTGAACCTTCTTTTGGAAGAAAGTACACTTTGAAAACTTACCAAAAATATTTTGATCTCTTAGTCGTTGCAAGACTATTCTCAAGTGTTTCTCATGTTCCTCTTCTGTTTTAGAGTAAAACAAAGTATCATCAATGAATATAAGCATGAAATCATCTAAACAATCTCTAAAGATACTGTTCATAAGGTTCATGAATGCCGCTGGAGCATTCGTTAGGCCAAAAGGTACCATTGTGAACTCGTAATGTCTATACCGAGTTCTGAAAGTTGTCTTTGAAATGTCCTCATCCTTAATCCTCAACTAGCGGTAACCTGATCTAAGA
Organism: Sequoiadendron giganteum; assembly: GCA_007115665.2. Classification (NCBI taxonomy): domain Eukaryota; kingdom Viridiplantae; phylum Streptophyta; class Pinopsida; order Cupressales; family Cupressaceae; genus Sequoiadendron; species Sequoiadendron giganteum. The sequence goes on along the minus strand of CM021108.1, from coordinate 430,599,576 downwards.
TCAATCTTAGAAAACACTATGGCCCCCTTCATCTGATCAAATAACTCATTTATCCTAGGTAAAGGACGCTTGTTCTTAATGGTAACCTTGTTTAGCATCTTGTAATCAATACACAGTCTCAAGGTTCCGTCCTTCTTCTTAACAAAGATTATCGATGCACCCCATGGAGATACATTCGGTCTAATAAATATTTGTTTCAACAACTCCTACAATTGAACCTTCAGCTCATACAACTCTGTAGTAGTCATTCTATATGGAGCTTTGGATTGCGGCTCCGTTCCAAGTAAAATTTCAATCGAGAAATCAAATTCTCTCTTCGTTGGTAACTCGATAAGTTCTTTAGGAAAGATATCCAAGAACTCTCCGAGAACTGGATAGCCCTCAGGACTATGTTGGGAATTATCCATGTCACTAACCAAAATATAAATTATGGAACATCCTTTCCGATGTGCTTTCTTTAGCTGCATAGCTGAGATATGTCTCAACTCTAGAGGCTCTTGAGATCCTAAAATCTCAACAGGATGTCCAAAATCATCCAAACAACTCACAACCTTATCCTCATAGTTCACTACGGCTTTATGCTCAGTTAACCAATTGATCCCTAAGATCACATCATAATAACCCAATGGTGCTACATAAAGGTTAACTTGGGTTTCGAAGTTAGGCAACTCTAAATCGTTGCATGATAAACATGAATCTACCCTCTTCTCTGCTTGATTTCCATACTGAATCATCCATGAATGTGACATAAAACCAGGTCTAATAGGTAATTTAGCTACTACTTTAGGATCAATAAAGCATTTAGTAGCTCCTGTATCTATCAAAATAGAAACAGATTGACCAAAAAGCTTACCCAACATCTAAATAGGTGAAGCCTAAAAGTCTGCTTGACGGTTGTCAACCGCTGCATGGATCTGGTGTTGCGGTGCTCTTCAATCATTACCACCTCATTGACCTCCTATACGTTGAGTGCAATTGGAGGCATAGTGATCTCCTCCACAATTATAGCACCCACCTCGTGGCCCTGGGTGACCACCTGTCCTATTCCTAATATTGGATAAGTTGGTGTTATTATTGTTCACTTTCTTGTTTCCACCATTGCTCCCTTCTCCTTTATCTTGGGTGTTTGTTCCTCTTTTCAAATTCATGATTTTTTGATTGTTATTATTACCCTTCTGGTTATTGTTGTTACTTTTTTGGAACTTCTTGTTTCCAAAACCAGATTTATCATTCACACTCTTCCTGTAGTTAGCTACTTGTTGCAGCTTCTGTTCTTATTTTGTGGCCTTCTCAAAGACCTCATCCATCGTCAATGGATTATGAATATCCACATCAGCTCCAATATGTGGCCTCAATCCTAGGATGAATTTTCGAATACGAAACCTCTCATCCATCTAATACTGTGGTACGTACTTCAAGAGATTAGTGAACCTCTCCTAGTACTGAGTAACTATCAGACCACCCTATGTCAGATTCTGGAACTCTGTCATCTTCCTGTCAAAGAACAGTTGTGGAAGCCACCTCTTCTTGAAAAGTTGCAAGAACACTTCCCAAGTAGTCCCACCTGGTAGTAACTTCTTCTCAGTCTTCTCGTTATCCCACCAAGTAGCAACTTCTCCAATAAGTTGGTATGCAACCCAAACTACCTTGGTCTCATTGGACATATTCCTGAGCTCAAAGTACTTTTCCATCTCAATAACCCAGGCTTCAACTCCATCACCTATAGTCTTACCATCAAACTTGGGCGGTGCTACCCTTTTCAAATCTTTCACCAACTCCCATTCAATCCTAGCTTGAGGATTTGGTACTTCAACCCTTGGATTATCATTATTGGGTTGCTCCCGATTTTGGGGAATTTCAACTCGAGGGTTTTGTCCTTCTTTGACACCTCGAACTTCATGTTCCAAATTATCCATTCTGGAACCCTGTTGATTCAAGAGACTGAGAATCTGATCCAACCTATCATTTTCATTACTTGCAGCAACTCCTTTACCTCTTGTACCCATTATGTATCAACAATTCCTGCATCAAGGAATGTTTCTTTAGCGTAATGGACAAAGAACCCAATGTTTAAACCTAGGGCTTTGATACCAAATGTAAAGAGCGGAACTCTTTAAAACAAACATCGACAAAACTTCAAATAATTTTATTTATATTCAAAATAAAGTTGACAATTCATTCATTTAGACATCATAAAAGACAATCGATTCCAAAACACAACTTAAAGTCGATAAGATAGATTAGATATATAATTCCAGTTTAAATAGATACATGCATCATAATACACTTCATTGATAATCATACATAAGAAGTTGGAATATAAGTTACAATTCGAGACTTAGGCATTCAGTTGCCTTAAGCTCTTCAATACATAATTACATAATACAATATAACATAAAAGAAGATGACATCCTTTGATCTTCAATCTGATAGCATATCTCCATAATGAAGACGAGAACAAGGATTGGGCATTTTTTCCACCCAACCTCGAAGCTTACGCTTCCCCAAAATTCTTAAATCATTCAAAGAATACCCGACCCTGCACGAATCGCATAGCAAAAACCAGTCTACGAGCAAGATGGAATCTAGTGTGTGCCTAGTATAACTAGTAAAACCACAAGCATTTTCATTTTTCTAATTCATTTAAGAAACAAGCAAGTTCGATACTAGGATATGGTAGAGAGTTCAATAATTCCATCTATTTCAATGGTCCTTAAGTTACTTGGCCAAGTAAAATGTCATGCATGACAAATAAAATAGTTTTGGAAAAGAAAAACTACACTCTCTAATAACCCATATTCAGCACCTGTCCCCAAAGGTAACTTTCCCAAAACATGACATGCGCATTCATTTATCAAGCATGCATGGTTCCAAACAATCAAAAATAATAAAACAAAAATCTTGTTTAAAGCGAATACAGTTTAAAAGTTGTTCTTTTTATCGTTTTAATCCATAAATGACATTAAATTAATATTTAAATTAAGTAAATTAAATAATCAAAAATAAAATAAGGTGTATCTCCAATATGTAGATTAAGTACATATAGTAAAATAGTTATAAAAGAGCACATGTTCTTTCGCTCTTTTTACTCATCTATTTTGTTTCCTCTGTGAACTAATCTTAATTTGTTTTGTTTCAAGTAAATCATATCTTTAAATTTAATTTCTTTACTTTTCATGAACAGTTTAAAATAACTCGTTTCAGTTTTAGTTTCAAAATGTTTTGAGTTTCATTGGCTAATTTCACTGATTCTTATCTCTACTTCGATATTACGTTTAAAAATTTATAAGATATTTAGATAAAATCTTTCTGTTTTTAGTTCTTTCAATCTGTAAATAACATTTATGGTTTATGATATTTTTAAATCAAAATATAAATGATGTTTTCTGTTTTGTATCTCTTCCTAAATTTAATCAGTTGTTTTCAATGTTTTCATAATCAAATTCTTCCTAAATTTGTTGTTTCCAAATTTAATTTTTTTGGAAAAAAAATTTACAGTTTGATCATTTGAAATTCTCTACTGAATGTAATAAAACAAAGATTCTTTAATAGATTTACCAATCAAATCTGGGGATTATTCTCTTCTTAAAATTGCTAAAACAAAGGTTCTCTTTCCAATTTAAAACTAAATACCAGAATTTAGAAAAGAGTTTTAAGACTTATTGTTAAATTGTTAAATGGGTTTTCAATTCCTACCTAGTAATTCCAGAAATGATTTTGTTTGTGTATCTCCTTTGTATTTTTTTCTTTGTTTGCTATTCCTCTGTATTTTTTTGTCTACCTGATCTGCTATCTTCCTATCTCCTTCTCCTCTCTTTGTTTCCTACCTGTGCTAGGTGGCTGCGAGTGAAGCTGAAGACCTATGGCTACGTGTGAAATTGAAGTGTTGGTGGTTGTGTGGAAAATGGAAGTTCTCCTCCCTGCCTGTGCCCCTTCTTCCTTGCTTTCTCCTACCTTACACGTGCCTACTCCCTACTAGTTTCTTGTGCCTTCTTTACTAGTCCCTACATGGGTAATGGGAGACCCGTGACTACGTGGGAAATGGGATTCTCCCTTGCCTGACCGCGTCCCCTCAAGTCTTCTCCTACTTGCTACATATGGTGAGTGGGTGGTCTCCAACTTGCAGTGCGTGGGGGAAGAAAATGTATATAAAGCTAATTCAAAATGAAAATAACTCACCCTCTGCCTTCCCAAATTCGAAACAAATTCATTATCAAGATCCAAATTTTGTGTCAATTTCTCCTCTGAAAGAAAAAATGGATTTTCCTAATTTTCCTGTTCTCTCCCATCTGAAAATCTTCTCCCTCTCTTTCATGCAAATCATGGATTTATCCCCAAAGCAAGATCCATAAGTTTAGGTTGATCTCCAGATCAAATATTTTAACTCCTTGTTATAGAATTTAATTGCTTCTTAAATTAGTTGAAGATATTTTTGTACAATTTGTTTAACTGTAGTTTTTGAATGCCATTTCAATTTGCACGTGAATGGTTTTCTAAGTTGTTTTCAATAACTCCATTTTAGCTATTTGATTAATTTCAACTATAATTTCCTTTTTCATAATTTTCAAATGAGAAATTTAAAACTATTAATTTTATAACACTTCTATTACATTTTATTAAATTCCAAAATAAAAAGTCTATTTCATTAAAATTCAAAATACAAACATCCTATTTTCAAACAATGATTAAATATTGACTTAAATAATTTAGTTATTTAAATAAAAATCTATTTTCTCATAAATTAATAAAATCGTCATTTAAAAAACATGTATTTTTCCACATTTTGGAGAAATCGATAAAACTAGATTTAAAATTTGCAAACACAATAATCACAAAAATACATTAAAATATAAACTAAGTGAGTGAGTGTGATTCCATCATACTCATAAACCTCTAATGGCTAAAATGACTCTACCTGATCATTGTTCTTACCTTCAATCACGTTCACCTGTTCCTGTGTTCACTTGCACTCGATTTTTCATCAGTAATGACAAACACTAAATTAAATAAAAATAGATTTCGAATCATTTGTAATTTCATTTCAATTTCAATTTTACTTCAATTTGAATTTGAATTTAACTTTGATTTAAATAATCAATTAACTTCAATTTAAATAACAATATCATGATTACCAATTGCATTTAATTAATCAATATAATCTATACATGACAAGTATTATTATTAAGGTTAGGGTTAGGAATCAATTAATAAAATTTACTTAACTCTAATTGAATCCTAAACCTAATCGATCTATAATTCTAACCTTAATTGAACCCTAAACCTAATTGTGATCATAACCCTATTTGAACTTGAGTTGTAACCCTAACACTAAGCTTTATTGTAATACAATAACCCTTTAATCATAACCTTAACCCTAATGTAACCCTAACCTTAACCTTTATTTAAGCCTAACCCAAATTCAAATCTAACCCTAATTAAACACTAACCTTAACCTTAACCCAAACTATACCCTAACTCTAATAGTAACCCTAAGTGAACCCTAATTTTAGTCGTAATTGAACCCTAACCTTAATTGAATCATAACCATAAATAAACTATAACCATAATTAAACCCTAACCCTAACTCTTAACTTAATTGAACCCTAACCATAATCCTAACATAAAACCTTGCCTTAATTGAACCATAATCATAATGAAAACCATTATCAAATCCTAAACCTATTCCTAATTAAACACTAGAACCATAATTTAACTCTAACCCTAACCCTAACTATGAACCCCAAATAAATCTTGAAACCTAATTGTATCCTACTCTATTACTAACCCTTAGCCTAATTGAACACAAGCATCAACCCTAACCCTAATTGAATCCTAATCTTAACCCTAACCCTTATTCTAAAGCTAACACTAATTATAGTTATAACAATAATCCTAAATATAAACCTAAATTTAACTATTAATTAATTGTAACTTTAACCCTAACCCTAACACTCAAAATAATTCAAACCCCAACACTGAATCTAAATTTATATCTAATTGATCCTAATTTTTTCTTTAATCCTAACCCTAACCCTAATTGTGAGATAACCCCACCCCAAATTCTAATTCTATGTCTAATTATAACCCTAATCTATAAACATAAACCTAACCCTAATGCTAACCCTAACCTTAATACTAATTCTATCTCTAAACCTAACCATAACCCTAATCACATACTAGTGTTAACCCAAACCTTAACCCTTATTCTATCTCTAACCCTATCCATAACCCTAAGCCTACCCTTGATCCTAATTTTATCTCTAATCCTAACCCTATCCCTAACCCTTTCCCTTATTTTAACCCTAAACCTAATCTCCAATCCTAAGTATAACCCTAATCTAAATAACCTCACCCTATTTCTAAACCTAACCCTTTTTATTTATGCTAAACTCAACGCTAACCCTACCTCTCATCTATAGCCCTAAACCTAACCCTAACAGAAATCCCAATACTAACAGTAACCCTAACCCTAATCACTAACCCCAATACTAACATTTACCCTAACTTTAACCATATTTCTATCTCTAACCTAACCCTAACCTTAACCCTACCCTTGATCCTTATTTTATCTCTAATCCTAACCCTAACCCTAATTGTGATGATAACCCCAACCCAAATTCTAACTCTACCTCTAATCATAATTGTAACCATAACCCTAAACATAACCCTAAACCTAACCCTAATACTAATTCTAACTCTATCTCTAATCATAATTGTAACCATAACCCTAAACATAACCATAAACCTAATCCTAACCCTAATACTAACCAATCCCTAATACCAAGTGTATATCTAAACCTAACCCCAACCCTCATCCCAATAATATATTTAATCCCAACCTTAACCTTAATTTGTATCTAACCTTAACCCTAACCTTTACCCTAAACTTGATCCCAATTCTTTCTCTAATCCTAACCCTAACCCTAATAATGATGACAAGATCCCAACCCAAATTTAAATTCTATCTCTATTCATAGCTGTAATCTCTAACCCTAAACATAACCCTAAACATAACCCTAATCATAACCCTAATACTAACCCCAACCCTAACACCAATTTTATATCTAAACCTAACCCTAACCCTATTCACATACTAACATTAACCCCAACTTTAACCCTAATTCTATCTCTAACCCTAACCACAACCATAATCCTATCCTTCCACTTGATATTATCTCTAATCTAATCCTAGCCCAAATTCTAATTCTATCTCTAATCATAATCATAACCCTAACCCTAACCTTAACCCTAATCTAAATACTAATGCTAACCCAAACCTAATCCTAATTCTATCTCTAACCTTAACCCTAGAAGCCTAACCCTAACCCTAATAATTTGGTCTTCCATGTCACGTTGTGAATGCTACTAGCATATATTTATTATTTATTAATAATATATATAAAAATGCCTAGAGATATCCTTCTGGAGGTGTCTATTGTACTTTAATGTGAGTAATTGATTAAATTAAATAGACGCCTCGAGAAGGATATCTCTTGACACTTTTATATATATTATTAATAAATAATATATATATGCTAGTTTAACTATTAAATAAAATCATATTTTCACTATTAATTAAATTAATTTATGTTATTTAATTAATTCATTTCAATTAATCTTCTCAATTAAATAAATAAATCCTATTTACTTAATTATATCTTTAATTCAATTAATCTTCTTGATTAGTTAAATAAATCTGATTTATTTAATTATATTTTTAATTCAATTAATCTTCTTAATTAAATAAATAAATCCTTTTATTTAATTATATCTTTAATTCAATTAATCTTCTCGATTAGTTAAATAAATCCTATTTATTTAATTGTAGACACCCAAAAATGTCCTCTTACAATACCTTGTCACAACATTATGTCATTTAGACATCTTGTAGCAAGTTTTGCCCTAGGTACCCATGTCATCATCTAATTAGTTAAATAAATCTTATTTATTTGACTAATTTCATTTGTAATCCCTCCGTTCTTCTAATGTTAAGTAAATAATTTATATTATTTAACTAATGAAATCATAAATTCAACATTAATTAAATAAATCAAATATTTATTTAATTAATAAAATCTTAAAATATCTTCTCACTTTCTTTCTAAAATCAGAACTCATGTGTATCTAATTAATTTATTTAATTAGATAATTCATCACTTATCCTTCTCGTCTTTTTTAAGATTTATTTCCTTTAAAATGGAAAATCAATATCTTTCTATATCTTCTTAAAAATCTTATCTCATCTCGTTGTATTTCCTCTTTTGTCAAAAATCAAATCTTCTTCTCTGTCCACATCGAAACCCTATAAATACGGCTTCTCTCAAGCCATTAGGGATTCGATTCTTGAAGTACCATTACTTTGTCAAATTCATTTTGCAACCTTTCATCATCTTCCATCCATCGTCTTTGAGCTATCTAGTTTTATTCCATCATCCTTGTCCTATTGTTATGCTGCAATAGTGAGCAATCAACATTCCTTCAATAGTCAAATCCTTCGAAGCTTGCATTCTCATGCGAGGTTGAGAAGAGCCATGGAGGTCAATCAAGTCTATTTTGAGAATCGGTTTGCATTTCCTTTGTTTATTTGCATTTTCATTCTAGTTTGCGCTTCATGGTGCTTGATAGGGTTAGTTAGTTTGTTGTTTTCAACTCCAAACCTGATTTTTCCTCATCTACATTAATTATATATTTAATTAACATTCACCCACTCTTCGAAAATTAAGTAATTAATTTAATTATTTAATTATCCCTCTTCTGTCAATATTATCCATTCATCATAAATAAATAAAATATTTTGTTTGTTTATCTAATTTCCAATTGCACGTTCCTCCAATAATTAATTAATTATATCATGCATTGTTTTCTCAAAACTTAACTGACACTCTCTCCCAGTCAACTAATATTAACTAACCACTTTGTTTATCAATCAATTTTGTTAACTCCCACTCACTCTAAGTATTCTGATCAATCAATTGACTTAACTCTTCAATCAATATCTCATGCAACCAGTTAACTAGAATCATGTAGCTAGTTGCAGTCAGTTAACTAGGCAATCAATTCCTCTCATTCATTCTCATCCTTTGATCTTAAATCAACATCTCTTAATCCAAGATATAGATTCAATTTCATTAAATCTATAAAATAATTGTCATCCCTCTCATAATTCATCTAGAGAATTTGTAGAAAGGTCATGTCAGATTGACTATTGAAGCAAATTGAGCAAACATATACTTGCATACTAGATCATTGTTGTTATCACACTTTTGTAATCATGGAGGTTTCGTGTTGAATCAAGCAATCCAACATCCATCTTCAACACAAATACACTCAACCATGGGATGGTATGATTGTATTTTTTGAATTCATTTTGTGTTTCGTTTGTTTATGCTAACCTCGCTTGTTTGGATTCTTAATCTTTGCAATTACATTTCATGGGTAAGTGGGTCTTGTCATCTTGTTTTGAATTCATTTGAATTCATTTCATTGTTACTAATTCTATGATCCATATTCCCCTTACATACAAACAATCAGTAATAATCTAAAACACCAAGGCCATATAATTTTATTTTTTTTAAATAGTAAAGAGAAATAATTCATCCAATAGTGGAAACCATTTTTACGGTGCTTTGGATAAGGGCGGGTGAAAAATGTTGGGGGGCCAAAAAGTGGCCAACTTTTTTAATTTTTTTTGAAAATCCATAACACTGGCGTGTTATGTGTTGTTATTAGAAAAAAAAAGAAAAAGAAAATTATTTTTACATAGTCATATTTCCTTCATCCATGGCCTGCAAACCCTTCCAAGGCACACTCGCATTGCGGAGACCCAAAATTTTGTCAATTTCTTCATCAAATCATTGCTATTTCTTCGCTAGAATGTTGCCACGTCGACGAAAATATCCAAGGGTTAAGCTTTTATTTTATTTTTTTGTGAATTTTTTGTTAAACATGTAGATTTAATATGTTTTTTATGTTAATTTCTTTAATTTTCAGGTGTTAAAATTCATCCAATTCTTCTCAAAATCCTACTCCTCCTCATGAACAAGAAAAATAACAAAATCCTAATGAGCAACCACAAAAAAAAACACCTCCAACAATCAATCAACATCCTCCTAGAACTTGACAAAATTTAATGGGGAACTTGAAAACAAAAAAAGTGAGTTAATTGCAAGGTTGAATGATCTTGTAAGTTCAGCCTTGGAAAGAACCACCCTTGCAAATTCACTTCAAGCTATGTTAACACATGTAGATGTAATTAGCAATAAATTAAGTGGTTGGGTGGATAAGAGGTGAGAGCACAATGATTTTTATGTAGATAAACTATCCTACAAACAAGTAAAAAATTACAAAATTACAAAATATGACTTGTGTTCACTATTCACTAACCCACATACAAATCAAACTCTTGACCTTACAAGCAAGAGGTTTCCTATCCATTGGTGCAACCCCTAAGGCATAAACGGTAATTTTTAGAAGAGGTGGTGGATGGTATTTGACCATCCTCCATGCAACAATAATGAGGTCCCCCAATATTTCTTAAGGAAACTCTATTGTGAGTTAGTCCTCAACAAAATCCCCAACTATTTTGATATGTGAGACTTTTAGGGGAGAGGTGGTGGGTTGGCACAAGATAGACTAGGTGCACATCTTGATCCTCAACGACCAGTGAGACGAGCACTCGCTAGACCGGCTTATGAGCACGTTGCTATCCCTTTCATCGTGAAGGAGAGTGTTGAGGTGGATACTCTACAATTTATTAGTTTTCTAACCCAGAGTATCATCCAACGTGCGAGTCCTACAGTACATCATGAGCCAGGGGAGACTTTGAGGGATAGGGTTCCACCCCATACTTTTCAGTCTTGTGGGTCCACCTGTGCATATGACCCCACAAATAGTCAAAAGGTTGGTGCGTAGGCTAGGTCTACAACTCACTAGTTGGCGATGATAGATGCCCTTTTGAATGAGGCTTTCGTCCTTGATACTCATGTAAATGTTAACATGTTCATTGAATTTAATTTATTAAATTTCATTTTTGAAATGCAAGATTAACTAATTTAGTTTCATGATTGTAATTAAATTTCAGGGTCATAGTGTTCATACTATTTTCACTGGCCCTCCACTTGCTTTTTACTCCACTACATCTATTGTCAAGGTATGTAACTAGTAAACAATTATAAGTATTACATTTGAATAACATTGTTATATGAATGCCATTCTAATATTTGATTTTGGATGTTGAATATAGGTTAATATTGGATATTTTTTGGCAACACCTCCCAGTGGCGGTGGAGTTCAAACTTTCACTCAGGTAATAGAATAAAGACTTTAACTAATGAATCGTACTTAATAGATTTGTGTAGCTTATATTTATATTGCCGATTACATTGCATTGCACATCTTTCAAACTCAAAGATTACTTCTCATTGCATAACTAAAAACTAGATGTTGATAGATGAAAAAAATTCAATTACAATATAGCTTTTTAGAAAGTCAACATAAGCAATGATCCAATTACTTCACATAGCATAATTAATAACTAGGAGTAGCTACCAATTGCATTTTCTTATCATGGAATTCCATGAGACCACATTTTATTGAGGCATTTTTTTCAAATAGTTCACTGCCTTGTCTGTGCTATGGATGCTTGGAAAAAATCTATCAAAGCTTATTATTAAGCAATAACATAGACAAAGCAATGAGTTGTTTGAAAAAATGCCTCAAAATGTGGTCTCATGGTGATGTCCATCACCATGAGACCACATTTCTTTGAGGCATTTTTTCAAACAACACATTGTCTTGCCTATGCTTCCACATTTCCAATACATGTCTACCAAAGCATTTTATCAAACAATTCACTTCCTTGCTGCTATGGCTAAAAGCCTAAAATAAGTGCTTTCTAACAAACTATGGATTCTTGGAAAAAATTGATCAAAGCATAATAGTAATAGAATAGACAAGGATGCGAGTTGTTTGAAAAATGCCTCAAATAAATGTGGTCTCATGGTGATGGAATGACATTCCATCACCATGAGACCACAATTCTTTGAGGCATTTTTTCAAACAACTCGTTGCCTTAAGCAATAGCATAGACAAGGCAGTGAGTTGTTTGAAAAAATACCTCAAAGAAATATGGTCTCATGGTGATGGACATTCCATCACCATGAGACCACAATTCTTCGAGGCATTTTTTCAAACAACTCGTTGCCTTAAGCAATAGCATAGACAAGGCAGTGAGTTGTTTGAAAAAATGCCTCAAAGAAATATGGTCTCATGGTGATGTCCATCACCATGAGACCACATTTCTTTGAGTAATTTTTTCAAACAACTCACCACCCTGCCTATGCTACCACATTTTATCAAACAGTTCACTTCCTTGTTGTTATGGCTAAAATCCTAAAACAAGTGTTTTCCAAAAAACTATGGATGCTTGGAAAAAATCGATCAAAGCATAATAGTAAGAAATATAATAGATAAGGTAGTGAGTTGTTTGAAAAAATTCCATGAATAAATAGCCATTCCATCACCATGAGACCATAATTCTTTGAGGCATTTTTTCAAACAACTTGCTACCTTAAGCAATAGCATAGACAAGGCAATGAGTTGTTTGAAAAAATTCCTCAAAGAAATGTGGTCTCATGGTGATGTTCATCACCATGAGACCACATTTCTTTGAGGTATTTTTTCAAATAGCTCACCACCTTGCCTATGCTACCACAATTTCCATACATGTCTACCAAAGCATTTTATCAAACAATTCACTTCCTTGTTGCTATGGCTAAAATCCTAAAATAGGTGCTTTCCAACAAAATATTCATGCTTGGAAAAAAATATCAAATCATAATAGTAAGCAATAGCATAGACAAGGCAGCGAGTTGTTTGAAAAAATGCCTCAAAGAAATGTGGTCTCATGGTGATGGAATGCCATTCCATCACCATGAGACCACATTTCTTTGAGGTATTTTTTTAAACAACTCATTGCCTTAAGAATATATAATCCTCTTTAATAAAATCAAATAATTTTAAGGTCTTGGATTTCATCCCCAATTCTAATCCCATCCTCCATCTTCATCCTTAGATCCTATTCTTCCAATTCCTAAATTTCTAATCCATCATCTAATTCCCATCCTCGTCCAAAATCAATACCAATATTTCTTCCAATTAATCCTCCACTATGTCTAACCATCTAATATATCCTCCATCCAACCTAATCTATTCTAATCCATATTCATCCATTCCAACCAACCCCAACCATATCGATGATGATGAGGATAGCATTTGTGTCTAGATCAAAGTACCTCTTCCACTCCATTGTATGATTGCTCTTGAAATGTGGTCTCAAAGTACACCTTCCACCCCATCTAATGATCATATTCCCCTCATGATCAAAATACCCCTCCATCTTCATGTCATGACCCCCCTCCATCTCATAACCAAGACCGCACTATACCATTCACCCCATCCCAGCATAATAGCATAGAGAAGGCAATGAACTGTTTGAAAAAAATGCCTCAAGAGAATGCAGTCTCATGGTGATGGAATGACATGACAAACAAATTTTTCATGGCATTCCATCACCATGAGATCATGTTTCTTTGAGGTGTTTTTTCAAACAATTCATTGCCTTCTCTACGTTACCACATTTCTCGTACATGTCTACCAAAGCATTTTATCAAATAGTTGACTTCCTTGCTACTATGGATAAAATCCTAAAAAAGGTGATTTCAAACAAGCTATGGATAGGGTTAATAGTAAGCATAATAGTAAGAAATATATAGTTCAATAAGTAGTCAAAATTTTGTTGATTATCACATACTTTATAAGTCATGACCTACATCACTATTCTACTTTTCATGATTGAATAAATTTTTGTTTTATTTTCATATGATGGAAGAGAAAATGCCTCTATATGTTGATAGGGTAATGGATCAAGGTGTATCTTCTACAATAGAAAACATGATGCCTCTCATGGGGGTATGAGGTAGATTAGTAAATTTCAAATTACATTCATTTTTATAGCTGTTAGTTAGTGAAAAATCAAATGATTATTGATTCATAGTTTAATTTCTATTTGGATGGTTTCTATAGGAATTGGGCATGTCATAGGATGAGCATGCAAATATTTCTCGAGTAGAGAGATCATCTAGAAATGGTAAGTGATTATTTTGTTAAATATATCATTTTTTATAATGTAATTTATATATATTAATGTCTTTACTTGTTATTGTAATAGATAAAGCTTGATGAGGAACTAAACCCTAGGAGGAGGATCCCTTGAGTTCAAAGTAAACAAGTGTCATACACATCACCATCCACCCAACCAACAAAGGCCACCCATTTATTTCATTGACTTGGAGGGCAATGACTTTTGATTTGAGTCCTTTGTTGTATGCCTATATGAAATTTTTGGACATATTTTGTATTGCATATACTTGACATTGTATGCCTATATGACATTCTTGTAAGCCTATATGGATATTTTGTATATATTTTATACTTACATCGACATATATTGATGTATGCGTACATGGATATTTGGTTAATACAAATGTTTTTTATTGATGGTGTCCATATTTACATTATAAATCCACACTTCAATAGATATTTATAAATGGTTTACTTCAAATATTTAGAATCCAAATGTTTTCCATGCACTCTTCTCTTGTAATATTATTGAACATTAAATCAATCATATGAATATAGTAATGCTTCAGGCTTCATGCTTCATGCTTCATGCTTCATGCGTCATGCTTCATGCTTCATGCTTCATGCTTCATGCTTCACGCTTCATGCTTCATGCTTCATGCTTCACGCTTCACGCTTCATGCTTCATGCTTCATGCTACCATTTTCTTGTGTGCTTCATGCTTCATGCTTCATGCTACCATTTTCTTGTGTGCTTCATGCTTCATGTATTATGTAGATAAAGAAAACATCATAAAACTATTGACAAAAGAAAATAGAAAGTAACAACTAAGTCTTACAAACAAAAACTCAAGGTATGCAAGTCTTATTAAAGATCATAAGGGAATTGGATAATTTGAGATTAGGAGACCACGAATCAACCTTCCCAACAAAATTCATAGATATTCATCATATTTATAAACATGAATTCAAACCCAATAATTAGAAGAATGTGAAACGAAGAAAAATAGGTGGAATGAGAATGAAAAACTATGATCCACCTATTTCTATAATTTCATTCAAAATGTGTGTTACAGAGTGCAAATGAGAAACAATAACCAAATATAACCCAAACAAAAGTCAAAAGGAAGATCTGGAAAGGGTAAAATGTTGTGTACTTGTCACCAAAAGTCACCATTTGAAGCTCACTGAGGACTCATTCACCCTATGGTGAATAGGTCTTGGCTAGGGTTCCTAGAAAATGCTTTCTAGGTTCTCTTCTACTAGGTATGCACTCCCAGATTCCAATTGTTCATTGTCAGAAAGCTAGAAAAAAATCTTGTAGATTAGTTTCCATGATTTGACAAGTTTTCTTGAAACTTTAACAACTTTCTTCATTTTTTCTCTCTAATTGATCTTCAACCTAAAATATGCAATTACAAATCAAAGAGAGAAAAAAATTGTTTGTTAGGGAATAGGGGTTTGATTTGCTCAAACCCCATTTTGGTAATTAAACCTTGAAATGAAATAAAATAGCATGAAGGAATGATGAATAAAAAATATATGTAACAACTCACCAAAACTTATTTGAACCTTGGATAAAAAATCTGTAAATTAGCATGAAGTGGCCTCAATAAATTTAGATCTTGATCATGAAACTTGTCTTGAAATAATTCCTTCGATATGCTTGATTAGATCTTGAACACTACATCACCATATTAGCTCAAACAACATTTGTGATGCAATGCATCTTTGACATGACAATGAAATCTTGATTGTTGCAATAATACTCTATAAATCTTCCCTTGAATGCCTTAGAAATTCTCTTGAATGCTCTAAATAATTCTCTTGTGTAACCTTAGGATGCTTGAATCAAAATTACTATGAAGTCTTAGGTGAAACATAGTGAAATAACCTTATATTTATACATATCTTAAGATTAATTACCAAAATTTAAATATCACAAGTCGACATTGAATTATAGATTTGAAATCATTAAAATACCACCAAAAACATATTTCAAAGAGGGGTCCTAGGTCTAAGTGAGGACCCATTTACCATAGGGCGAATGGGTCCCAGGCCACTTACCTAGGACACACATCAAACAATATGGTCTTAGGACAATGAGTTTTTCCCTATGGTGAATGGGTCCTAGGTCACTTACCTAGGACACACATCTTCCAAAGTTAAGTGTTGTGTAATGGAATTTATGAATTAAAGGGGCCAATTAAGGAAAATTAACCTCAATCAATTAATAAATCCTTAGATTAGTGTGAAAGTGTAAAGGTAAACCTTACAACACCCTAAATAAGGCACAATTAAGTCAATTTAGTTTGAAAGGGCCCTAAACTTAATGTGAATATGAAAAAAAAATTACAAAGGCAACATTAGGCTCATTTTATTTTAATTATTCCCAAATTAAGTGTGAGAAAGGGATACTTTTTCCTACACTATAGAATGCAACTTTAAAAGTTAAGATTGCATGCTTATAATAATCAATAAATACCTTCAAGAGACATGCATGATAGAAACAAAACCAACTAAAATTTCAAGAATTGACTTTTCCCCAACCATATCTGAAAAATTGCAAATAAATCAATTTAGGTTCTCACAAATAGTGATGATATGAATCTGGTTGTGACTTTTCAAAGATGAAAAGTTGTGACCCTTCGAATAAGAAAGACTTCAAACCTTTTATAGTGAAGTGTGGTGACCATGCCTAGCATATATGTGCCCACATAGACATGTTGGCACTAATTATTTGGCCACATGAAGAACAAAACACAAATTATCCTACCTTGCAACTTTACACTACATGCAACTGGCACATTTTCTATCAACTGAAATTTGTTCACCACAAGCAAATGACTTGGATCTATCAAAATTTGGGAAAGGTTATTGTAGAGGGGCCCTACATGATCATGTAGTCTTATATGGAGTGTTTACAAGTGCCATGGTTTCCAAGTAATTGCTCATCAAATTTTTCTACCCTTTTACACTTTGGTCTCTTAAGAGACTTTGTCAGTAGAATGTGGCTTAGACTATTTTGGTGTGTTTGGGTGAAAAATAGGACCTTTCCTAGCATAAAATCACCCATACAGATGTGTTGGAATATTCAATTTGGTTGTATGACAAATAGAACGAAAGTTACACCACTTTCCAACTTTGCACTACATGCGAATGACCCATTTTCTATCAACTAAAATCTATTCACCACGGGAAAAAGAATTGGAGCTAGAAAAAAGAAAGAAAGGTTATTGTAGAGGGGCCCTATATGATTGTGTAGCCTCAGAAAAAGTGTTTCCAAGTGCCACAATTTCTAAGTAATGACTCGTCGAAGTTTTTTTCCCTTTTGCACTTTAGTCTCTTAAGAGACTTCATCGGTAAAATGTGGCTTAGACTATTTTGACATGTTTGGGTGTGAAAGATAATATTTCCTAGTATAAACCCACCCATACAAATGTGTTGGAATAGTTGGTTCGGTCATATAAAGAAAAAAACAAAAGTTACACCACTTTCCAACTTTGTACTACATACAATTGACCTGTTTTCAATCAACTAAAATCTATTCACCACGGGAAAATGACTTGGAGATATTAAAAACTGAGAGATGTTATTGTAGAGGGACCTACATGATATTGTAGCCTCAAATAGAGTGTTTACAAGTGCCACAATTTCTGAGTAATCACTCATCAAAGTTTGCTACCCTTTTGCACTTTGGTCTCTTAAGAGACTTTGCCGATAAAATGTGGCTCAGACAGTTTCAACATGTTTGGGTGTGAAAGAGGACCTTGCCTAGAATAAATTCACCCATACAAATTTGTTGGAATAGTTGGTTTGTTCATATGACAAACATAACAAAAGTTACATCACTTTCCAACTTTACACTACATGCAACTCACCCATTTTTCATCAACTAAAATCTATTCACCACGGTCAAATAACTTGGAGCTATCAAAAATCAAGAGAGGTTATTATAGAGGGGACCTAAATGATCTTGTAGAATCAAACAAAGTGTTTCCAAGTGCCATGTTTTTGGAGTAATCACTCGTTGAAGTTTTCTACCCTTATGCACTTTGGTCTCTTAAGAGACTTCGTCGATAGAATGTCGCTCAGAACATTATGATGTGTTTGGGTGTGAAAAAGGACCTTTCCTAGCATAAACCCACCCATACAAATATGTTGGAACAATTGGTTTGGTCATGTGACAAACATAATGAAAGTTACACCACTTTCCAACTTTACACTACATGCAACCGACTTGTTGTCTATCAACTAAAATCTATTCACCATGGGAAAAAAAATTGGAGATATCAAAAATTGAGAGAGGTTATTATAGAGGGGACCTACATGATCCTAGAGCATCAGAAATAGTGTTTCCAAGTGCCATTTTTTTTTAGTAATCGCTCATCAAAGTTTTCTTCCCTTTTGCACTTTGGTCTCTTAAGAGACTTTGCCGGTAGAATGTGGCTTAGACTGTTTCAACATGTTTGAGTGTGAAAGAGGACCTTTCCTAGCATAAAACCACCCATACGAATATGTTGGAACACTCGGTTCGGTCATGTGACAAACATAATGAAAGTTACACCACTTTCCAACTTTACACTACATGCAACTAACCCATTTTCCATCAATTGAAATCTATTCACCACGAGAAAACAACTTGGAGATATCAAAAACTGAGAGAGGTTATTGTAGAGGGGCCCTACATGATCCTGTAGCCTTAGATGGAGTGTTTCCAAGTGCCACTATTTTTGAGTAATCACTCATCGAATTTTTATGCCCTTTTATGCTTTGGTCTCTTAAGAGACTTCACCTGTAGAATGTGGATCAAACCGTTCGACGTGTTTGGGTGTGAAAGAGGAACTTTCCTAGCATAAACCCACCCATATGGATGTGTTGGAATAGTCATTTTGGTTGTGTGACAAGCAAAACAAAATTTACACCACTTTCCAACTTTACACTACATGCAACTGACCCATTTTCCGTCAACTGAAATCTGTTCACCACAAGAAAACAACTTGGAGCTATAGAAAAACTAAGAGGTTATTATATAGGGGCCCTAAATGATCCCATAGCCTTATAATTTTTTTTTCCAAGTTTCATGGTTTCCGATTAATCACTCGTCAAAGTTTTCTACCCTTTTGCACTTTGGTCTCTTAAGAGACTTTGCTGGTATAATATGGCTCAAACCGTTTTGACGTGTTTGGGTGTGAAAGAGGACATTTCCTAGCATAAACCCAACCATACATATGTGTTGGGATAGTCAGTTTAGGTGTATGATGAACAAAGAAGAATCTACACATGCACCTTCCTCAACTTCTCGAGGGCAGGAAGAATCTCTTCATTGAATACATTATGTATCTCATTCAATTTGGTCTGCTTATTTTTAAAGTGTTTTTAGAGCAGACTAACCTCCTTTTCGTTGATGGCAAATTCTTCTTCTTTTCTTTTAATTTCTTTCCTAAGTGGTCAATTTTAGTCTTAAGTTATTTTTCTTCAATTTCAACACTTCCAACTATTTCCTTTGCATCTGCAACTATTTTTATCATACTACTTCTTCCTTATCATCTATTTCTAATTGTATTTTCTCCATGGAAGTCTTAAGTTCAAGAATCTTTGACTTCATTTGTTCATTTGTCAATCTGCCCATAAAGATTAGAATGATTGTAGGATATGCCCAAAATGGAAAATGTATGGAAAATGTGGTAGCATAGACAATGAGTTGTTTGAAAAAATGCCTCAAAGAAATATGGTCTCATGGTGATGTCCATCACCATGAGACCACATTTCTTTGAGGCATTTTTTTTTAAACAACTCAATTCCTTGTCTATACTTTTGCTTACTATTATGCTTTGATAGATTTTTTCATGCATCTTGTTGCAAAGACAACCATTGTTGCACCAAAAGATCGACATGTTAATGCCCGATACAACCGCTAGATTTATACAAGATCCAAGATCCATAGGAGGTGGTTAAACCATGTCATGAAGGCTATTTTTGCAATGATGGTTGTCATTGCACCAAAAGATCAACCTGTCAATGCTCGATACAACCATTGGATTTATGCAAGATCCAAGATCCACAAGAGGTGGTTAAACCATGTCACGAAACCTAAGCACCATGCTGGCCCATGTCGAGGAGACCAAGGGTGAATTCTTGCAACAATCCCCCCAGCACAAGTGAGGGGTACAAACCTGTGACCTCATCTTTGATATCAATTGTTGAAGGTGGTTGCTATTGCACCAAAAGATTGGCTCGTTAATGCTTGATACAATCACTAGATTTATACAAGATCCAAGATCCACAAGAGGCAGTTAAACCATGTCACAAAACCCGAGCACCACGTTGGCCCACGTTGAGGAGACCAAGGGTGACACCTTGCAACAATCCCCCCCAATGCAAGCGAGGGGTTCAAACCTGTGACCTCGGCTCTGATACCAATTATTGCAAAGGCGACTGTCGTTGCACCAAAGATCGACCTGTTAATGCTCGATACAACTGTTGGATTTATACAAGATCTGAGATCCATAGGAGGCGGTTAAACCATGTCATGAAGCCTAAGCGCCACACTGGCCCATGCCGAGGAGAGCAATGGTGACACCTTGCAACACATCCATAGTTTGGTTGAAAGCACATTTTTTAGGCTTTTAGCCATATCAGTAATGGGACCTTGGAATGGGGTATGACATCTATTAAAACATAAAAGGGGGGATTTTCATGAGTGTTATAGTTGCAATTGTTAGGGTTAGAAGGCAGATATCTAACAAGTTAAATGCAAATTTGATCAATAAAATAGAGAAATAAAACACATAAAATTATAGCAGAATTAAGACAACATAGAGAATTTAACGTGGTTCACCCAATCTGGGCTACATCCACAAAACCATAGCCATCCAATGATTTTATTATCCAGTGTAAAAAATATTACAATCTCGTGAATAATGCCCTACTACAACTCCCCATCCCAACCGCTTATAACAAGCTTTTAGAAGCTTCCAGAAATTAGGGTTCTACAAAGTCAGTTTTTTCCTTTTTTTGACAAGGATACATGAAGAGTGTATAGTATAGCATGATCATCCGCCACATACCAACAAGAATTGACTTAGTAGACACATGGGAAATGTGGATGCATAGACAAGGCACATGAACTATTTGACAAAATGCCTCAATGAGATATGTCCTTGTGGTCAATGTGGATGCATTGACAAGGTAGTGAGTATTGTAAGAAAAAATTCCTCAAGAAAGGTAGTGAGTATTAAAAGGTGGTGGGAAGTTCATGAAAAGGTGGTAGAATGTGAAAAATTTGCATGTGCACTTCCCAACAGCATCAAAAAGCTTCTTTTTGTTGGAACACGCGCATAACTAGGAGAATAACAGAGCATGTGGACCTAGATCACAAATGTGCTGACCTTTTTACCATTTTTAGAGCAAGCCAAAACTTGTATTATAACACAAGTGTGTTTTGTCTTGCTATACAAAATGGTTATATATCATCTTTTTCAAAACATGCCCATGTTATGAAAAAAATTATTTTCTAAAGGTTTCCTCTCTCTCTCTCTCTCTCTCTCTCTCTCTCTCTCTCTCTATCTCTCTCTCTCTCTCTCCCCTTAACCATCCATCCCTCCTTAGCCATCTAGGTCTCTCACTTAACCCTAAACCCTCAACCCTAGACACTATGCCTTAAACCCTAATCCCTCAACCCTATACCCTTAAACCTTTAATACTCTTACCCCAAATTTTAGTCCCTCCTTCAACACCACCTTGTTTTTCCTTTCCTTAGTCAATTATGCATAAGTTTCAAAGTCAGGTGGTGTTTTACTGTATGTTGCGAACCTAGGTAGGGTTTTTATTAGTATTTCTAACCTCCAATTTTATCACTTCCTTGTTATTCTTTAAGTATAGATGGTGTTTTATGACTCCATTTTAACCTACTGCTCTTTTAAATCTTATTTATATCATAAGTGGTATGTGTGTTAAGTCATCAACTTGTCAAAGATCACTCGGTAGCTTGTTTCACAAGTTGTTCCTTTGGGCGGTACTCCTTAAGATGTTTGAAATGTAAGCGGTGTTTTCCTAAGTTCTATGAACTGCCCGCTCTATCGCTAGGAAGCATTTTCAGGAAAATTAATGGAATAACAATGAACATAGATTTACAAAACTAGTGCAATTATATAGGAAAAGAAACTAATGCTATTAAATTGAAATGAACAAAGATTAAAAAAAACCATGCATACAAAAAAATAGAGATATCAAAACAGTATTTTTATTCATATATATGTATGTATATACATTGCATTGGCATTACAAAATTGGTTGATTCAACTACAAAAGTTGATATCGATAACAAAAAAAAGAAAAAAGGGGTATTCTTGTTCAGGCGCAGAGGGAAAACATCAACACTTGAATGCCTTCTATCACAATCTGAAGGTGCTTGATTTGAGCAGGAGACAATAGGTTGTCGTGTGAGTGCAAAATTTGGGTGAAGAGCCCCATGTCATTCCTGACGATTCCTGCATGAAGAAGAGTCACTGCCTAATCCACAACGTCATTCTGAAGAGCCGATGTGATGCAGATGGTGTCACACACAAACCCGCTCCAAGGATAGTGACTAAGCCCAACAATAGCTACATTAACACGGTGATGAAATTCAAGCCTCACCAAATGCTCAGATGCTCTCATGCCTAGTCACGGTGACCAAAGGTCTTGATGACTGTATACACAAAATGCTTTAGCATGGTAGCATTATGCACATGCGTTTGGCTCATAAATTATTTTCCCAGGATACTACGAAGCACTTCTTCCACCTCGCTTTGTATCACAAAGAATTCCTTCAGTTGATCAAACAAATGCTTGAACAATGGACTACATTCGATCTCCTCTAGAACAATGAAATCATGTATAGATACACCATCACTCTAAGTGCTCACCATATTGGATTATTTCGGATGGCGAAGTGTGGTGACATTGGTTGAATTTATAGATGGTTGGTTAGACATTAGGCTATCTTTCTTAGATTCGATGAGATGACAACTCAGTTGAATTAATGGCTGATTTGAACTAGTTTTAAATTGTATTCCTTGTTGGATGACATACACGTGCAATCATATTGTGTTTTCCTAAAACTTCACTAATTGCATGACTATAGGATAGCTCATTCGACGGTTGTTGGTGAGAGAAAGATCAGTTTTCTTACCTAATGTCTTTTCATTTGTCAATCTAATTATTTCGGCCAATCATATTTTTCTAGCCATTTTCAAGAAGACGGTCGAGAGATGAGAGGTATTTCTAAATTTAGTAATGATTTCAGTAACCATTTTGGAGGAATTTTCTGCTATATATAGGATGAAGGAGAAGGATACAGGGTCTAATCTCCACAGATACACGTTGTTGTATTTTGAGAAAGAACTTTTTATTTATTTATGCTACAATGATTTTTAATATTTGAGTTATGAATTTAATGTGATGTTTAGCACATCGATCTTTGTGTCGAGTGTATAATGGGGTCATATTTTCTATGTGAGATATACTTTATGGCATCCATTTATTGTGGTATAATCTTTCCTTCTTGGTGTAGTGGTCACAAGTCTTTTTAATCTATTTGTTGATAGTTTATGGATTTTTGTTTACTTCTACATTAGTGCTATTTTTATGAACTAGCACCTCGTTTATCACCTTATCACTTTCTAGTTAAAAGATACCTTATTATTAAATAGATCTGTACACATGGAAAATGTACAATTCGATTTGACACACTGGATCCTGATTTACTAACACCATTTCATCTTGAATCATCTCCTTCGCTAGTCATTTAATCGAATAATCTGTATTTGATTAAATTCATCACTCTTCATCTCTTAATTAAATAAATCAACTTTATCTAATTAAATCATCATCTCCTGTTAATTAAATAAATCAATTTTATTTAATTATTTATGTAATCCCTCTTTAATTAAATAAATCATCTTATTTAATTAAATCTCTAAAGTCCTCTTATTAAATTAAATAAATTAAACCTTATTTGATTTAATCTAACATATTCCTTCTTAATTAAATAAATCAAAATCATTTATTTAATAAATCATTTCCTCTCAATTCTTGACTTGAATCAATTCATAAATCTAAGTCTAAAATTGTCACATCACCTAATTCTTCATTAAATTAATCAAAACATTGATTAAGTTAATTCCTCTCATTAAAATCCTCTAGAGAATGCAACTTGCACAATAAATCAATTACTTTGATTTATTAATTCTTCTATTTTCCCTCACATGGCATAAAAAAGGAATATTCCCTCAATTTGAATTCAAAAAGGCCAAGTGGACTTGGTCCTTCCAACAAGGCATTCAATGCCTCTTACATGTCCTTGGGCATTGAGCCAAGTGACATTAAATCCATTTTTCTTTCCCTCTCACATTTCACATTCAAAATTCAAATTTGAATCCAATGACATTTATCATGCACATTGACCAAAATGTGCTCATTCCTCAACCATTCACATCTTGACAAGTGGCACTTGGCCATTGGATGTTGAATGATCCCACATTGCTTATTTTCACTCATTCTTCCAAGATTGAAATCTATAAATGAGAAAGTCTTCCTCTCATTCTATCATCCACAATTTGAGTAAAATTACTATACTCAAATCCATCATGATCCATAATTCATATGCAAAGTTACTCTCTACAATTGAGAACTAATTTTGCCCATTGCGCTCAATCATCCACCATTTTCATAAATTATAACAAGGTTATGCTCAAATCTCTTTGGAGATTTGACCATTTCAAGATTCAATATACATTGCAACATAGGAATTGGGAAAGGGCTAATTGCAACACATCATTGGCACCGATTCCCCCATAAGATCATCATTCTATTGGCTAGATTAGGATTTACTTTCATATTGTCTAAGTTTTGCTTTTCATTTCCTAATATTAGCTTAAATAGGCGGATTTCATGGGGAATCCTTCACTCTTTGCATGCATTTTGATCTAACACTAACAATGTTTGTTGTCTTTGTGCATTTGCAGGTTTAGGGGTTCACAAGATCACACGATGAATATGTACCTCTTTGATTTAGAGGAAAATCACAAATACAATTGCAACATTTCTAGATATTTCAGCGATTGACTCTAGTGCATTAAGGGAAAATTAGAGTCAAATTTATCAATCTTTTCAAAAAGGCCAATTCATTCACTAACAAATACCTCAACCCTTAAACCATGAACCCTAATATATATCCCTCTCTCCCCCCACTCCCTCTCTCCCACCCCCTCTCTCTCTCTCAAGTCTCTCCTCCCAGCCCCTCTCCCTCTCTCACTCCCTCTATCTCTCTCTCATCCCTCTATCTCCCACTCCCTCTCTCTCCCTCTCTCTCAACTATCTCCCTCCCACCCCCTCTCTCTCCCACTCCCTCTCTCCCACTCCCTCCCTGTCACTCCCTCTCTATCCCACTCCCTCTCTATCACACTCCCTCTCTCTCTCTCTCTCTCCCTCTCTCCTCCCCTCCCACCCTACCTAGATAAGTCCCTATCACTCCAAACCCCTCTCTCCCACTCCCTCTCTCTCAAGTCTCTCCCTCTGACCCCCTCTCCCTCTCTTAGGTCTCTCTTTGTCACTCCATCCTCTCTCTCTCTCAAGTTTTTTCCCTCCCACCCCTCTCCCTCTCGGGTCTCTCTCTCTCACTCCATCTATCTCTCTCCCTCCATCTCTCTCAATTATCTCCCTCCCACCCCCTCTCTCTCTCATGTCTCTCCCTCAAGCTCCCTACCTACATAACTAGATAACTCCCTCTCTCCTATCTCTCTCCCACCCTACTGAGATAAGTCCCTCTCACTCCAACCCCCCTCTCTCTCAACTATCCCTCCCACACTACCTAGATAAGTCCCTCTCACTCCAACCCCCTCTCTCCCACTCCCTCTCTCTCACTCTCTCACTCCCTCTATCTCTCTCCCACTCACTCCCTCTATCTCTCTCCCACTCACTCCCTCTCTCTCATTCCTTCCCTCTCCCTCTCCCTCTCCCTCTCTCTCACACTCCCCCTCTCTCCCTATCTCCTAGGTCTCTCCCTCCCACCCCCTCTCTCTCTCAAGTCTCTCCCTTTAGCACCCTAGCTAGATAAATCTCTCTCTCCCTCTATCCCTGCCATCCCCTCTCTCTCTCAAGTCTCTCCCTCTAGCACCCTATCTAGATAACTCTCTCTCTCCCTCTATCCTTCCCACCCTACCTAGATAAGTCCCCCTCACTCCAACCCCCTCTCTCCCACTCCCTCTCTCTTAGGTCTCTCCCTCTCACACCCTCTACCTCTCTCATATCTCCCTTTCTATCCCTCTATCTCTCTCCCACTGCCTCTCTCTCACTCCCTCTCTATTGCACTCCCTCTCTCTCCCTATCTCTCAAGTCTCTCCCTCTAGCACCGTACTTAGATAACTATCTCTCTCTCACTCCCTCTTTCTCGCTCCCATCCCCCTCTCTCTCTCTCTCCCTATCTCTTAGTTCTCTCCCTTTGGAACCCTACCTAGATAACTCTCCCACCCCCCTCTCTCTCTCTCTCTTGGGTCTCTCCCCCCACACCCACTCCTTCTCTCAAGTCTCTCCTTCCCACCCTACATAAACAACTCTCTCTCTCTCTCTTACAATTCTCCCTCCCTCTAAATACATACATACACACATGTATGCATGTACATACATACTTACATACATAAAAGCATACATACATACATACAATCTTACATACATACATTGATACATACATGCATACTTACATACATACAAGCATACATACATACATACAATCTTACATACATACATTGATACATACATACACGCATACATGTCATACGAGCATACACACATACTTACATAAAAATATAAATACATACATTTAGTAGACTAGCATTTAACACAAATAAATACATAATGCAAGCATGTTATAACACACTCACATTATGTCTTGCTTAGGCAACTCAAGCACAAATGCAAAAAAATGTCAAAACTATAAAATAACGCGAGCATGTTATAATGTGCTCACATTATTTCTCACTTTGGGAATCACCAAGCCTTAGGCTTGGTATTTTCTTTAGAATACCAACCCAAAGGATTGGAGTGCCTTCCAAATGTCCAAAGAAGTGTTTTTGCAAATTCTACAATATTTCACACAATCGCATTTGTGATAAGCATCAGGTTTGCACATGTTTCAAGGTCAAAAAAATTAAACACTTGGGTAATGTTAGGCTCTCTCTTAGCTATGTAATGATGTATTTTTTTTCATATTTTGACAATGTTAAGCCTTTCATCTTTAATTTTTTTGTTTGTGTGTCGCTTTTTGGCAAAAACTGGTCCTTAGTATTTTTTTCTTTATAAATTAACCATTCATTGAAATTTCAAATAAATTACATTTTTAGAAACTAGAATCCATCATACATATATTAAAAAATAAAATCTCAATTAGTTTTTAAAATTTATAGGGGTAGTATGGCCAAAATTCTATTTTTCAGGAAGTGTCCACTTTGAAAATTAGTAAAATAATTAAATATTCATTAAAAAATTATCAGAAAAATCGGCCACAAACTACATGTTGTTAGCTAATTTCTCATTGAAGTGATTTTAAAAATACCAAAAAAATTTAACCTTTTGAGGGAGCCACAAAATTCACTATGTTATGTTTTTTTGACAAAAACAACACCAATTTCTGTGGCTCCCTCTTTTGAACCCCTTAATCTCTTCCATTTAAAAAAAAAAATAGTAGTTTACAAAGTAGACTCGGAGCACTATGATCCTTGTTTTTGTTGCATCTAAATTTTTTGAGTGTAACTATCCTCAATTTCACATCCAAGGTTAGTATTTATTGATTTAAAAAAAAAAAGTGGCCACTTAAGACCCCTTTTTAGACCCCCATCTTTTTGCACTTACCCATAAGTACCATGATGAAAACCTAGAAAACAAGTGTCATGAGTAAAATCACTTAGGGGCAAGTTATCTCATCTTCCATACCTTTCTCATGAAATTTCCATCTATTCGATCCATGCCATTTACATCCATTTTCCCTACCTACCTTGATCTTGATAAGGACTAGGGCACAAACTTAAATCATACTTTGGAAAACTCTTGACATGTCCATCCTTTGGTCATACACTATCCAATTTCATGTCATAGTCTACATAACACTATACAAACCCATATCTTGGAGAAGAATATTTATTCCTATGTGACATAGTCCTTGGATATCACATCCTAAATCCTCTATTAGACAATCTTGATCCTCCCATTCTCTAGCCAAGCAATCCCTTATATCCTTTCATACCTATCACAAGACTTAGTTTTCCCTTGTCATTATTTCAAGAGTTAAATTTATCTATCCAACATCCATACACCTACCTATCATCCATCAATATCCTACCCAAGCCTAAGAGTATTCCATCCAAATGTGACAATCCTAATCCATTCAAAATTAATATGCAATCTAGCACACCATCCAGAACATAACTTGATTTTGTTCCAAGCCTTGATGCAAACCTTGATCCACTTTATTCACATTATCATCATCAGGATATGTATTTCCCAGTCCTCACATTGTTTTCAGGACGTGTCCTTCTCATATCAACAATGTTATCATGTCATCATCATCCACTAATCAATTGGTTTTTAGCTTGACTAGGGGCAAGAACATGTTTGTATTTGTATCCTTGTGAATTCTTGCTTGCTTGTATGTATCTTTCATATGAATTTGCAATGGTCCTTATAATATACCATTCATAACATACCACTCTATCAATAAACATAAGAAAACATCTAGACATATATATGTTCTTTAAATCTTCAAACAACACACTTGAAACATGTGATTTTAACATAAAATCTTAGAGATCAACATAAACCTAGATAACATGAAGTCAAAACAATCCTTTTCCATCATGAATAATTCCTTATCACCCATCACTTATATTATGCATGATGTTTCCTTCTTGAAACCAAACATTTGTCTTATAGGAGATGTTCCCTTCTTGAAACTAGACATGATCCAAGTCCATCCTTCAATCTTTTCTGCACCTTGGCAGAAGATAGTATTGTTGTGTGTCTATTGATCATTGTTTGTCTTTTTCTTTGGTTTATCTTTTTGATCTTTTAATATTTACTTTGATTTATCTTTTGACCCACACTATTCCCACTCAAAGTCACCATGATCATTTCATATCATGGTGTGCTTTGATATGGCATAAATTGGGGCAAGGTCTATTATTTTTGTGTGTCGTTTGTGATGGTTGTCTCATCATAGATCAACCAAGAGCGTCATACACCTTGTGAGTGGGGGCATCCTATCAAGTATATTGTTTGTTTGCTTGAGAGTCAGCCCATGGATTGGATACATTGCCACCTTGATCTTCTATACCCTGGTGCATAACATCCATTTCTATATCAAATAAAGGTTGCTAATCTCAAAGTCAACATAACACTTTCATCATCACTACATTTATAATCATTTTCTTTGCATCCAAATTTTAATATTTTTCATCCATCATTTTCCATATTTCATCTAACATTTTCTTCTTCTCTTCTTTCGAGAGATCACCCATGCAATTAATACATAGATAATCACTCTAGCAGGCACCAATCATCCCATCTTTTCTAATATTCCATTTTTCATCAAACTGAGGCATTTATCTTCTTCATCATCTCTTTGAAGATAATTTTTCTTCTTGGATACTTTTATTTTCTTTGAAACAATGTTACTTTGAACATTGCTTCAAAGAGGGGCAAAATATAGACACTTAAAATTGTCTTGGGCTTGCAACCATATTTTTCCACTAATGTTCATCTAAACTAATTAAGTAATCTTATTATTTAATTATATTAACCTCTTTCTTCTAAATTCGTATTTCTTCTTATTTATATGATTAAATAATTAATTATTTAATTATTCTAACTTTTCTCTAAGGTTAATTAAATAATTTCAATAATTTAATTAGTTGACCACTTTTGATTAAATAATTATCTTTAATTATTTAATCTCTAATCTCATTCATAATTAAATAAACATTTTTATTTATTTAATTGTTCATATGGGTGCAAATAAGTCAATTTAAGTTATTTATTACACTTACCTTATCTCTTCAATCTTTCCATTTTTCATTCATCAATCAACTATATCTTATCTTTGGAATCTAAATCTTTCCTAAATCATTAATTTTCTTCCATCTTAGAAACATCTTCAATTAAATAAGCATGAAATTAGAAACTTCATGTGCACCATTATCCATCATTTTAATTAGATAATTCAATATTATCTCTTCTTGAATTAAAATTACAACTTTCCCATTCTTTCCCATAATCTCATCCATTGATTTTTCTTTCCAATCCTGACTGTCAATCAAGCTTGCATATTCAATAAATTTGATCTTCATCCTCTTTCCATTCTAACCATGTCATCATTATTGTCATAAGCTTATCGTATTTGTGCACACAAAAATTTGAGAGCTACATTCCTAACTTATAAAGTGAGATGGAGAAGAACAATGGAGGTGAATCAATGGGGATATGAGAAGGTATAATTGCATTGATTTTAATTTAGGTTTTCTCAAGGTGTCTTTATTATTGATACAAATATCATTGTAGGTTGAGAACTCCATGATGTAGTGCCATTGTGTCTCTATCATACCTTTGTTATAGAATAAGCATATTCTCACTTCCCATTCCTCCTTAGGTATTTTCCACATGCCAATTTTGCACCTAAGGTGATTCAAGCTAGTCCTTAATTAGGCTATCAATATTTTTTTATTTGCACTTAATTTTAGCTTCTCTATAAGCTTTTTCATCATGGTCCTATGTGGGGTTAATTTTTCTTTGTCCACATAACAATCTTGATTTTTTTATCAATACTTTTTAATTTCCTCATTAGTGTTTGGGAACTCTTACACATTAATGTCCCATTTATTTATCCACTTCTCATTCTATTTTATTTATATTTTCTTCCCAAACTGCTTAGTTGTTTCTCAATAACTAACATGGGCTACTAATGCTTCTCCATATTTTGAGCCTTTTTTAGGTAGCTTAAAAATTAGACCATTATCGATGGTTCCAAAAGGAAAGTATCTATTTCAAATAATAAAATATCATATAGAACTAAAATTTTAGTTTTCAGTATGCTTATGATTGAGTGTTTTTAGATTCTTTCCACTCGCCTCCAATTTTTTATCTGATGTGTTGCTACTCTAAATTTCACACCCATAAAGAATGATTAGAGTGACAAGTAGACCAAAGAAGATTATCTTAGTTTTCCAACCCCTTAATTCTGTACTCTAGCATCTATTTTGTTGTGAGTATAAATATTTCCATCTTCCTTGTTTTCTTTTTTCTTTTCATGTTTCTCATTTGAGCTTGTTGTGGAAATTAAACTCGAGGTGCTTGTATTCTTCCACTATTTCTAGTGGGATACCTTTGAAAAGAAAGTTATTTTATTTCTTTTTTCTCACATAATGTAAAGATCACGAGTTTGATTTTTCTGGTGTTCACTTGCATCCCAACCTCTTGATAAAAGAGCTTTAGAGCCCTCAAGTGCTCTCATAAACTATGAGTTGTTTTTGCAATGAGGATGAGATTGACAAAAATATAAGAGTAACTTTACTACATATATAGCAAGCTGAACTCTCTCACCACTAGCCTTATTTATCCACTCTTCTAAAATCAATATACAACTCAAAATTAGTCAGGGGGAGTAGGCAACCTTGTTTGACACCAATATCACTACCAAAGCACTATGAAATTATACTTGTTCTAATTTTAGCCTTGAATTTAACATAAAGCCTATGAAATGTTTCTCTAAAATTGTTTGGAACTTTGAGTTCCTTCATCCTATTCCAAATTTTTTCTTTAGGTATTGTGTCAAAAGTACTTTTAAGATCCATGATGCAACAACATGCCTCTCCTTGGTTGTCACATACTTTTTTTATCAAGTACCTAAGGGTGACATAATGATTGATAATGGAGTGTTTCAATCTAAAGCTTGCCTACTTATTTATCCCTTTTCCCTCTTTGTCTACCTATCTAGTAATTCTACACTCATCCTATGCTCCCAAAAAGTTTTGCAAGAAGAGGATTAACTATAATAATCTTCACTTTTATAGAGAGGGATAATAACACTAGCTGTCTATTCCTATGGGAAGCCCTCTTGAATGAAATTATTGAAGATGCATTTTTGATGTGAGAAACTTTATACCCTTTTTAAATATTATTCTTGGAAACCAAATCTATATCTTGTGATTTCTCCTCTACAAGATTCTTTATGTCCTAATCAATATCTTCAATAGAGAATAACTTAATGGTTGTGCTGATTACTAGATGTCTATTTTTATCTTCAATATTCTTGGAGAGCAACTTTGTATATTCTAGCCATTGGGAATGAGTGATATTATTTTTTATTTGTTTTCCTTTTTGCTATAGTTCCTTCCAAAAAGATCTCGAGGTTGTGCTTTCCAAGAGTAATTATCTCTTCCTTTCTTGTGTTCACATACCTTTCTTTTTTAAACCATATCAATTTTTCAAATCCTTCTTATTCTCTTTGTCCATCCTACATTCTCTCAATGTTCTCTTTGTTGTCTTACACTCTTCATCAAACCAAGGGTTTGTTGGAAATGTATTTGTAGTTCCTCTTTTAGGTCTTAACTCTTTTACATAGACTTAAAGCCTTGCATATTAAGGAAATCAACTTATTGGGTGGCTAATTGTAAGAGGAGTTCAAATTCTTGAAAAAATAGTTCAAAGATTGCTTCGAAGAATTTTTTATTTATTAGAGTCATGAAGATTTTACCTTGTAAAGATGCCTTCTTTTGAGTGAGGTGGGCTTGTTCACCTTGTTGCTTGTTTATGTGGATGCCAAGCTTTACATATATTGAATTATGATATGATTTAATCTCTATAAAGCAGCCACCAACTATGAATTCAATGAGAAAAACATAATCCACCACACTTTCACCGTTGTAAATTTTATAAAATGATGTTACATGAATTCGACCGTACTCTTATACAATTACATATAATCATATCACAAAAGCTAAATAACCTCAATAATTCTGCTATGTGGTATGTAACAACTCCCTTTACAATCATGTGAAATCTTTTCCCAAAGAACAGGTGTGAATATGTGAAAATGAGCCAAAGAATGAGTTGTAAAGTAAGAAAACGTTGAAAAATAGTCATAATAGTCATTCACAACGTTTACAAAAGAGAAAAGAGAGCTCTCAACCACGGGTAAAAGAAAGGAAAAAAGTTAGCACGCATTCTTCCGGTTAAAAATGGTAAGGAAATAATTATGGTAACATGAACGGACATTCAAGATAAACTACCACTGTCATTATTGTGCTACTAGTGTCACTAATAATCTCCCTCCCTCTCATCGTACAAACAAACCAATGGAAAAAAGATATAAAAACAAAACTAACGGCATAAAGCAGAATACAAATCATGTTGCAGTTTAGGACGGCAGCGAGTTCGATGTGAGCACTGGTGAGTGGCCGTGCTTATTATTTAAATTATTAAAGTTGAGTGAAATCTGCTTTCAGGGAAGGAAAATTGACAGTTTTTAACCTGTTTTTCTGGTTTGAATACAATTACAGGCGGTATTAGGGCAGACGAGCGGGATTTCGATGCAAACCCTTAAATTTTACGTCGGCATTTCAATGGAAACTCAATAATTAGTTAATGTTTTTATTACTGCTATCAAATATAGCTGTAAATGATGGAGTCCCTCAAGAGCCTCTAAATCTACAGTTAAAATAATTAAAGATATTTGTGTTATCTTTACGTACTGGGAAAAAGACATTGATATATGTTCCCACCAATTGTACATATTTTGCCCGGCCAAAATGCCTGCTGACCAGGTAATTTGATAGGCGCTTAAAATAGATAGCTGTTACAAATTTTTTATTTAAGAAGCAGCGTGCACGCGAAATTTCAGTTCTGACTGTGTCTGCAAGCATGCATTTTGTTCTTACATATTCTAACATTTAAAAAAATTAAACAGTTCCTCCCTCTTCTGAATGCTTTGGCTTTGCTTGCTTAATGGTTAAGGTGTGCGTGGTTTGTAAGGTAAGTCACTGTTATGGATAGGGTTATACCAGAAAACAATATTAAAGAAAAATAAAGAAAAATGGGAAAATAATTTATATATGAAACTACTGGAATACGAGATTTTATATTTTCAGGACCACTCCGGCTAAAGTAGTTGTGTCGGCTTGAAAAAAGTAGAAGACTATTTTTAGAGAAAATACATAAATAATTTAAGTAAATTAAATAAATAATTTTTTAAAGATAATAAGTAGGAATGATAATTGATTATTTATTTAATATATAAATTGAATAAATAAAATAATGGTATTTAGTTTTTGATTTGGTGTAGATTTTGATTGTTTGAGGTATTAGAAATTGAGTAAAGTTAGCGTTTGTATTTGTATAATAGTTTGGTTTATTTTGGCAAGTATGAAAGTGATCTCTATGAGTGTTTAATTAAATTAGTATGTGAAATTATGTTAGAGCTTGAAATATGAAATTTTTCTAATTGAGATTCTATAATATGCTTGTCTTTGTATCTATGAGTTGTAATAGTTAATTAACAATATTTATATACAAAATTGAAGAGTTTGTTAGGTAGGAGATTCTTCCTTATTAGTCAAATCTTATACAAGTAGATTTAATGATGATGAACAAAGATCAAAGATAGCAAGGAACCATGCACTATGTTATGTTACATTTTTTGTCTTTTTCTTTTGATTTCTAGACATGTTCTATATATTCTTAGATTATTCATTGGTGATTCAAATAAACTAGGGTTAGTCCTTAAATACACCATCCTAGAGTATAATTTGAAATAATTTATATTTTAGTCACAAAAGGTAGTAAGTGAAGGAAACATGAACCCAACTTAAAAAAAGTTAAAAATAAAATTGTAGGATTTAATTTTATATTTTAATAGGTGAGTTAGAATAAGGTTATTTGCCAACTTCCATGTGAAAACACATAATCTTCATACTAGTCAATACATAAAAATAATCTAATCACTATAAATCCAACATACAAATGTACAATTTTAACCATTATATTACTTTATCAAAACATATAATTTTTGAATATCTGACAAAAACTATACAACCAAATTTGGGTGAAATAAAATAATTCAACACTCTCCTTATTCATTTTCACCAATGCAATAGAATATTGAGAGAAAATAAAGATATTTGTCAAACAAATCAGAGGTAAAACAGATCATATTAATCTTGCCATAAAAAAGGGTGAGTAAATATGATTCAAAATGAAGAGAGGAGAGAGAAGAGTTGAAAAGTAGAATGTTGTGTTTGAATATTTGAGGGTGAGAGAATGATTTGTGGAATGTAAAGACAATAAAAAAAAAGACAATGTAAGCAAAGGTCAAATGTTTGATTGTACTTTATCTCCACTTTGAGTCTGACAAGAAAGGCAGTGAGTAAAGATTAACAGCCTGAGGTTGACACCTCACAAATTCACCAGATTTTCTAGGTTAGTCAAATATTTGTAACATAATCATGTGCCGCTTTATATATTCCCGAATCCCACCCACACCCACTCATTCACATGGCAGACATACTTGTGTGGGTGTCAAATGTCAATCCCATCACTTCACCTCGCTCCATACAAAACAATATTTTTAAATACAACACCGCCACCACCCACTACCAAAACTAAAGTGAAAGACGAATAACAAACAGCTGATTGATGGACGTTCATACAGACGTGTAGTTCGCATTTTCATAATCATCAGTACAACTGTATAATCTTACTCATTTTTCACTTGACATTTTGATTTACAGTTTGAAAATGGAAATATGGTGTTTAATATTTACAGTGGGCCAAAAAAATCATGCTAAACTCCTAATCTTGTCGGTTATCACAGTTTATTTCGTTATGTACATAGTTTAACAGCCGAAAAGAGAGGAACATAACAAGAAGATTATGAGGAAATATCCTGTGAATAACACGTTAAGAAAATCTGGTGGGCAGCAGGAGTGAGTGAAACAGCAAATTTGACAATAGTAGTTTTGTTGGTGAGGGTTGCTGTCATGGAAGCATTCCCGCTTCCTACGCTTCACTGGGCATAGCTCTATTCTCCTCCTACACGTTTCCGCCTTTTTTTGAAGGGTAAGCAATCCCCCTTTTAGATCAATATGCCACCGCAATTTTGAATTTCAAATCAGGATTCTATATAAATGATGGTAAACTAGGTCCATAGTTATGTGGGTCCATCAGATTTGTCCGCACAGATAACATCAAAACCTACCTAAGAGGTATATCACATTTTCCCCTCAATTCATAATTTGTCATGATCTTCATCCAAGGTACCTTAGACGTCTGTTAATTCTGTTGCAGTCCGTCGCCATTAGCCATCATTATTTCCATTGCTTTCCGTGTTGGGACAATGTATAAACTTAATGGATTTTACAAACCAGGGCGTGTGGAATAGAAGGAGAAGAGAAGTAGACAATTAAACTTAAAGTATGAATATGGAGCAATGTTCGCACATGGAAAGGATTGGGACAGGGATGGAAGGAATTATATCACAAGAAAAAGGTGGAGTTGGAGTTGGTGTTGGTGTTGGTGTTGATTCAAGTGAGAATGGGGATGGGGATGGGGATGGAGTTGGAGATGTGAAAGAGGGAGATGGGTACATAAGAAGAAGGCTTGGGCAGGTGATGACAGATGAGCAGATGGATATCCTTCGATTCCAGATATCAGCCTATGCAACCATTTGTCAGCATCTGGTTGAAATGCACAAGGCCATCATGGCGCAACAAAATGCTCTACCTGGTTGGTTTTTCAGACTTTCCAATTACTCTTATACTGAGTATTTGCTTTCTTAAATCTATCTTTGTTTCTTCAAATCATTGTCGACTTTAGCACTGTTTTATTATGTAAATGTCAGTGGAATTTTTAGACAGGAAATAAGTTAGTTCGTTATCATCCACCAAATTCCAGTTATAATTTGTACTCCCTCGGCGGATGCTGTAAATAAGAGTCTGTTTAGTCTGATTTTTAATGTGCTTGGTATGTTAACTTTATGGGTAGTGAATTTCAGCTTAGATGACACCATCAAGGGGTATCTCTTCTGTTGAACTCACTCATGACGTTCCTGTTCTCGCCTGCTGGGTTACACCACACCCAGAATTTTATTCTGTCAACATATGTACATATTAAAAGTAACATGTCTCTTGGGGATTTGAACCGAGATCTCCACCATGAAAGTGCTGACTGAGTTGCCAACTCGAACTCATCGTGATGACCAGTTTAGTATGCTTTTATTTGGTTGAATATCCCTAAACTATATATTTACTCTATGCTATTGAATCATAGTTTGAGAGAATCAGCTGTGATGGTCTAGCCTCATGTGGATAACATTGGAATATTTATGAGTTCATGGCAAATAAATGTTTGCATCTTCATTTCTCATTTACTTGCCTCCCGAAAACCAACTGTTGATAAATTGTAGTTTTTTTCTGTTCCAAGATAGTAATACGAGTTCTTTTAGAGGATGATTCAATCTTGTTCAGAAGGTTTGACTGGAATGTGAAATTGCTTTTAAAAAAAGTTATGGCTGTATTTTTTTTCGAAAGACCATACATAAGAATTTTCAGCCTTAAAACCATTCACATGAATGGTTACATTGTCGAATGATTTTCTTAAAGGTCAGAGTTCTTCACATGTGTTGAATTCCGAAAATGCGCCCAGAGGATCAAGCTTGGAAGTAACAGCTTTGATCAGCTGTCAAATTAAGATAGTCTTCTTGTATTTCTTGGGCATGCGAGCTCCTAAAACCACACTCATCCTCTTACCATGGAGTTAAGTCCCTCAAGGGGATGCACTATCAGTCCAATTTTCTGACTAATACAAAACAACATTTTTGAGAAGAGTATCCAACAGCTGAACCTGTATGCTTGGGGGACAAGACATGTTTTGCATTTTACTTTCATATATAGAGTGTATTCTGGGCAAGAAAGATTAACACTTTTTGTACTTCAACGGAGCATTTTTTTATATACATCTATATTTTTTAGATTCTCCTAAGTTCATCTCTGTTTTCTATGAACATTTAAAATCCATTTAGAAATGATCGAATTAACTTGTCCAGCTCTAGGATTTACAGTTTATTGCATCCCTTTGACGAAGATGCAAGAATCGATAGATGTTTGTGTCAATACCTATCCTCTAACGCAGTAGGAGTGGCCATAAAGCATCAGATGCGTCTGTCTTATATATGAAGAGAATCTATACCAAATCAAGGACATGTGGATTTTTTATAAGATTTTGTTTTTTAGCAGCGATTCTTGCATGGTTATTGTCAGTCCCTTTACTAAAAGGAATCTCCATGCAAATCTTTCCAAACAGCCCAGGTCATCTTCAAGTTGGTGAATGATCTGCTGAGTAGTAAGACCTTTTTGCTCATAAAACTCTAAAAATTGCAGCAGAATATATACAACAGAAAATAATATTCAAGAGTAAATTATTATGTTTATTCAATATGGATGATTACATTTATATAGCTTGAAAGAAGCAAAATTAACTCCTATAATCATGGATTTAAATATGATAGCAAACTGGGACTTATTGACACCTAACTGTTTAACTTGGACACCTCTAAGGTTCCTATTTTAACAAATTTCCAGAACTGAAACTAAAACTGCTAGCTCTCTAACAGACTGCCAGCAACATTCACATACATGTAATCATTAATTTCAACAGTCCCTCTGTAATATCCCTAAATAGGGATAATGGAAAAAAACACAATATCTCCAAAAATATGCAATATAAAATTCTGAAATTTTGTTTGCAAATAGATAACCCTTCAACAAGCTCAGATCTATGCTCAGAATATTTTTCTGATTTTTCTGCTAATTAATAGAAATTTCTGAATAACAAAAAGTTACAGAAAACACTCTAAAAACTGCCCAGAACTTTCAGAAATAGCTTACATTATTTTTTCCTTTTTTTTTTTTGAGATGAATATGACCAACAAATACACAGGTTAATGCTCAAATACCTCAAACATGCCTTCAAAACCTGTCCTTGCTAATGCTAGCCTCAAGGATGGTCTAGAAAATGCAGGAATTTTGCTGTAGGTTATCCAAATCTGATTCTGATATATCTGAACCACACCTCCAAAATGGTCTCCAAAACCTGATAAGAATAGGCAACTTTGAAAATGATGTACTAGAGAATCAAAGACCAAAGCCCTTCCTCCAAAACACACCCTACTGACCAGGGGGAGCTCGTATGTCTCTCCGAAACCTGGGTTACTCAAGGGTTTCAAGCCTCAAGCCAAGAGATTGCAGCAGCAATAGAGAAAAGTCTGATCATATAATGAGCTCCAAAAGAATCTTAAAATGCTATATAATGACTCCCAAAAGAAGGATTTAACCTCAGCCATTGATCCATTACCAACTCAATCCAATGCTCCAAATAAAATCCCTAAAAAATGAGCCAATAGGCTCCTTGAAATCCCATGCCCCCCCTTGACCTTTTTGGCATATGCTTAATAAAATCACTTAATGTACATGTCCCTTAAGTCATTAAACTTAAAAAGGGGAAAAACTTAAGTCTTTAGGCTAGGAATCACTTAAGTTGCATAAAAAAGATGTGCCCACAACTTAAGAATGGAATAGGATACTTAGGCTAGGAATCACTTAAGTTGCATAAAAAGACGTGCCCACAATTTAAGAATAGAATAGGATACAAGCCAAAGATTGCACACTTACCCAATAATGCCTTTGTTGCAGGGTTCGTACCTGCAGGCCCCGAACCCGATTTGGGTAGGCACCCAGTTCGGGTTTGTCTGCGGGTACGTGCGGGTAATTGTTGGGTGAACATAGACATATATGATATCATTGATATGGCTTATTTGAATATTTTTCAACTATCAATTTGCATTTAATATTTATCTTTGGCATTTAGCATTGATCAATGATCAAGTATCATACTATGAAATGATTTAGTTTTACAATTTTGTATATTTCTCTTATTTTTTTGTATATATAATACATATATACATATATATACACACGTACCCAAACCCCTAAATTTTTTTTTTCACGTACCCACGTACTGGGTTCTCATACCTGCACCCGTCCCCGAACCCGAACTGATAACTTAGAATAATGCTCTTCATCCTCTTCCTCTTGGGTAATCCAAGGAAAGGACAGCCCATATATTGTTAAGCCACATGGCTTGAGTTGGGACATCACACCCTCTTAATGAAGAAATCTATTCTCGATGATATCTAGCATATTCCTACATATTACAAACTTTCTCTTTCATTCCTATAGCTAAGCATCCACTAGGCTATCAAATAAGCACACCATTGGCATTTTAGACCTCAAGCACCTCTTCTTCTCCAACACCCAAATGGAAGCATGTCGAGGAACCTATATTTCCTCTGACAACCTTTTTGTATGAACTTTGTGATCCCAAAATATCTAATAATCATTCAAATAGTTGAATGATTTCATCTTCTTCATTGTACCTTACAAGTCCAGCCAATTAGCATTAACAGCAACAACAGCAGTGAACTATTTGTCACTTCCAATTTGTTTTTCCCAAGAAAATCATCCCTCTCATGCAGCCACTACACCATAAGTGACAGCCTTCAAATAGGAGCTTTCAAGTTGCAAAAGAGCACTTTGATGCCTTTTCATTCAATGATCACATATAGGCTTTTGCTTGGCAGACCTCTCTACTCCTCTTGCAAGCTTGACCACACTTAGCTCTTCAACTAGTCAGCCACACCTACACTACTCTCTACAACAAACTCAATTTATCATACTCTACGCCAATTCTACGAGAGTTTCGTTATAAATTCTGGTTATTTTTTGAAGAGTCTTTCTGAATGTTATTTCACTGTTTTTATTTCCAACAATATGTTCCAAAAGATGTATGACATGGTTGACATTTCCAGTTTTCATTATGAAGCTAAATCATGGTTCAATGTATATGCATTGTATTCTAATGTCCCAAGATTTTCTTTTTCTAGTTCAGTTTTAGGGCATGGGTTTTTTTTGTAATTGCTTTTTGAAACATACATGAAAAGTGTGGTCGATTTATTTGCAGGTTACAGGTTAGGGAATCCCATTCTGTATGATTCAATGATGGCTATTGCAGGCCATAAGATGACTGGTCGGCAGCGTTGGACACCAACCCAGATGCAACTTCAAATTCTTGAGAATATATTTGATCAAGGAAATGGAACTCCAAGCAAACAGAAGATAAAGGAGATCACTGCTGAGCTTTCAGAGCATGGTCAGATTTCTGAAACTAATGTCTATAATTGGTTCCAAAATAGGAGAGCTCGTACAAAAAGGAAACAACAGTTGGGTCCACCTAACAACGGTGAATCTGAAGTGGAAACGGACCTTGATTCTCCAAAGGAAAAAAAAGCCAAGACAGGCCAACAACCTCTCCAGGAAAGTCAAGCTGAAAGGCTACCGGATATGAGATTGAATTGTTCTGAAGGAATATCTGATCATCATCAATTTGAATCCCAACGGCATGCGTCAGCAGTAGCTTTGCGTTCATACCTTGACTCAAAGTCTGTACTGAATTTTAGCAGAATCCCATCATTTGATCGTGAATTAACTGCTGCAAGTATGCTCAATCTGCTGCATCCTTTTATGCCAGATTCTATCATCCCTGACAATCAATTTTAGGTGTTCTATAAACCCAGTAAAAATATTTGAGTGCATAGATCATTTTGACTTTAGGTTGTATGTTTGGAACCACAACATGATTTCTGAAAGGAGATTTGCATTTTATGATGAAAAAGACTTTCCTTTTCCCAATATTGTTTAATGTTTGATCCATGAGCATATTTTTCTACATGTTGTCTTATAGAATTATAAATTTGAGTATGTAGGAAATGGACAGCTAGTAAGAGTGGATGAGCCAGTGGATAATCTAAGCTATATTCATTCTGGGGAAGGCTACCCCTTGATGAGGTGAGTTATTTTCCACACCATTCGCTTGCTTAATGAATTCAATTATTGTATCACGAGGAATGCTGTCCATGTTTCTTTCTGAATTTCATCAGCCATATAACTCTAGGCTAATATCCTCCAACTTCCCTTCCTTTGGTAATGATCTCAAGGATCATTGCACTGAATGCAAGGGTACACGAAACCGAAGTAACTTTGAAAGCAGTTATATGAATTGTTATCTTGCCAAATACCTAAAATTCTAGTTCTACATTTTGGAGATGCAAATGTCTTTATGTCTCTGTCTTTTGATGTGAAATGTTCCTTTTAATCAGAGTAGAAAATATAGGAATAATAATGATGAGGATGCCTATTTATCACTAAATTTCATGAATCACATATTCAAGGAATGCCTTAATTGAGATAGTAACTTTCCTCTTTTCAACACGCATGTTGAACTATTTTGAATTCTAACTGTTCATATGGTATATACATATTTTCTTAGCTTTCTTAATCTTTCACTTCTTTTCAGCATACTATGAATATAAGATAATATGAAATGGTCAACACCTGTAATTTGGTGGTAATCAGTTAGTCGACAATTTCAAGATTCAGTTGATGAACAATTTAAATGTAATGCATACCCGAGGCTGACATTATGGATGAAGTATTGCTCATTCTTCCATCTCTATATTCTCTAGTTCTATATTTTATTCTTCCTTTGCTGAAGTTATTAATTTTGTTAGAAGCTGCTTCAAATACCTTTCTGCTCTATTGATGTATAAATGGAATTTTGGTTCAATTTATTTGTTTCTTGTTAGCATTTTAATGTCTCTTTCAAGACAACAGAAAACAAAACAACACGAGGATTAACCTCTTTTCAAATTAGCAATGGAAGCTCCTTGAAAACTAAACACTACTCCTTAACCTAAAGCTATGAACAAGATTTATGGTAACACAGACTTTACAATATCATCAATGGGTTTTGCATAAGGAAATAACTAAATATAAACTGACCCATTTTTTTGGTTATAAGAGGTTGAGCATAGGACCCAGAAGCTTCTTATCTCACAAAAGAGGTCTATTAAGAATAAAAGCTTGCAACTGGGCGAAGTAAACTGAATCACGAATGCTTCCTAATTGGTTCAAAAACTAAATAGATCCACATGCACAAGAGAGGATTTTAACAAAAGCTAATTCTAACAATGAAACCATAGTGCAAGATTTCAGAAAAATGAATCTTTAGAAGCACACAAAGTTACTTAATAAGATGAACGGGTGTTGATACAAAAGCTTAAAATTTTTCTTCACTACAATCCACT
The DNA here is from genome assembly GCA_007115665.2 of Sequoiadendron giganteum. Lineage (NCBI taxonomy): Eukaryota > Viridiplantae > Streptophyta > Pinopsida > Cupressales > Cupressaceae > Sequoiadendron > Sequoiadendron giganteum. Next base: position 430,556,160 of record CM021108.1, on the reverse strand, counting down.
TAATGAAACCATACACATAAAAACTCAGATGAAATATTCAAATAATAATTTTTGCAGCATAAACACAACTTCAACTATCATTAAGAATATGTTGTGCCCAAAGCACTTATTTATAATATATATGTTACAGTGAATATGCTTCAGGGATTTGAACATAATAATTAAATATTAATTAGTCCCAATAAACAAAGTTTTAAAGCAACCCCTAAAAGCTACAGAAAAAGTAGAAAGAAAGGAACCTTGAAACAGATCTATACTTAAATGAAATAAAATAAAACTAATTAAAGTGGCCTAAAAATAGGTCCTCTCCATCACTCAAAAATAGGACACTAGAAATAGCCACTACTTAAAATAACAATTTGAATGTGCACATCCTCTAAAATTCTGGAGCAACTTTTGCTCTGAAACTCAATGGACTTTTTTAAGAATCAAAACCGTAACATAATGATATGGCAAATGCTAGAATTTGAAACCCTAATTGTTTTTATCCAATCTTTTGATGATCCATTTGTAAACTAAACTTTTTTTCTTAGGGTTTTGTAACATTTGCAAACCATGGATAAAAACAACCACCTGTCCGAAAATACAAACCATTGGCAGCTGGAATGACCTACTGATCTTCCTCCTCAAATGGCTGAGACATAGAAACCCTAGTCGATTGTTTGCAAAAGAGCTGCCATAGGCAATTTAAAATACTATCCTTTGCTGCTGTAGGGTGCTGAAAACCCTACTGAAACATGCCAAAATCTGTCCTAGACATGCAAATTCATTGCTGCTGCTGAATGCAACCTGTCAAGCACCAAATTCAGTTGTGTTTATCACTCAAAACTCAGTTATTTGAAGCCACACACCTCCTTATTGGTTCTTTTTCACTTAACCTTCCTGTTATCCCGGATTAGCTTCCCTTTCTACACTGTTTTGTCACTTGAAGACCCTCTATTCAACCCAGACACACCTACAAGCTGTTATTGCCTCTCAATTAACTCATAAACTTGACTTAGGCACCTATCCTCTCTGTGTTTGCCACTAAACTTAGTTTCCCAAGTAACATGCACTTTTTTTGATGTTTCTGCCACTTAAATTGCCTGGGCAGAGTTCCTGAATGGTTCAACCCACTTGGTTGGGAGCCTAAGAGACATCAGTCACTTTTTTGATGACTTGGCGGAAGAGATTGATGCTTGAGCTAGGTTAAAAGTGTGCTACCTAAGTTATTCAATGCAGAAATCTTAATGCATACTAAAGGTGGAAAAATATGTCAAAATGTTGTAACTTTTTTTGTGTTAAGGGGACCTTTAGGCAGAGTTTGATAACCATGTCACCACTTCTTAATGCTAGGTGAAAATTTGTAATGATTTAGCTGTGTTTTAGATGTGAAGTGTAATTCAGAATGGCTGAACTAAGCTTGGCATGCACCATGTTCACTTAATCCACCCTTCTAAGTCTTTAGCAGAGATTATGTCTGGCTATGCCATTTCTTCGGAACTGGGCAGAGATTTTAGATGCTTAAACCAGTCTAAGGGTGTGCCTTAGACACATCAACCACGTTTGATAATGGTGGGTGAAACTTTCGATAACCTAAAGTTCAAACCATAGCAGCAAAAATCTTTTGGGGAAAAAATCGGCAAACCAAAAGTATAAGATTTTTTGAAAAAATTGGGAAAAAATAAGGAAAAAATCGGATTAAAAAAAAAAAAAAACATAAAAAATTGTAGAACAAGAGATAAAAACTATTTTGTTTGAAATTGAAAGGCATTTCCATAGCATAGAGATATAGAGAGCAAATAAAATAAAGAGTTTAACTAATGAATTGTAAAAAAAAGATTATTGTAGTTTATGTTCACATCGCTGATTACATTGCATTGCACATCTTTCAAACTCAAAGAATTACTTCACATTGCATAACTAATAGCTAGATGTTGATAGATGACAAAATTTCAATTACAATATAGTTTTTACAAAGTCAAACTAAGCAGTTATGCAATTACTTCACATTGCATAACTAATAACTAGGAGCAGCTGCCAATTGCATTTGCTTGTCATGGCATTCCATGAGACCACATTTCTTTGAGGCATTTTTTCAAACAATTCATTGCCTTGTCTATGCTACCACATTTTTCATACATGTCTACCAAAGCATTTTATCAAACAGTTCACTGCCTTGCTGCTATGGCTAAAAGTTTTGTTTGTCATGGCATTCCATCACCATGAGACCAAATTTCTTTGAGGCATTTTTTCAAACAGTTCGCTGCCTTGTCTATGCTATTGCTTACCATTATGGTTTGATAGATTTTTTCCAAGCATCCATAGCTTGTTCAAAAGCACCTGTTTTAGGTTTTTAGCCATAGCAGCAAGGCAGTCAACTGTTTGATAAAATTCTTTGGTAGACATGTATGAAATATGTGGTAGCATAGACAAGGCAATGAACTGTTTAAAAAAATGCCTCAAAGAAATGTGGTCTCATGGTGATGGAAAGCCATGACAATCCATAGACAAGCCATAGACATGGCAGTGAGCTGTTCGAAAAAATGCCTCAAAGAAATGTAGTCTCATGGTGATGGAATGCCATGACAATCCATAGACAAGCCATACACAAGGCAGTGAACTGCTTGAAAAAATGCCTCAAAGAAATGTGGTCTCATGGTGATGGAATGCCATGACAATCCATATGTAGTTAGTCTTTCACCACACCTCTTTCCACAATTCTCTCTCTTTTTATATCTTCTTGCCTCTTATGAAGGGAGGCATCTCTTAACAAATATATGTCTCTTGATAATACCCATTGACCATTCAACTCAATCTTTGTTTAATTCCAATTCTGTCTAATATTAATTATCCTTTATGCTGTGTGCTGCCTTTTGTATTTATCTCAATCACTGTCATTGGAGACTTATTAATTGCTGCCTTAGAGATTTGTTGAATGCTGCCTTAGGGACGTGTTAATCACTCAAACTAATCGCTGCTTCCTTTATTGATATTAATCGTTGCTCCATAATGAATAGATGAATTGCTGCACCTTAATCTTCTATATGTCTCTAACTTGGGCAACTTAAATCTTTTATACATGTATATTCTTTTAAACATAAGTGCTGTCTTTTGTTTAATAATTTCTGCCTTTCATAAATTACTGCTTATTTAATTAGACATCGCTCACCTCCACATTTGTTAGTCTTGGATGATTAACATATTTATATGTGCTTTTAACTTTTGCACCAAAGTATGGTCAACTTCATAATATAATCTTTGAGTCGATTTCAATAAAAGTATTTCACACTATACATACTTGATTTTATATGCCCATAATTAATATAAGATCGTTGTGTATATAAACTAATTCCAATCACTGCCTTTGGAGTTGCTTGGGTGATTTAATTAAAACATGGAATCGCCACCTTTATGAATAATAAAACTTTGACTTGGGCACTCCTTCAGTATTAATATGTATTTATATCTGGCCAACATAAAGCATTATATCTTCTTCATTGCTGAACACTTTCATATATAAACATTCATATTTATCTTCTATTCGCTCGCACGCACGGAATCATGAAGACATGCATTTTTCATTTAATTTAGGCTTTGAAATTGCACCATTTGCAAGTATGGCTGGCCACACAACAGGTGCTTGAATAGGAAACGCTTCGGCTAACCATCAAATCCAACTGAAGAGATAGTGTAATGATGTTTACTCGTAATCTTTAATGTTCTTAGTTTATCAGCTTCTTTAAGTGGGATGTTAGCTGGCAAGAAACCGTTGATCAGTCTGATGGTTGTTATTTTAACCGCCAGATTCAAGGTTGGGGTGAGGGGATATAAAATTCAATAAAAATGACTCTGGGAGGGTTCAATTTTCTGAGATAGACACTATGATGTAATTGAGGGGAAAAAGAACATACTTTTGGTAATGAAGTTATGATTTCAGATTGCTCAAATCTTTGAGTTATGAGCTATGGATATAGTGTTTGTCAAACTAGTCTGTTGGCTAAAATGATAATGTAGACTTATTCTTTGTGTGGGATAATTTCTCTATGCTATATTCATTTTATTTGTGATCATATCAGTTCTTCTATATTATATTTACCGACCGTTATTGTCCGAGTCTTTGAGATTTGGCATTAATGGATCCTTTTGCTCAGTCGCACTAGTTTCATATTTATGAATTAGTGTTGGTTTGCCTTTTTCCACTTTTTGGTTAAAAGAGTATTCTTAAAATATAGGAATAGTTAGAGAGGGAGCTATACCTCAGTAATAATTCAGAGGAAAATCACAAATGCAATTGTGATCTTTCCAGAGCTGTTAGCAATATTGGTTCTTATATCCAGGGCCATAGAGTTGTTATTTTAATATTATAATAAGGACCAGTTCATTTGCTAACAATGTGTTTTCAAGTAATCTTTTGTGAATGATTCTCTCAAATTTATTTATTAGAATATTGTGTGATTAATTAATCATTATCAAAATTTTAAAACTCTTGTGAACATTTTAGGGAGTATCTTTTTCACTATGAACAATGGGAGTGACTTGTTTCACCATGGATTGTTGAAGAATATTCTTATGTTCAATAGAAACACCTAGTTCTTGTCTCTATTAATCAAACATGATATACCCCTTTAAATTACACATACTTTACCTTTTTGGTGTTGATACTTGAATCTATTATTCATACATGATCAAGACATTAACTATATGTGAGTTTAGTCTTTCATCACATTACTACACCTAGTGGATAAACTATTAATCTTTCAACATATAAGAATTAGCTTTTCTTTTGAAACACATATCTCAATAGAAACTATACAAATATCGGACAACCCACCTAATTATCATCCATATAGAAGTATTCCTTGCTTGTAGGTTGTGTGCATATATGAACAATAGCCTTATCTTGAGAAACATCATTGAGGATATATGTTGATACATTTTAAGTCTTATACATGGTTTTCACTTCCTATTGAAATAGGTTTTGATTCTTGAGCATATGTTATTTGCAATATGAATTCTTAGTGACATATATTGTAGTTATCTTCAGTAAGAGTTTGGTCTGTTCTCAAGATTAGGTGATTATACACATTTCTTTTTAACTTTCTTCTCTTTGACTTTCTCTTGATATAATTCTCATGCCATTTGATTGCACAACCTTTTAAGACCACACATGTAAGCTATCTATTGAATTTGACAACTATTGTATGCTCTCACCTTGCCCATTATGAATCTTGGTGATAAAAAAACAAGGTCAAATCCTTAGATAGTTCTCAAATAAATTGTTATACTTGAAAAACCAAGATAATTATTGCCGCATTCTCTTACCTCGCCCATGGATGGATCTTGGTGATAAAAAAGCAGTGAGTGTTTAATTGGAAATGAAACTTTTAATTAAAGTATGAAAGAAAAAAATTTAGACAAAATTCTCCACAATAGGTAAATTAAGAAAACATTTCAAACCAAATTTCACGCCAAACACCCTTAAAGTGTTTGCAAGTAGATGCTTCTCTAGGTTTCCATCTTTGCTTCACCTGAGTGGGTGGCAACTGACGAAGAATTGTCTAGGGAAATTGGACCCTAGAAAGGGTTGTGTACCCACTCGCATAGTTGCATGAACGTAGTCTAAACCAAAACTACATATTCGTCATATTTTATTAACAAATCCTTTAGTGCCTTGATCCTGTGGATATAGGGTATGTAAGTAGTCTAGAAGATGAAGGATGTCCCTAGTACTCAATTACAAAGGATATAGTGAGGTGTTGTATCTTTTCACAAGTGTAAGGTAAACTAATTAATGAAGATAAGGTAAACTAGATTCAATAATAGTCTTTGATACTCAAAAGAACCCCGAGATGGTTTGTTCACATACTTGGCCGGTATTCGAAACCCAAGGAAGAGTATGTGAACCATAAAATGCATTTCAAAAACCTCGGTACAATAGTTGGGCACATTGTCAATTTTTTTGTGACTTAAGACCGAGCCAATCCGGATGAGTCTAAGGCTTTAGCTAGAGCAATTTGTTGTTTCTTGTCCTTATAGGCTTATATGGCCATTATAGTTGCCTCTCGTATTGGTTAGAGACAAGGTCTATTTTGACCAAATTGTGTTGATTGTTCTATATGAACAAATATTCCCAAAGGATAGAAGGGCTCGAGTTGGCTATATATTATGGTTGTCCCATATTGGACACATTCGCCCAAATTTGGCTATATATTATGATTGTCTCGTATTGGACACTTTAGCTCATATAAAATATTGATAATTCTTGAGTACTTAGATTGACTTAACAATTTAAATAAGTTGCTAAGAACTACAGAAGAATAAAACCAAATTTTAAGGAAGATAAATTTAGATTTTTTTTTCTGATAAAGACCTACTTTGGTCTTTATATGTATTCTTAATGACGTAGTATAGGGTGTTGTTAATGAACATCGGTTAAAGTGGGCAAAGACTAGATGTGTCATAATGTCAGATGGGTCTTGTGATACTAGTATGATTTTTTTTTAAATTGTGGATGCATTAGAAGGATCAAATCTACAACTACATTGTTTGAGTTGTTTGATGAGATGGTCATGGAGTAGGTCCCCCAAATGTTAGCTTATTATAAAAAATGTTGTTGCTTGTGTTGTTGTTGGGAGACTTTTGATGGACAAGTATCCCTCTATGATTTTTAGCTCATGTGCAAAACATCATTTTGATCTAACCATAGAGGACATTGAAAAACTTGAATGGGTAAGGAAGGTATTGCAAAATGCTTGCACAATTACCAAGTACATCTACAATCACACGAGGGTGTTGTGCATGATGCACTTTAGAAAGAGAAAGGAACTAGTTCAACCATGGGTGATGATTTGCTACACACTTGCTTGCATTGGAAATTGTTAGCAAAAAATAAAATTGAAGAGAATGCTTGTTTCAAATTAGTGGATGGAGTATGGCTTCATGAATCAAACAGATGGCATAACAGTGGTAGATTATGTTTATTCTATGGGTTTTGGGATTTGACTAAACAAGTTTATATAATTTTAAGAGTCTCTAGTAAAGTTTTGAAGCTAGTGGATAGGAAGAAAGCTCTCATGGACTATTTGTATGAGGCCATGGATATGGCTGAGGAGGTGATGAGGGGTAGAATAGAAAATAACAAGGACAAGGACATGCTATTGTGGGACATTTCAATAGGATATGGGATCGATGGATGCATTCTCCTCTCCATGTTGTTTGATAGTATTTGAATCCAATGTTGCTCTATAGCTCCTCATTCAAAGATGAAGATGTTGAGGTTATAAAAGGCCTATTCGTGTGAATGGAAAAAATGTTCCCTAACCTAGAAAACTTGTAGGTAGTTATGGCAGAATTGCTAATCTACAAGTAGGCAAGGGTTTTTTCTCAAGTATGGCTTCTGTGCAAGGCATGAAAACCTTCAAACTAGGTAGACTCTATAAAATTTGGACATTCTTTTTCTATTGTGGACATGTACATTAAAAATGTTAAGCTTTTAGTAGATCTGAAATGATATCATCTTGAACTAATTTGTGTTTTTAAGCACATTGGTGGATTTTTTTTGGCCAAGAAACCAAAAATCTTTGATGGATAGAGAGGTGCATTTTGGGCCAGCCATGTAGTTAATTTTCTTGTGAGCATATTTGGAATGTTTTTGGAACACATATGTTTCAAGAAACGCAATCGTATAACACAAAAATGGATGAACGTCTTGTTGTTCATTTAGTACAACCTTTGCTTGAACAAAAGAAAACTCATGATTAGAGTTTTGAAATCCTTGCACTCATAATTATAAATCGTAATCACTGTTTTTTTCGCTTTCAATTTCCAAATCTAATTTTTATATGAAAAAAATCAGTTATTGTTGAGGAAAACCAGCCAGTTGACCTCGACAAGAGAAATCTAGATTTTGAGTGGATTGAAAATGATGGTGTCCTTGATCCTAATGATTTTGATATTCTAATAGAGGCCAACCTTGATTGTGATCTGATTGAACAACTTAGGAGAGGCTTTGTCATAGGAGATTCATCATCAAGACTTGCAACCTTCTAGTGTAACTCTCTTTGCAACAACAAGAGTCATTGGCTACATTTGATTTTTTGGAACTTTGTACTTAGTTTGTAGGTTGACTTTGTGCAAAATAGATTCTAATTGAAAATTTCAATTTGAAAACTATTAGCATCTAGTTATTCTTTATGCACTATGAAGTATGTATAATGTAATGCAATGTTATTAGCGATATGAACATAAATAACAAAAATCTATAATCCACAATCGATGGGATAAGCTCTCAATTTTATTTGCTCTCTATATCTCTATGCTATTGAAATACCTTTAAATTTTAAAAGCATGTTTTTCTCCCTTTTTCCACATTTTTTCAAGTCCAATTTTTGCCCTATTATAAATCATTTAAATTTTTTTTTTTTTATACTTTTGGTTTGCCTATTTTTTCCCCAAAAGATTTTTGCTGCTATGGCCTAAACAACATATTTGCAACAATATTGTTAGTCACTTTTTTTTAATATTTGATTACCAAATGAAGTTGCTGGAGAAAAATCATCCATTTATAATGTCGCGTGTTGTAATTTACTTTGTGTGTGCAAATATTGTAGAGGTTGGTGGTCGCCATGTGCAATAGTTTTCTTACCACATAAATAGTGTCTTCATTTTTTAATTGTTTGAACTATATCATAAATGTCTAACCCCTAATTGCTGAAGTAAAAACTTTTGAATGATAACATATTGGCTTACCACTTTGAAGCAAGATGCCAACCATTGCATGTTCACTACCATCTATTTCTACCTCAAATTACTTTTGTATCTAAAATAGGAGCATAACTTATTCTATACTTAAATGTTTCAAATGCTTCATTTTGTTCATTACCCCAAAATTAAAGTTCCTCCCTTGTGATGCAATTTGATGTTAAGGTACAACTATTTAGGATAAATAAGGAATAAAATTTCTCATGAATTGTACAACCCCTACAAATCCTAGAGTTTTAGTACTTTTTGGTGTAGGCCAATTTACAATTACTTAAAATTTTAATGGGTCTATTCTTAATTATCTTCCTCCTACAATATGGCCTAGATATACCAATTATTCTTTGCCAAATTCACATTTCTTTAGATTGCATAGTAGTTGTTTTTCTTTTAGGTTTCACAAGTTTTACTTAATGTGATTAAGTTCTCCCATGTAGCACTAAATATTAGGATATCATCTAGATAGACTATCACAAAGTGCTTTGAGAATTTTCTTAACACATCATTCATCATTTTCATAAAATTAGCACACACATTTCTCAAGGAAAAAGGAAGTACTAATCATTCATTAATTCCTTTCTTAGTTTTAAAAGTAGTAAGTATCCCCTTCTTTCACTCACACCTAATGGTAACCAAGGTTAATATCCAACTTGGTAAAATACTTAGCATGTCTTATTTGATCCAACAAATCATCTATCCTTGGTAGAGGATATCTATTCTTTATAATAATTTTTTATTAAGAGTTTTATAATATATGCATATTCTCTAAGAACCGTCTTTCTTCCTCATCATTACCATGGGTGACCCACATAGTGAAGTGTTAGGATGAATCACTTCTTGTTCCAATAGCTCCTATAGTTGCCTTTTGACCTCATTGTTCTCTTGACCTCATTGCTCTCTAGTAAGGACTACTAATACAAGCCAATGTTTGGTAGAGGAGATTCTAGGAGTTGAATCTCATGCTCCACCTCCCTTCTTGGTGGCAACCTTTTTTGTTCTATGAATACTTCCTGAAAAGATGACCTCATCTGAGCCTTTCAATTTTGAGCCAGTCATGGTAGAATTGCCAATCCCATCTTCCTTCTTATCGTTAAGCAAAAGCAAACAAAACTGTTTAGTTTCTTGAATTAATTTGATTGCTTGATTAGCACTTATCATAGCCACTTTAGCCTTGCTCTAGTGTCCTTGATTATATATTTGACTCCATTCATGATCCAATTATATTTATCAAACCATGTCATGATATAGCATCTTTGACATAAAGCTATTGACTACAAAAAAATATTAAAAGCATCGAAGGGGATGGCATCAGCCTCAATCTCATCTATGTATCATTGTATTGTGTTTATCCCAAATTTTACCTTGCACCTTTTATTACTTGTACCTCTACACCTCTTTTAACCCATCCCAATAGGTATGGATGTGGATGTTCCTCTATTTTTAGCCCAAGCCTTTTAACCAGATTTTCTGAAATAAGATTACATTGTGACCTATTGGTGTTTTAATTTGTCACTTTCTTGACAACACAAAAAAAAAAAGTGGATGTGGAAATATTTTCTTCAAATTTGCAAGGGAAGCTCCCTAATTTAATTTACTCCTAAATGTAAAATAATAAACAAGCCTTCTTCTACTATAAATACTACACAAATTGTTCTTTGGCATTTTACATTAAGATAAAATAACTAAGCAAACTTGACCTATCTACTTTTGATCGCATAGGTTAGAGTACAAGACCTAAAAATCTCCTATCTCACCAATGAGTTTTTGTATGTTTGCAATACTAAACTATATCATGATTTAATAGTAATGTTATCTGATGATTAAATCAGAGACCATCAGCACCACAACCACAATTAGACTGGTTCAAACATAACATAACATAACAATGAAAGATAAACAAACACTATGAAACACAAAGTTGTTTCATGAGCTCGAAAGTAAATGCTACACAAATTTAACATTGAACTTCTTTGTTACTTACTATCCACTTGCATGATTACAATAACATGCCTTGTTTCGAATGAACATTTCAGTAGTATAAGCTTACTTAAATCTTTCTTCTCCTCTTGGGTTTACAGCTCTCTAACTTTCTAACTCCTCTTCTAAAATCCTATTGATCTCTCATGAATGAATATGAGTCTGAATGTTGAATACAATGTGCTGTTTGCACTTATTCATAATCCTTTAAGAGGCTGCTTTAAAGAATTAAATAATATTATTTAATTCTGCTTTAAAGCAAACTCTATCCCTATCTCCTAAAATAAGAAATTCTAATGGTGCTCAAAATAGCACGTGGACAGAATTGGAATTTATCACAAAATGACTAATTTAATCTTTCTTTTCTTCATCTAATTCTGAAATATTTGGTGATGTAGGAGAAGATATTTTTTCCTGTAGCCAATCGAACTTTGTTTTCAAAGTCCCTTATCTCTATCATAGATGGCCTCTAAGTGATTTTTTCCTTTCTCCTTTTCTCAAAATAGCACATGGACAAAATTGGAATTTATCACAAAAATGACTAATTTAATCATTCTTTTCTTCATCTAATTCTGAAACATTTGGCGATGTAGGAGAAGATATTTTTTCTTGTAGCCAATCAAATTTTATTTTCAAAGTCCCTTATCTTTATCATAGATGGCCTCTAAGTGAATTTTTTCTTTCTCTATTGAAGCTGCACAAAATCTCTGCTTCTTAAGAACAGCGCTTGATAATTTGGTAGTTTGAGCCTAAAAGATCCAACTGTAATAGCACCCAACTCTAATGGCAACCTTCATTAACTCATCCATGTTACTGATATTAGAATTTGATCCTCCCAATTGTACCTTTGCTAGTTGCTGAAATTTCTTTTTGTTACATCCGGATCATTATTTGTAGTAGACAATCTATCACAAAAAGTCTAAAAGAAAAAATATCTTTTTCTGCTGCTTGTATGAGCCCACTTTCAACCAATTTGTGAGCTACTTTTTTTGTACTCTCACAAGACTTCATGTCTGTGATGTTTATGTGCCCTAGCACCATATCTTGGACGTGTGGAATGAGCCATTTGCCACTAAATCTTTGGGTTCTATGATTCCTTCACTAAACTCTATGATCTTAAATCACCCTCATGACTGTTATAACTCATAAAATAATGTTTTGGAGGTATGGAGTCAATGCAACAGTCTGAAAATGAATGATTTGCAATGATACTGTCATTGTATTTGTAACAGTCGGAAAAAAAGTAGTTTGCAGGTACAGTCATTGTAGTAGTGATTTGGCAAGTGAAGTCATTGTAGTAGTCAGGAGAGCATTTGGAAGATGAAGGAAATTGCTGGAAGCTGGTGAAAATGGATGTAAAATCACTCCAAAACTTTGGTGCATCCTTTAGGCTATGCTAAAATGGTGCCAAATACTGCTGATTTATCTGTCAACAGTCAAGTTAGTGCTTGGAAAGTGATGACAAAGTGCTGTAGACTGATGAGATATGATGAGGAAGAAGCTTTAATATTGCTGCCTTTCTTTCCTTGTCTTGGATGGCGCTGAAACTTGAACTTGAACTTGCAAAAAGAATGATTATGGAAGGTTGGTGCGATTCCCAACAATGAAGCTTAAACTTATGTGAATAGGAAGTGAAGCTTCATGCTTAAAAAGACAAAATTTAATGCTTTAATTGCCTTCATCTTATTCTTAGTTTCCTAGGCTTATTTGGGCGCTCAATTTGCTTTCATTCCATTCTTTGATCATCAATTAAAACATTATATTTTGATCCCTGGTGGAGCTTTCCTCCCTTGGTGCCAAAAAATGGGAGTTTCTTAATGTAGACACTAGGTGGAGGTTTTGCTCCTTGTTTGCCAAGAAGTAGAATTTTTAAGTTAATCTTCCGAGAAATAGAACATTTTTGGACTTTAAATTCCAAGTGAAAGTTTTGATGATAGGCACTAAGAAGTGGAAGCTTTGAACATGGCAAAGCCATTAGGAAAAATCCACCACTTGGCTTGTAATGGAGAAATATCCACTTGTCGCCAATCTGAAGGAAGTTTTGAATGACTAACTCAAAATTTTTAACTTTTTTTAAAATTTTCTTCCATTTTACATTTTTGAACACTTTGTCAACTGACTTTTGATGAAGTTTCCTTTGCTTATTGACTCTCTTCCTTCTGAATTCCATTTTCACTTGATGAAGCTTGAATTTGCATTGACAACCATTTGAGATTGTCATTCATTGCCATTTATCAAAAAAGTTAAAAAAACAAAAACAAACTTTCTGAAAATGGAAAGTTTGATTTTTGAGTTTCTCTCCTCAATCAGGAAGGAACACAAAAATGTAAAATACAACTTTCTAAAACTAGAAAGTTTCATTTTTGGGTTTTGTTGAAGCTTCTAACTTGAATGCGATATTTTCTACTATGACAATCTTATGGTTGAATGCCGACCTCTTTACTTATGGCCTTATCTCAATGTGTTCGAGATGATTTGCCTAGTGTTACCGCAATTCTGGTCGTATTCTCCCAAAACTATGTCCACCCTTAAACAAACTTAGCCATGTTAAGTCATTTCCTTTTTGATTGGTTTTTGAAACTATGGTGGGCGTCAATGGAGTTATCACAACCTCTTTGACGCCTGACTTTAAAAGTTTAACTTAAGTTTTGGAGCGGCCTTTTTTATGAAGCTCTGAAAAAGGGTGTTGAGTCTTGGAGCAGTTTTCATAACCTCAACGCACATCGACTGGAGGAATAAAAGTTAAGTGGAAATTGAGTTCGCATTAGAGCTTTCGTAAGGTTTCAAAACCTTTGTTAGTTTTCGACAGGGTTTCAAAAACCTATCTTATTCCTGACGACAGGTTCTTTTTCAAGGAGACTAGGTGTTTTAATGCTTCCTAAGGCTGTTTCCTAAGGTTGTTACCAGAGAAAGCCCTAAAGGACTTCGAACCTGGTCTTAAGCGAAGTTTGTAAAGCAAATAATGGGGTCGTTTTTAGAATTGAGGCAGACTTCGACAACATTTCAAGAACCTTGCCTAAGCTTGGCATTGTTTCATTTTAAACTATCATCTCATTATTCGAAGATACATTTTAAAGAAGGTGGTAGCGTCAAAGGTAAAATGCATCACAGAAAGAGTATTCAACTAAAGCAAAAACCATTGGAATGCATTGTAGTTATGAAAATAAAGAAATGCATCACAGCAGAAAAAGAAAAGATAAAATTGAAACAGAGTACCCTAAGATCATTGCATCACATGAAACAGATTAAACGCCATATATATATTCATATATTGTCTGTATTACATCAAAAAGGGGGAAAATTCCTGTACAAGTCTTTCAAATACAAAGAGTGAAAATGAGAATTCAAATGCTCTCCACCACCTCCTAGAGCCTTTCAATCTACGCTAGCGAGAAGAGATTTTTCGTTAAACTCCATGAAGTGGGAAAAGGTCTCCATCATATTTCGCTCTAGCCCAGCATAGAGTAAGGCGACTGCCTACTTAGTTTGCTCGTTCCTCAGGGTAGAGGCAATGCAAACAGCATCCCCCATTAGGCCAATGCGCGAATATTTAGTAAGGTTCCCCAGAGTGGCTTCAACTCGAGCTAAATAGGCTAGTCAAACCAGGTGTTCTGCAACTTTTTCTCTCCATTCCAACTTTCCGGAAGTGCGGATGACATTGTATAAGAAGTGCTCCAACAGTGTAGAGTTGTGTACGTGAACTCAGGAAGTTTTCTCCTATTAACTTCTTCCTCACATCCTCCTCCACATCGCTACGAATCAGGAAAACCTCTCTAAGCTGGTCTACAACCAACCTCCTCACTGTACTACACTCCACACCTTCAATTGAAAGGAAATTGTTCCTAGAGGTGGCGTCGCTCGAGGTGCTCAACATGTTGAAGTGAAAATTGGTATGCAAAGAATGAGAATGCCTTTGTTTGATTTATAGGAAAGGAGAGTAAGCTGAAAGAATTCACTCAAAAGAAATTAATGGTGTAAGGACATTACAAGTTGCCTCAATTTAAATAAACCTAGCAGTGATGTGATGTTGTATTAGCAAAATGAGTTTCGGCGTCGGGTAAAATCTCTGCATTTAAACCATCCGCACAAATATGATCCTTAGTGGATAAGTCATTAAATGGTGAACTGAAGAATTGCAAACTATTTGCATGAGTAGGTGGCCACGAGGCTTATCTACGAGGGGCGGTGATGTACTCCCTTGTCTTAATCGATCGGTATATGCGATGTAATCATAACCTCCCTCAAAATAGTTGTAAATTCCTATTTGAGTTGGTTAGGCAAAAATCAATTAATCATTTGCAAAACACTCATTTGGTAAATTGGCAGTTATAGATTCCCCAAAGATTTAGTTTTCAAGGAGTTGGCAATCGTTATAATGTAAAAATTATAAATATGCTTTAAGCAAACATTTGAAGGGTCTGAATTTTTTATCCCTATTGCACTTTGATGCAAGAGTGAGAATCGATTAAAAAGACGGATCAAGTTTTGCAGTTTTATTTTGGTTTTTCTAAAGAAGTTCTTTGCCTTTGAGCATTGAATATGAATGCAATATTGAGTATTTATGAATGAGTCTTTGAGCTTTGATAAGTGTTGGAATTCTACTTCTCTTTGTGGATGTTGTGTTCTTGGGTATTTCATTCATTGTTCTTCAGTTAAATGATGGAATTGCAATGTGTCGAGTTAGTTATTTGCTATTAGTAATCCAACCTTTGAGTTGTGATATTGGTGGCATATACATATTTTCAGTTTCAGTTAACGTTTTAAGTTGATTTCAAATCTCATTTGCATCATGGCTATGAGCAAGTGTTAGTTTGCCTTTAATGCTTTTTGGTCAAAAGCATACCCATTATCTTTAAAATTCAAAAAATCAAAATTATATCTTACGAGGGAGCTGTACCTCGATTAAAATTCAGAGGACGATCACCAATGAAATGGTGATCTCTCCAATTGTTGATTGTTGATTGTCTTTCTTCTGGGCATTATAGCTAATCTTTAAAAAGTCAAATCTGTCAATCAACACCTAGCATATGGTCTTTGTTAGATTTAGGATCAGAAATGAAAGCAATCAGAAAATGCAACACATAAGACAATGAACACAACAAGATACCCTGGGAAAACCCTCCTACTCGAGGGAGAAAAAACCCAGCAAATATATCTCTTATATATTGAAGGACTAAGAGCAGAAATCTGCCTACAACTCAGGCCCAACACAATGCCGAATTTGATACAATGAATAATAGCACCTCTCCTAGATGCAAAGATACAAATGAATATGTTTCTCCTTGAAATCGGTCTGCTGCTACAAAATGATGATCTGCTGCTACAAGATGATGATTTGCTGCTCAAGTATGAACTTCTTCTAGGAATGCGAATTATGATGAATGAACTTGATGATCAAACGAATGATCATCACCTTGTAATTATACAAAAATAGGTGACTCTTCATTTGGGTTGGCCTCTTTTAAGAAACAAGGTGACTCTTCATAAAATTATTATATATAGCAAGTCCGACTTGCCTTGGTATTATTTATCCATCATTTTTAAATTTGAGAGAAAGATATCTCCCACTGCTATAACATCAACACTCCCTCTTAGCTAGGGAGGTATCTTTCCAGATATCCATGTCATGGAGTCTCTCAACATGACGCCCACAATGGCTACACCCATTTGTGGAAAACTCAAAGGTTCATCACGGAGTCTGTCACTGTGATGTCGTCATTGAGCCTCTCAACATGACGTCCACCATGGCTACTCCCATGTGTGGAAAGAAACACAAGTACAAGGGTTCATCACGGAGTCTCTCAACGTGATGTCGTCATGGAGTCTCTCAACATGATGTCTCATCTGAGTCACAGAGATGAACAAGGGCTAACACCTCACATTTCTCCGTCTCAGAGAAATAAACACTACAAGGGCTTTCACCTCATATTTCTCCGTCTTAGAGAAATATACACTCCAAGGGATTTCACCTCATATTTCTCCGTCTCAGAGAAATATACATTACAACAAATCTTCATGATGATGTGACTCCCTCTGGAGCTCCAAGTACTTGCATCAACCTCTTGACCTCCTCGTCCAAGATTGTCTGCAATGCTTGCCTTAGAGGAGTGGTTTCCAATGCACACTTCCGGCACTATTGACTTGCTCGAGTCCAGGACTGTCCTCCTTGACCTCATCCCAGATCACCCTATTCTAAATAGGTTTGCGGAGCTACCAATGTCAAATCCAGATTAACTGTCTTGTGCAATTCTATTCTCAACTGTTGAAGAGGTCTTCCAAGGATTTTGCACTTGGCCTTGCAACACTGCAACCTTCACTTCTTCTTAGTGAGTCACAAAACTCCCTCTTGATCCCTGCCTCAGAGATTTCAAAGAAATCCTCTGGAAGTGAACTCCCCTCCATTGACCTATCTCAGAACCTTAATCCTTTTCTTGGACAAGCTCTCAACTCGTGCCTTGAATTCTTTGAATTGGACTCTCTCTGAATGTCATTTCCTCCTCTTCGAAGAAATTGATTGACTTTAGAATAAGAAACCTTCTAAATCAACTTTAGAGCTAGGCTCCTTTTGAGATGTCCCTGTGTCAATTTCCATAGTAGAAACATGTTGTGTAGACCTTAATTTGCAATCTCGAGCAAAGTGACCGTACCTGTCACACTTGAAACATTGAATGTGAGAGATCCTTCTTCTTCTTAGGTTCTGGGGTAGAATCTGATTCTCTATCTCTATTCCTCTTTCTTCCTTTGCTTCTTTCTCTAGAAGTATGTGTAGCAAGAACTTGATTTTCTACATCATGATAGTTTTGCCCAATTCCTCTTGCTACCAACCTGGACTCTTCTTGAATACAATCAGCTCGAAGACGATCAAACTTGGGCAACTTGGATCTCCCACTGATACTCTGAATAAAGGGTTCCCAAGATTGAGGAAGACCATTTAGTGCCAACATAACAAGATCTCTGTTTGCAATTATATCCCC
Source organism: Sequoiadendron giganteum (assembly GCA_007115665.2). Taxonomy (NCBI): domain Eukaryota; kingdom Viridiplantae; phylum Streptophyta; class Pinopsida; order Cupressales; family Cupressaceae; genus Sequoiadendron; species Sequoiadendron giganteum. Next base: position 430,538,470 of record CM021108.1, on the reverse strand, counting down.
AATAGCGCTCAACTGATCTCTCAAATCAGCAATCTTCATAAAGAATGAGATGACTGAATCATCTTTAGCCATTTTTACATGGTGAAGTTGTTGTCTCAAAGCAAGGGCTCTGCTGGTGATGTTGATCTCATACAATCCTTTTAGAGTATCAAACATTTCTTTAGCTATCTTCAACTTGGAGATGATCGGTACTAGGTGATTCATCACAGAATCTATCATGATCTTTCTAGCCTTCGTGCCATTTTTCTTCCATTGGATTTTCTCAGTATCATCGGAAGGCTCGGGCATATCACTTTCCACGAAATCAAGAAGATCATTCTCCTCTAATGCAATGAGTACTCTGGGTTTCCAAGAGTTGAAGTTTGAAGCTCCATCAAGCCTATCTTCTACCTTGACACCGCTCACCATCTTCTTTTTCCGCACAAATTCACCTTCAAAGATCTGCCCTTAGGTCAGAAATAATTTGAACCTTAGATCTGCGATACTTCAAGATCTGCCCTAGATGAAAAGTTGACTTGACTGCTTAAACAAATCTGATTAGATCTTTTCTTAAACCTGGCTTAGATACCATGTTAGATTTAGGATCAGAAATGAAAGCAATCAAAAAATGCAACACATAAGACAATGAACACAACAAGATACCCTGGGAAAACCCTCCTACTCGAGGGAGAAAAAACCCAACAAATATATCTCTTATATATTGAAGGAATATGTGCAGAAATCTGCTTACAACTTAGGTCCAACACAATGCAAAATTTGATACAATGAATACTAGCACCTCTCCTAGATGCAAAGATACAAATGAATATGTTTCTCCTTGAAATCGGTCTGCTGCTACAAAATGATGATCTGCTGCTACAAGATGATGATCTGCTGCTCAAGTATGAACTTCTTCTAGGAATGCGAATTATGATGAATGAACTTGATGATCAAATGAATGATCATCACCTTGTAACTATACAAAACTAGGTGACTCTTCATTTGGGTTGGCCTCTTTTAAGAAACAAGGTGACTCTTCATAAAATTATTATATATAGCAAGTCCGACTTGCCTTGGTATTATTTATCCATTATTTTTAATTTGAGAGAAAGATATCCGCATTGCTATAACATCAACACTCCCTCTTAGCTAGGGAGGTATCTTTCTAGATATCCACGTCATGGAGTCTCTCAACATGACGCCCACAATGGCTACACCCATTTGTGGAAAACTCAAAGGTTCATCACGGAGTCTCTCAACGTGATGTCGTCATGGAGTCTCTCAACATGACGTCCACCATGGCTACTCCCATGTGTGGAAAGAAACACAAGTACAAGGGTTCATCACAGAGTCTCTCAACGTGATGTCGTCATGGAGTCTCTCAACATGATGTCTCATCTGAGTCACAGAGATGAACAAGGGCTAACACCTCACATTTCTCCGTCTCAGAGAAATATACACTACAAGGGCTTTCACCTCATATTTCTCCGTCTTAGAGAAATATACACTACAAGGGATTTCACCTCATATTTCTCCGTCTCAGAGAAATATACACTACAAGGGCTTTCACCTCATATTTCTCTGTCTCAGAGAAATATTCATTACAACAAATCTTCATGATGATGTGACTCCCTCTGGAGCTCCAAGTACTTGCATCAACCTCTTGACCTCCTCATCCAAGATTGTCTGCAATGCTTGCCTTAGAGGAGTGGTTTCCAATGCACACTTCCGACACTATTGACTTGCTCGAGTCCAGGACTGTCCTCCTCGACCTCATCCCAGATCACCCTATTCTAAATAGGTTTGCGGAGCTACCAATGTCAAATCCAGATTAACTGTCTTGTGCAATTCTGTTCTCAACTGCTGAAGAGGTCTTCCAAGGATTTTGCACTTGGCCTTGCAACACTACAACCTTCACTTCTTCTTAGTGAGCCACAAAACAACCTCTTGATCCTTGCCTCAGAGATTTCAAAGAAATCCTCTGGAAGTGAACTCCTCTCCATTGACCTATCTTAGAACCTTAATCCTTTTCTTGGACAAGCTCTCAACTCATGCCTTGAATTCTCTGAATTTGACTCCCTCTGAATGTCATTTCCTCCTCTTCGAAGAAATTGATCGACTTTAGAATAAGAAACCTTCTGAATCAATTTTAGATCTAGGCTTCTTTTGAGATGTCCCTGTGTCAATTTCCGTAGTAGAAACATGTTGTGTAGACCTTAATTTGCAATCTCGAGCAAAGTGACCATACTTGTCACACCCGAAACATTGAATGTGAGAGATCCTTCTTCTTCTTCAGTTCTGGGGCAAAATCTGATTCTCTATCTCTATTCCTCTTTCTTCCTTTGCTTCTTTCTCTAGAAGTATGTGTAACAAGAACTTGATTTTCTACATGATGATAGTTTCGCCCAATTCCTCTTGCTGCCAACTTGGACTCTTCTTGAATACAATCAGCTCGAAGATGATCAAACTTGGGCAACTTGGATCTCCCACTGATACTCTGAATAAAGGGTTCCCAAGATTGAGGAAGACCATTTAGTGCCAACATAACAAGATCTTTGTCTGCAATTATATCCCCAATAGCGCTCAACTGATCTCTCAAATCAACAATCTTCATAAAGAATGAGATGACTGAATCATCTTTAGCCATTTTTACATGGTGAAGTTGTTGTCTCAAAGCAAGGGCTCTGCTAGTGTTGTTGATCTCATACAATCCTTTTAGAGTATCAAACATTTCTTTAGCTGTCTTCAACTTGGAGATGATCGGTACTAGGTGATTCATGACAGAGTCTATCATGATCTTTCTAGCCTTCGTGCCATTTTTCTTCCATTGGATTTTCTCAGTATCATCGGAAGGCTTGGACATATCACTTTCCACGAAATCAAGAAGATCATTCTCCTCTAATGCAATGAGTACCCTGGGTTTCCAAGAGTTGAAGTTTGAAGCTCCATCAAGCCTATCTTCTACCTTGACATCGCTCACCATCTTCTTTTTCCGCACAAATTCACCTTCAAAGATCTGCCCTTAGGTCAGAAATAATTTGAACCTTAGATCTGCGATACTTCAAGATCTACCCTAGATGAAAAGTTGACTTGACTGCTTAAACAAATCTGATCTGATATTTTCTTAAACTTGGCTCTGATACCATGTTAGATTTAGGATCAGAAATGAAAGTAATTAGAAAATGCAACACATAAGACATGAACGCAACAAGATACCCTGGGAAAACCCTCCTACTCGAGGGAGAAAAAACCCAACAAATATATCTCCTATATGTTGAAGGAATATGAGCAGAAACCTGCTTACAACTCAGGCCCAACACAATGTCGAATTTGATACAATGAATACTAGAACCTCTCCTAGATGCAAAGATACAAATGAATATGTTTCTCCTTGAAATCGGTCTGCTGCTACAAAATGATGATCTGCTGCTACAAGATGATGATTTGTTGTTCAAGTATGAACTTCTTCTAGGAATGCGAATTATGATGAATGAACTTGATGATCAAAGGAATGATCATCACCTTGTAATTGTACAAAACTAGGTGACTCTTCATTTGGGTTGGCCTCTTTTAAGAAACAAGGTGACTCTTCATAAAATTATTATATATAGCAAGTCCGACTTGCCTTGGTATTATTTATCCATTATTTTTAAATTTGAGAGAAAGATATCTCCCACTGCTATAACATCAACAGTCTTTAGCTTTACCTTATTCCTTCTTCATTCTACCTGTGTTGTAGCCTTCTTAATTTAGATCTTTGATGATTCTCATGATGAGAAAACTTGCTAATACTCTTAGTAGAACAAGGCATACTGACACCTAAATAATTAGATTTTGACGGGAAAGATATTAGTTGATATTGGCAATATGACAAGAAAGACTTGATCTTTGGCTACAAACATGATTGAGAGAAAAGGTTTTTAGGGGTACCAAAATTAGTACTAACATGACCTTGGATCTACCCAAGCACTAATTCTATTCTTTTTAACTTGCAATTTGAAAACAAAGAGTTTGTTCATCTCTTCAAGTTCATTTCCATGCATCCAAGTTTGTCATCTATATTTGAACTATCCTCTATTTCCATTTCACCTTCATGAATAGTTTACATAGATTTATTTGTATTATTTTCTTTGCTCTTATTTTTAATTGTTGGATGTAGTTTAGGATGAAGCTTCCAATACTTTGAATTTATATGCCCATTTAAATTGCGATGACTATAATGCTCTATTGTGTCTCTTTCCTTTTCCTCATTATCATTCTTTTGCACTACTATATTAGCTTTCTCTGTTACCCAAATTTTCTTCTACTTCCCTTTGAATTTAGAAGAATCACATTCATATGTCTTCTTCTCATCATCTACATAGTATGCTTAGACACATGCCTTGTCCAAGTCCTTTGGATTAGTGGTGACCACTCCCCTTCGTATGTGAGCATGGAGCCCACTAAGATGTTTTGTTACCATGTCCTCTTCAAGATCCATGCCATTGACCATAACCTATCGCCGGACACTTTGACCACCTTGTTTATAGTCATCCTTTTGGATCAATTACCAATAGTCTAAGTTTATTTACTAGAAAGACAAGCTTCTCAACAAGATATTTCAGCTGTCCATCTTTGTGGCAATTAACAATGATGGTTTCCTTTGGAAGATTAATAGGCATGTGTATAAACGGTCCTCTAAAGCTTTGAAAATACACTTCTACAATATCCATTAATCACTTGTTTGTCAAGTGATCACTGTTTATTTTTTTTGAGAAATTCCACTCAGAAGCCAAATCTCGGGTTCGAACTAAAAAAATCATTTGACTACCTCAACAATGAATCTCCACCATTCATTCTTCATAGCATCAATGGACCTATGTGACTTTTGACTAGCTATTTAAGGATGTGCATTGAATTGGAAGATATAAGTCTTGAAAAACTTTTCTATTGGCTATGCATATTCTTTAACACTTGTTATTGTTCATATGGGGAATGATCAATGGCTATTGCTTAAGTGCACTTCCTATTTAATCATGTGCTTATCCATCCAACTATTAAGCTTGAAAAGGCTTAAAAATAATTTTAAAGCTTTATTTATTAATCAATAGCTCTTTTAAAGATATGGTTGATATTTCATGAACTTTGAGGAGAGCATGCAACAATAATCTACTAATCTTAAAAAAACATACAGAGCATTAAACAAGATATTTTGTGAAATATTTTTGGCAAAGCTTTAGCTTCAATTCAATGCAATACATCAGCTGCATGCAGTGTTCTCTTTCACAACCCTAATTGTGATCCAGCCCTAAAATCTTGTATTGTCATGTTGATATGGATGTTCAACTGAATATGAAACTTAACTGTCATAACGATTGGCCCTAAATTTCTATAGTGTTGTCTTGTATGGTGTTTCACCTGGATATAAAACAACTGTTTTAGTTAGTTGTTAAAAGCTAATCTTTTTAATGATACAATGAATGAGGTTAGTTAGGGTGTTTATGAATGTGTTTCCTATAATTTTATATATAGCTATATGATTGAATTTTATATGGAAATGCTAATATTGTGGATAATTGTTAAGCTCAAATTTCATTATTTGAAATGGACTAATGTTATTCCTGATATTGGAGTGTCACAAGACAGTTACACACTCTCGCTGAAGAGAGAGAGAGTACCATTGGGAAGGGGGGTCTAGCCATCCGAGGGCAATTGTGTGAGAGTAGCACACACGAGCATGTAGTGCAATTCCCATGTCATATATTGCATTGGGAAGGGTAAATCAAGTGTCTTGTTTATTTTGACCAAAATTCTATAAGGAATTAAAATCACTACTATTAATAATTTATATTTAGATTAATTTATAATGAATAAATTATAAGTTAAAAATAAAAAAATAGACAAATAGAAATATAACAAGAGACGCATTTGTGTCAAATTCTGCCCATTGTAGAGTGTGCTTGGTTGTTTTAAACATTTAGTTAATAAAAGTAAGTTGGGGTGTAATTTGATTGTTTGTTGTTGTATAATGTTATTATTATAGTTGATTAATGTTGTAAAAAAATTTAAAAAATATTCATGTGGGGTGTGCTTGTTGTTTTAAACATTTAGTTAATAGAAGCAACTAGGGGTGTAATGTGATTGTTTGTTGTTGTATAATGTTATTATTATAGTTGATTAATACTGCAAAAATAAAAAATAAAAAATCATATTAGTGTGCTTGGTTGTTTTAAACATTTAGTTAATAGAAGTAGGTAGGGGTGTAATATGATTGTTTGTTGTTGTATAATGTTATTATTATAGTTAATTAATATTGCAAAAACTTTAAAAAATATTCAATTATAAAAATATATTGTTATAATAACTCCATATTTATATTTATATGATAATGTGATATTTATGTAATTTTTGTCTTGCTAAATTATATTATTACTTGTATATTTTTTAAAATATCTACATTAATATTTAATGGACAGATTGAAATATTAATTGTAGATAGATAAATTTTACTTTGATATTTATTACAGATAGATAAATTATATTGTGATATTTAATACACATTATAAACAAATATAAAATATGCATTGAGTGTACTCACATTTACTTAATAAGCTTTGAAAATCTTGCCAATTGTTAAATAAAATATGTAAAATATTACCTCTAAGTCAACAATGCAATTATATTGTGATGTATGCAATAGTGCTCATGTCATTCAAGTCATTAATAGGTTTGAATTTTGGTTGAATGAATTAAATGCATTGTATTGCACATAATTTAGAAAATAGAAAAAGAAAAATCCTAATTTTTGCATTGACTATTCACAACATGAACCAATAAAAAAAAAGATAAAAAGATATTTTAGCAATTCTAAAAATAGACAATTAAAAATAAACTATATAAAAGTGTTGGTCAAGTTTTTAATTCCAAATGTTCATTGGTTGAATTGTCACTATCAATTAAAAAAATTGGATTGAATGAATGCATTAGTATTCTGCCTTGGGCAGAACTAATAAATAACAATAAAATAAATGATACAATGATATAAATATTCTTTTATAAAAGAGGAATATCCTAAATATTCCTTCTTATTTAAGGAAGATAATATATGGTGGGACCCAGGTTGGAAGAAAATAAAAATAGAAATTGTTTTAAAAAAAAGAGTACCTTTAATAAGGTACGTATCATATGCTTTATCCAAGGCAATAAAAACAAAGAAAGGCCAGCAAATAGGTTGGAATCTGGATCAGCTGTCAGCAAATGGGAAAGGAAAAAAAATAGAAGATTACCATCTAGCATATAGGAAATTGCCCCTATTCCCACGTAGCAAAGAAGGGAGAATGATAGGTAATAAAAAAGAAGAGGATGATCAATAAGTTTATTCTGGAGGGAAGGAAGTACAGCAGAAAAAGAGGAGAAGGGTTGCGTGTGGATAGGAGGTTAATACTGCATATCTACATACATATACAAGTATGTGATTTTGGTTTACCTTCAACAATGGTTGAATAAAATCTGTTCTAAAAGGAAAGGCCAAGAAGGGATGTTGGAAAGGAATTGGTTGTAATTGGAGGTAGATAATAAAACCTATACTTTCAATATTTCAAAGCTGTTGCTATCATATTAAATTTTATACCATAACATGTTTGTTGAATATAAACTTGTCCAACAGGTTATGATTACAATTCAGTAGCTTAATTTCCCTGTTGATTGGACTTAGTTTATATTGCAAAGAAAGGTGTAAAAAACTGTTAATTGTATCAAACAATAGTTCTGGGCAGATTTATAAAAAAAAGCTGATAACTGTGAATCATTACATCAAACGATGGCATATTTGTTCATGAAAAGTTCAGAAATCTCTTGGGAAAGAAAGAATTTATTATAGTATATTTAAGAATAGTGGATAAAGATTGAATGAGGGTGCTGTATGCTCTACAACAGCCATGAGAAAGCTGGCAAAACTATGAGCTTTCACATGATTGCTGTAGCAATAGACTGTGCTAGCATACAATCCATCATCAGCTATAGGTTGAGGGTTATGCTATTAACAAATAACCTTAAGTCCCAAAGTAAAAACTGGAATTACTAGTATAAGGACTGGAAAATCAGTGGATCCATACCAGTCTCATGAAGTTCACTTGATCATCATATTATTGTAAATTTGGGCAAACATTTACAGTTTCATTTATGGAACTCATATGATCAGCAAATTGTACAAAATTTGGAACAACTATGTAACTTATGATATATCAATATGATATAGTTAACACAGAAGTTAATTTTTCAGCAACAAGTAGAGATGGAATACACACAGAAATACCACCCTTGAATTATAAGAACATAAAATTTGGTGGTGTAATCAATTATTAGAGCTTAATTCTTTAGTATCTTAACTAAATGATACCTAAAGTACTTAAAACCATAACATGTGTAAAGGTGCTAAGTGACTATCGGGATAGACTCGAGGGGTCAAATAATAAATAAATGCTTTAGTCAAAGTAGTTAATTCAAATAAGAGAGGATTGTTTGAATTAAAATTGAGTCACTTCATGGGTAAAGGAAATATGCTTAGATGTCTTTTGCTTGGGGCATTAAAAGGTTGCATGTGTTAGTTATTCCATAGTTGTACAGATTTCATACATGTTGGCCATAGATTTCTAGACTCTTCGTGATGGGTCGGGCTCCCTTTGTAGGGTAGCACGGGGAAGCCTATGGCTTTGTGGCAGGGTAGAAATCGTCCCGGTGATGCTCTCTCTATCCTCTTCCGCTCAGATTAAGGAGAAGGGACGGAAGAAGTTTGGCTTAATTGCTATATTTTAATCTAGAAACTATTTTACTGGTTATGAAGTAAATGATTCTTATTTCAGTTTATCAAATTTATGGTATCATGCCCCTAATACTATGAATGTTGTAGCTGGTATGATAGCATGTTCATATGCAAATCCAGCAGTATGTGTTGCCTCATTATGAAATTAAATTTTCCATTATCATGGATGCAACCATTGGAGTATTTCTTTAGTCATTATGACGATGAAATTGTGCAGTGATATTCGTTTGTATGTGAATTGGTATAATGGTATTTGTTGGTTCCTTGCTGTTGTCAGCATTCCATTTAATTAGCCTAGCTTAATCACTGGATTATTGTACTGATTGTTTAAGAAGATAGTTAGATATAAAATTTGAATATGTTAAGTATTGTTGAAGTATAGATAGGAATGATTATGTTGACAAACAACTAATTGTACAAGTGTGATAGACATCATTAACATTCTCTCTCTTTCTTCCACTTCAAGTCATAAAAACAAATGGTAGAGATGCTATAATGCAAATGATGAAATATTGTTTAATTTGTGTCTTATTTATTTAGATGAGTAAATGACTCTCACTCGAATCCTTATATTATCATTTTCAATACGGTGTCTTGGAATTGTTTGAAGGAGCATGGCTGATATAAGTAAATTGGTTGCATATGTTATCAACCTGATTTCAAAATGGGCATACTAGCAGCTGTAACTTATTATGATCCGAGTTTTATACTTATGCCAAGATATCGCAAATGGACTCGAGGTGATGGTAATAGTTGTAAATCATTCTATATGTTAGAAAATTAAAATCAACTGTTTGACTACTTTAGATCGGATCTACATTAGCTTCATATATTTCATTAATTTCTATACTTAATTAGTGATTAGTTGGGTGGTTGTTACATTCTCATCTACAGCTACACTTGAATGCTATAAGTAATCTTGATGGTATTGCTTAGCTTGCATAACAATATGCTGAGGTTTTTGAGTCAAATGAGGGGTACTCTAATGTAGATGATGGAGGATAAGTTGATGATACAATAGGGGATGCTATTGATGAGATAGAGATGAAAGTAGATATAGAGGATCCTCTCCCCATAGAGAGTAGATTATAGCACATTCATGGTAAGTTTGAGGTGCATGACAAGTACCAAAATCACTAGCCAAATGCTAGGCCATAGATAGATAGGAATAATGAGTTTGAGCCACATATTAAGGGCACACAATTGAGATTGTGGAGCACCATCTCTAGTAGATCGTACATGTTACACCTTTTGGAAGGGAGGAGGAAGGAGAGCCAAGTGGATGAAAGTGGATCCCTATGAAGAAGTAGTTAGTGAGACTTCATACGAGAGTGTTGAATGAATTGAAGGGCTCTTATTTTTGACCTAGCTAGGGGAAGACTAACTTGGGCATGGAAACTTCCAAAATTCAGATTTATACCATAGATCTTTGTTTGAATAGCACAAAATTGGTATGCTCCACGGGGACGCATCCCCTATGCTCTTTGCCCGTTTCCCGTACCGGGTACGAAACGGGGACACGGGTACGGCTAGGAAATGTACCCTTGCCTTCCCTTTTTGCCCTCCAAGTACCCGAAACTTTTAGGGGACTTGGGTATTGCTAGCAGTACCCGGTACTACCCAGCCGTACCTCGACTGTACCAGGTACGACTAGCAGTACCCTATGGCCCAACAAAGAAAAAAACGTTTTTAAAAAAAAAAAGTTTTTTATAAAATAAAAGCTATGGGTGGGCCCACAAGGGATGCCCCATCACACTTGACCTAATATAAGTGTCATATAAGCTCTGATGATGAGGGCAATGCTGATTTAGACCTACCTTTTGCTGATTAGGGACACTAGACAGTGATATATTTTCTTAGTTTTATGTTTATCATGTCATTTCATAGTTGAGACTTTGAGCCTTTGGGCATTTTGGTTATAATTATCAGACTCTTATATGATATGTATGCACATTGATAATGAAAAGCATTTGAGTTCTGTTAATTTGTTTGTCACTTCTCATGTGAAATCTCAATTCAAGTCTAATGATATGTAATAAGCTTATACAATGTCTAGAATGAATGCTTTATCAATGTTATGCTATGAACATTTGAAATTTCTCTATATTTTAAAAAATTTCCCTATTTTTTTATCAGCCGTCCCCTAAAAAATGACCCAAAAGTACCCCCATACCAGAAACTCGTCCCAGCGTATCGGGTACTCGCCATCCCCGAAACCCCGTGGAGCATAGCAAAATTGAGATGATCTGTCACAATGAGGAACACACCACCTTGTAATGGAATGTTTACTGCATGGAACTGAAGCATGTTAATGTATTGTCCATTTTACCTAGTTGAGGATGCCCACCTCTAGACTATTCTTGACGAAGTAGAAAGCTTTTGGAAAAACATGTGTGTATTTAATTTTTCATCAATGTTTCAGATTACAATTCATGATCCATCATCAAGATGATGAAAAGTTAAATGCATATAGTTTTTTCCAAAAGCTTTCTACTCTTAGGGACCATAAAAACCTCATGCTCATTATTCTTGACAAGCTGGCTTGTATGTTGAGATATGTAGAGGGAAATTACCATGGCCCATAAGGCAGAAGAACAGAGGAAAGCACTTGAGTTGAATTTGCAAGTGGTGACACAATGAATGAGTTGGCCACATTAGTGCATCAATGAGCCAAGTAAACTTGCCTCACACAAATTGAGATAGAATGATTAAAGAAAGAAGAGGATGCCTTGAAGAAGGCCAAGTCTGAACAAAAACTCAAGATTCAAGAGGTAGAGTAGATGAGTAGTCATGAGCATGGAGAGAGATCACAAGTAGTTTGTGGAAGAATCTTCTAAGGCTTCCTTTCTCGAGCTGGAAGCAACAAAGCATAAGAACCAACAAATGGAATGGGAAAAGAGAATGAAAGAATAAGACGATGAGTGGCAAGCAAAGTATAATAACCCATACAAGAATGTGAGAACTACAGTTAGTGAAGCTGTGAAGTTATAGAAATGGTTGATGAAGCTTGAAGGAAAAAGTGTTTCGCCCTCTTCCTTCCAGACCTTTTGAGTACCCAAGAGCATTCTCACTTCATTGATGGTAGCACAATACCATAGTTGAGATCCAACAATGGCAATGCTTTCTCAAGGGGATAGATGTAAAGCTTCAAGTAATTACTTAGTTAATGAAAAGTAATTGATTTAGTGGCTAGGACATAAAACTATTGTGTTATTATGCACAATGTGATTGTTATCTTATTTTTAATTTTGAGTCTATGGTGGTGGTCCAAATCATAACCATTTTGACCATTTCTCAAGGCTATATTATGTACGTTGCTCCAAGTCATGCTATGAGACATCAGTGAGCCACCTGTGCTATCATAGTGTCATGTGATCATCAGTGTGATGGGATATATTTAGAAGTATATTAATACAATGAAGTTCTCTATGGTACACTGTGTTCTCTTTTCTTATGCTTAATGATTTACAACAATGACTAGTGTGTATGTTTACATGGAGAGGAATTAGTCTGTGAAGGATATAAATTTCTTCTACAGCTACAAGCCATAGTTATTTTCAATATAATAATCCCTAAAAGAGCATGACAGACATTCAGTTCTGTTTAAGCCATAAGTCTCACTAGCTAAATATTAAAAACAAAAGCAGGCTATAACATTGAATATAAAAAAATTGGCTTGATTCTCTACAATATTCTCAGTATCAAAATAATTTTCTATAACTCCTATAACTCCATCTCGCTTATAGAATTTTTCACTATAAGTCTTGAAGTAGTCCCTTTGCTAGTGGGCTGGCCTCAGGGCTTCTCTAGAAATTATTTATAGTTTATTTTCAGTGCAGTTCAATGATTCGTCAATACAGTACTAAATGTCTTATAATTTCTCTTATTTGGATGTCAATACTCAGCAGCACCAGTATGGTAGTTGTTGAACCTTAGAAAATGAAAAATATCAGACCTCAATTTGTCTGCATTGCTTTTCAATGATTCATTTGAGTTTCTCCCGAAACATTAGATATGGCTGTTTCTCATGATGTATATCTCTTTTATTGCAAACATATGCAGCATGGCAACTGATCTTGGAGTTACAACATCGATCCTTTCAGAATCAACAGATAGTCGTGCAAAATGATGGCTGGGGCTGTGATAGTACTTTCAGGTGATACACTAATCTGATGGAATTTATTCTCTGATGAGATTTTACAATATTATTTCTCGTCATGATGCACTTTACAATGCGTTTACTGAAGAAATTCAACCATATAACAAATCTTGAACCCTAGAAAAAAATCTCAAGAAGTACGAGTATAATTCCTCTGTTAGATTTCAGTTCTGTTCAAGATACAGAGAGAGAGTCGTGCATCTTATAACTCAGAGAACAAGTTTTGACAATGAATATATATTTCCATTTTGCATGATGCTTGTGACCACTCAGAAATTTGAAATAATCTCTATTGATCTTTGCATTTACTAGGATGGTTAAAGGTTTCTAAACAACAAATTTTAGTGGTAGAAGCTATCACAGGGTCAATTTTCGGATATCAAGCCTCAACCTAATTGTTTTTGTTTCTACAATCCTGGTAGGTCATGGTAAGCTGTAAGTTGGACCTCTCAAGATGTGATTCTTATGCATGAAAAATGGGATCAGGGAAAGGGCAGAATTTTCCTGCTGTATAAGTTTTTATAATGGAAAACATATTTAAAACTATTAAATGAAATTTGTTATTCTTTATACAGATTCTGAAAGTAACATTTTAATTGCCTCCATTTTGTGTGTAAATATACACAAACACGAAAATTTAGAATTTCCAATTAAAAATTCTGGTACGCTTTTTTGAATTCCTAGGAGAAGTGTACATGCATATTGGCATGCCATCAACGTGACGCTGCCATGCATAAATTGTTTGAGCTGCATTCTTTGTACTCCTACAGCTTTACTTTTTAGCAGCGTAGGATTGTATTGTTATTTTCCTCTAAAAGCTAACATTTATGGGTCTATCATCAATTTCATTAAGTCAATCCTAGTTTTAATCTGGCTTATTTAAGGACTCCCATAAGTGGGTACCTTATAAATTGAATTTCTTATTGGGAGAGAACTGCGGTCTCCCCGCTTCAGCTAATACTGGAGTAGCTTCAAAAAGAATGTTCTAGAAGCTGGTCACTGTGTGAGGTAGCCGGTCTCACCTACGTATAAAATGAATAATTTTCCTGTGTGGTGAATAAGATAGTAATGCCTCAAGGAGGTACAAAAACATGAAATCCATACAAGCTGAAAAGCGACCTCTTCTCCCATTAGTTTATGGGGTTAGCCTGGGACACTCTTTATTATGCATTGCATTCGAAATGATTTTTCTTGAACAAATACTTCCCACTTCATCAAAGGGATCATTTGATTTCGATACAAACATTTTTCCACAATTGAATTATATAGCTAGCTTGGGATATTCTTCATTTATGCATTTGTGTTTGAACTGATCTTCCCTTTAAGAGATGTTTGTCTCAAAATCATTTAGATGACATGGTACTTCCACAGTAACTAGATCCTTTAGGTAAGGGTAAGGTCCCATGGAGGGGGGTTTCCTAAAGAATTTTAGTGGGTGCTGTTGAGATTTTTTAGGAATATTTTAAAGTGGGTGGTCCCATGAATTCAATTTTGCAATTCAATTTAAGAGTTTGAGCTCCAAAATTTAAGGAACGAATTGGAGTACTTTGATAAAAAAATAATAAAAAAATAAAAAATCTCTCATTTTTTTTTCTTTAGGAATTTAAAATTTTAAGTGATAGACAATGACAGAAAAAATTCTTAAGCTGTAAGGGCAATTTCTAGCCCCACTTCAATTTCACCTGCTGGAATTTGCAGTCCTAAAAAGTAGGGGCTGCTCTTTTTCAGGAAAAAATTCCAACTAGTCCTGTAGCATAATTTTTTTGCTTCATGGGACCACTTGATCCAAGAAAATAGAAGCCCAAGCCCCCCATAGGACCATACAGTAAAACGGAAACCAGACTTTGAACTTCCATCTCTCACGATTCATATCTATAAGCTTACAAAGATAATATATTATTGTAACCTCGTATGTGTTACGACTAGTGACCTCCCAACTGCATTGATCTACATAATAATTGTGTTATAGAGGCACCTTAAAATATTGAGTATAGAAAAACACAGTTGCAATTTTGAACTTATTTTCAAAACATTTTAGGATATTTAAGGTAATGGAGATATTATGAAGTAAAGAAATAAATCCACTTAGACAGATCCTTTGGAAAGACTTTATATTCTATGGAGGTTGAGTTCTATTTGAGTCCGACTATATTTTCTTATAAATTTTTTATTATTATGACTTTGTTAAGCGACCGTATTAACAATAAGAGACCGTGTTTGTTGACTGATACATGTTACTGTTGATCTAATTGGAGCTTTGGATGCCACTAATCTTTTAGCATTCCATTATATATTTCAAATTTTATGAATATAGCCAAAAAAGATGGCTCTTTGACTTAAACTAATTTTGCTGCAGATTATATGGCCTCAGACAAACTAGTTTTGTGGACGGATGGCACATTTATTATGGCATTAGGATTGCACAGAAAACTATCCATTCTCTTGAATTCATTCACATGCTTGTATTTTTGTTAATTTAGACGTGTATATATCTTTTGATAAAGTCAATTGAAATTTTATCAATGTGATTACTCTTGAATCTGGTTTTAATATCTTTTGATAAATTCAATTGAAACTTTATTGAAGTGACTGCTTAATTTGGTTTAAAATGGATCAATCAACGCAGATTAGGAACTGTTATTCCAAACCAAGCTTTTGTTACTTAATGGGCCTCTAATGGCATCTATGTGGTCTACAAGTAGTCTATTGCCATTTGATTAAAATTGCCGATGGTCTTAAGCTCAGCATCACTGCAAAAAAAAATCTAAACGTGTTTGCTTCTCTCTTTAGATTTTGAAGCCCACAGATTTCAACTTGCAGATACTAAACTTCCTGTGGGTAGGATCATTGACATTGGAGTGAATGCGTTTAAATTATTTTGGGTTTTGATATTCTGGTACATTTGATTTAGTACAAGTAAACATGGATATACTTTCATAATACAAGTGTCACCAAAAAAATATCAGCCCTGTGTTTGGTCTTAATTTCTGTGACTTAATTTGGGGGTTTTGATAGTTTTGGGTTAAATTTAAGCAGAAAGTCTTTAGGCAAAAGAGTCTTTTAAAACCGACTTTATGGGTGGGTTGTTTGCATGGCGCGTATGTTTCACTGAATCTGTTCTTCAGGCATTGCCACCGTAGATATGTTCTCTTGTTCCTCTGCATCGGATCATCACTAAGTCTTTGGAAAGCATGCAAATAGATTTTTTTTTGTGGCAGATAACACTCCTTTCTATGAGTCGAGTCTTGCTAAAATTTACTGGTAGATATTATGCTGCCTCTTGTGGTGGTATACAAATGAACAGTCGAATTGATTATCTTAGGATTTGAGTTTTGAAATATAGACTTTCTGAAAACTTAATTACACTACATTTATTCAACGTTTATCCGTATTTATCTTGTTCATGTGGCTGAGAATTTATGTTGTATAATGTCGGGTTTCATTTGTATTTGTGACGATGGATGACGCTAAATTCAACTGCAAGGTAAGATGGCTACTATCATATGTGACAGTAAGTGATTGTTCAAAGTGTTGCATTTACCTCCAGTTAATGCCATGCATAGAATAAATTATGGCTTGACTATGAATGATATCGATCTGTTGTCATAATGATGTTATATATTTTCCATTGACTAGAGATTTCTGACCCCCTCCCAGACATGCTTTTTATTATTACTTACACATAGAAATTAGGTATTGATGTCATACACACCCCATAGAACTGTTATTAAATCCTTTATGAGCTAGTCTCTGTGATGAGAGTTTGCCTAGCATTTCCAAGCTAAGCTCTTTTTTTTATGAGTCTATTTAAGAATTTGAGCTAGTTGAAGTCTTAAACTGCATTTAGATTAATACTAAGGAATTCTCATCTTCAAGCACGGTTCACTAGTGTACATGTATGTGCATGTATATACATACATTGAGATAAAGTTTAGATGTGGGATTAGGGATCGATAGTTTACACACATACCAAAAAAAAAAAAAGAAGAAGATGTGGGATTGATAATTCACAGACATAGGTTGACATATAAATTAGATATTTGATAATTCACATGCAGGTTGACATAAAAATTAGATGTTTGACAATACACACACATAGGTTGACATAAAAAATGGATTTTTGATAATTCTCACACACATAGACACAGACATAAACATGTCAACATAAAAAATAGATGTGAGATTAATAATTCACACACATAGAGACATGCTAACATAAAAAATAGATTTGAGATTCATAATTCATACACATAGAGACACATTGACATAAAAATTAAATGTGGGATTGATGATTTATGTTAAATGTTAGAACTTTGGTATGGACTAATACACACGAGAGGAGCAACGTTGAAATATAATAGAATATTTAATTTCAAACTTTGAAAGAGGTATATTATAATTCAAATTCACTTAAAGATATATTAGAAATACATATCTTTTTTCACATAATCAAAGAATAGTTACAATATATACAAATAGGTAGTGTGCATCTTTCACAAAAACATATTTTCCTTGTATCACATATTATCCCATATTACACTTACATACAACATATGTCTCTCTACACATTTTGTACTACACTTCTATATTGTAGCATATTGAGATGCCTTAATACATCATAGAATCCTAGAGACATGTCTCATAGATGTTGCAATTCCTTATTCTTATCTTCTTTTGAGTTGCGAAGTTGTAAGAGGCATCACATCATTTTTGTATTCCATTTTTTGTTTAGTGCTTGGTATTTTGTGCTTGGATGTGTGGTACCATCTACGTGTTTAACGTACAAAACTTATCCTAAAGCTAATGAAGAGCCTTGCCAACAATATTCCCAAACTTGTATTTTATTTTATCTTTGAGAATACTTAGATGAATCTTGCAATTGGGATAATTGCTAATAGTCTACATACAAAACTTTAACATTTTTGAAATAAAAATGTGATGTTGGCTTAACAAACTTAAGAATATCATGGTGCATGGAACTGAGAAATTGAAGGATGGTCTCCCAATTCTATCAAAGCATCTTAGCTTGACACAATTGTACCCCATTTTTAATTTTCTTAGCCTTAACATTAGTGAGGGAAGGGGACAAATCCTTATAATCAAACTTTGCCATGAAAATTCATGGAATTGAACTACCTTTTGTAACTTAGTAAATTGATGGTTAATCAAAATTTCATATCCATCCATTTAATTGCTAGTGGTGGCACATTGAATGTACTACTTCATACCTATAGTAGTTCCGCCCTCTCTACCCTTTGTAGGTTCATTCTTCACATTATAAGTAGTCAAGGTGATAGCCAAATTTTGATCACTTTGATCTAATTCTTTCTTTAGTTGGCTTGTTGCGCTTGCCCATTTTAAAGAGTAGGAAAAATATGTGGTCATAGTGTTACAAGTGATTTGCGACTCAATTAGGGTTTCTCGCAACATTGTGTGTTGCATGGAAAGGAGTTGATGGAGATGGACCAATAGTTATTTTGATTTCTATAATTGCTTTATTCCAAGTTTGGTGATTTTGTTCTTGAGGGGAACCCATAACTGCAACAAATTGTTGACTGGATCTTTAAGTTGTTGCTCCATCAATAGAGAAGGATTGAGATCGTATTGTGACCACACCTTTCCAATGTCTTGAATAAATTGGATGGTGGCTTCCTCCATTAAAACACAAGACTACATCCAATTTGTGTCTCCAAGTTTTTTCTTTTGAATGGGTGTCAACATATTGAAGTCCACTTCTTTCCTTTGATTGATCATCTTTGGGAAAACTCTTATGATTATAATTTGTTGGTGGCATTGTGTCAAAAAGGCTCTATTTTTTTTAAGTGGCCTCTGCAATATCTTCCTATCCATAGTTATTGTCCTTCCTAGGATCCCCTTAGGTCCACTATACACTCATCCTTAGAGACTTGAGCTTATTTCCTTTGTTCTTCTAATTGTTGCTCTCACAATGCTTTTGCATCTGCTTCTTGCTTATGTGCTAACTATTCTTTGGCATGTCTTTTCCTTCAATCTCCTCTCTTCATTTAATGTGTTCATGATCCACCTTATCTATGTGTTTGGCAACTATTGGGCATTTTTGGCCTTAGCCTATGTGGCTAGCAACTTTTCTTACTCCATGGATTGGTGAGGGAATATCATTTCCACTTTAATAATGTTGTACACATATAACTTTCATATTGTGTCAAGTTTCTCAATTGAAGTTTGTTAGTTTTGCACAAAGTTATGATCAAGTCTTGTGTATTCTAGATCATCTTGTCATCTTTTTATCCTTTTATTAATGTTTGTAGGATCATGGAATGAGGCTCTTGAAGACATTCATCTTGATGGAATAAAGATAGCTTTCTAATTCAAAAATTGGCTAAGCCATGAAGACAATACACACTTGGGGATTATGCATGTACCTCTATAAAGAAAAAATTACTTCAATTTCAAGACAATGAAAGGTCCATACATAGTTGCACACCTCATAAATGGAGAATCCATTTGTAAATCAAAGGTGTGCACAAGGAGCTAAAAAGTGTACCTTGGAAAAAACATCAAGATTTCAAATAATTTCCTATCACCAAAGACATCCATTTGTGAACATGTTTGATGAAGGAAAATAAATATACAATACAAAAGTGCATATGTGATAAAAAAAGTTGTGGTTGACATGAAGATATAAATTCACATTGACAAGTGCACACCTAGGTTCTTGATGCAAACCCTAATGAATGGAGATTTAATATTTCAAAGAGTTTGTGAATCACCATACTCAAGGGTCCATATGATAAAGTCGAGCATGATTTTGCAAAGATAAGACTATTAGTGTTTAGGCATGTTTCAAGGGCACAAGTGTGTGCCTTACAAAGAGCTTCAGTTTTCAAATATTAAAGGAGATTTTAAATGCCATTTATAGGTGTGCACCTCCTTGAGAAATATAATTTAAAAAGTAGACAAATTAAAACAGTTGCAGTCCCATTAGTGTTCATGCAATGAACATTGACACACATAATAAACCCAAAGTGCTTTTAGAACAAAATTGTGCAGTAGTAGGCATGTGCAATATGAGTGGGCATATGTGGTTGTATATAGGGGTGTGTTTGAGAAGGGAAAAAACAATTCTAATTTTTTTTTTTTGATGTTCGAGTACTGATGCAAACAAATGAAAACCTATGCAGACTGACAAACTCACAATTGACAATAATTCAAATTGACAAATTCCATTTGTCAATTAAATTTGATTTAAGATTTGCAAGAACAAATAGAGGAAATTTCAATTTAAATAATTAATGTAACTCAAATATACAATTCTTTATGATCAAATACTTATACTTGATCTTACAAAAAAATGTGCTTTCCTCCATTCACTAATTTATCTCATTTGCACCACTCCTCATCTTCCACAATACCATGGTCTTACTATCATCTTAGCATTTTAATTAACTTGCTTTGCATTCCTTATGCATCTTTCATACATGCGTAACCAAGCTCTATCCTTCTCTGCATTTTAATTCTTCCCTTTAACCAACCACTTCCTACCCTAGTCATTCTAAATTCATTTTAACTAGATTTGCATCTCTATTTAAACCTCACTCAAACCTTCTCCCATTTTCCTCATAGATTTGGAAACATTTTTTTTTGTCCTCTTGTTACATGCACAAGCTGCTCTGCATTTCCTGCCCTAGTCATTCTAAATTCATTTTAACTAGATTTGCATCTCTATTTAAACCTCACTCAAACCTTCTCCCATTTTCCTCATAGATTTGGAAACATTTTTTTTTGTCCTCTTGTTACATGCACAAGCTCCTCTGCATTTTCCCAACACAACCCTCTTTGCTTCCTATGTGACCTTCCTTCTTCTTCAGGTCGATGCCCCTCTTTCTCTTATCTACCCTCTTCACTGGCATCATACACCCCTACAACTCCCCTCTGCGAACTTTATTCCACCATTTTTAAAGTCGTCTTTTCTACACTTTATGGGCTCATATGTGGTGTGCAAACTCATAACCAATATATCTGCATTTTCTAGCAGCTTCTATCTTTTTCCTTAGGCTGCGAACTTCCTAGCTCATTATTTGCTTATCTTGGCATCAATTATAATAATCTCCTGTCTTCTTGAAGCCGCCCCCTCCATAAATTCCTCGTTAATTTGTTTTAATTTTATCTTTATGGTTTTTCAGTGACCATTCCTCTTCTTGGGGCGCAACCTTTTTGTCTATTTGGCTACTAGCATTTAGAAGTCTTTTCATCTTCTTTTATTTCTCCCATACTCCTTGATAAATCAATTAATAAAATCTAATTGATTTTAAACAAAAATGACCAAAAATCATATGTTCAATTTGATACTCAAGCTCTTGGAGGAAATGAACAAATAAACATAGTTTTTCAGGGGTCATAATCAACCAATTTAAATCCATTTAAAATTGTGATAATAAGATGCCTGTTCAAAATTAGAATTGAAACACAACATTTTGTCAACCACTGACAATAATGCCATTCAATCTCTGCCAAAATTGACCATTGAAAAAAAAAATGCACAATAGACACAATTCAAACCAAAACTAAAAGAAACAAACTAAAATTATTAGTGGGTGACGTCGATTGCTTGTTTGTTCGAGATGCTCCTGCATCAGACACACTGGATAGGAAATTTTTCACGAGAACTCACAAAATGGAGTTGACTAGTGGGACTAATCTTTCAGGTTGAATATAACCTGCAACAAACAACATCGTTGAATTTTGTGCACAAAGTTAGTTCTTCTTCCTCTTCTTTCAACATCTCACCGGAACAAGCTTCATGCTCCTCCAACAAATTTTTACTCCATTCTTCTCTACTCTCGTGGACTTACATCCACCATGTATTGTCCTCCTCCGCCAAATACTCCCTACTCTCCTCTCATTCGTCATGGGATCCAACCCACCACAAACTGACCACCTCCACCAAGTTCTACCTATAGCATCCTCTACAATTTCTACACACAAACATGCAACATCTACACACAACTTTGCAAATGCATCCTCTACTTTCATCTTTGCAAACAAATTAAAATATACATTTACCTCTTTCTCTTTCGTTGTCCCAACATCTTTTTCTTCAACCTTCACTCCAATATCCTTGCGCTCCATCGCTACAACTTCAATTTCCATAGCAGCTACATCTTCATTCTTCTTATTTTCGACAACCTCTTCTACATTCTTGTCTTTGCTTCTCATATCTTTCACTTTCCTCAATTACTATTACACACGATTCTTCATCTTCCTCATCCTTTCCTTTCACGCCTTCCTCATGGCATGCCTTTGCTATGAACTCATTCTCTCACAACCTCTCCAGGTTTCATAGCTTCCAATCTATTCATCCTTGCATTTATATCCATGATCATCAAAGAGATCTTCCTTTTTTGATACTTGCTCCAACCTTCCCATATTAGGGGCTTCTTCCTCGCGAGTATACCCATCTCGTTCATTGCTGCAATTTGTCATTACCACATCACACGTTTTGCAAAAACAATTTCTTCATGATTTCTAGCTCTCAATCGCTTAGGACTTCACATACATACAATGATTCTTTTGAGTTCTTCACAATCGTGCTTCCTCTACCCATAGGTCCTGGCATAGAATGCCTCACATTTGACACTTTGCCTATACACTCAGAACCTCTGGCTTTGATACCATTTGATGCAAACAAATACAAAACATATGTAGTCTGTGAAACTCACAATCGACAATAATTCAAATTGACAATTCCATTTGATTTAAGGTTTGCAAGAAGGAAGGTAGTTTTCACATCCATTTGGTGGATCTTCCAACCTTTAGCTGCTGCAATGGCTAACACCGCTCTCACAGATGTCAGCAAGAAAGTGGGAGAGAAGAGTCTGAGGCCCCTACAGAGGATACAAATGATTTGCTGTCAGTTGATAGCGTTTCTTGCAGAAAAAAAAAATTCTAGGGCAATTTGTGACATCAGTCCAAGTTCAGAGGGAACTTAGAGGCACACCATCTAGTGGTAGGGGTTGAATACGAGTTCTAAATCCCTCAATGGGTGTTCCAGAACAAGAAATGGGTTGATGTTTGCAGACCTAAAGGGGCTTCGGGGATCTCTAGAGAGAATGTCCAGGGGGTGTCTTCTTCTATCCCTCCGTCACAAGGTTTGTTAGGTGTCCCTCCTTCTATCCCTCAAGCATGACAAGGGTTTCCATTCTTCTCAGATAATGTTGCTCTTAAGAGGTTGGCCCCTCAAATCCCTTGTGCCAGAAGATCCTCGAGTGTTAATCTTCCATGATAGGTGCCTCATGTGAGATATTTCAAAGGGATTATGCCTCTCCGTAAGGATGCTAAGATGATTGGTGGGAAGAAGCAGAACGAAAAAGATTGGAGGAATCAAAGAAATGATCACACTCCACAAACCCTAGGGAGAAGGGGGTTCTAGGATGGGGTTAGAAACAAGGAAAATAATCAAGCTCGGTTGGGAATAAACCCTAACATGATTCCTATCTTTCCCACAACAAGGGATGGCAGACCCTTTAATCCCCCATTGCTGAAGAAAGCTTGGTCAGGACTACATTGGGATATTTTCAGGAGGAGAGAAAAAATCTTGAGAGCAGAGGAGGGAAAGAGCAATTTTTAGATCCAAAATATCAGATGGAAGGCCCTCCACAACAACAAACCGCTGAAAAGATTCTCAAAGCATACATCTATAACAAATCAAAAACAAAGAGAAGATCTTATTTGGAAGTAGAAAGAGACCAAGATAGGCTTATAGCCAAGAGAAATAGGGGTGAGATTCGAGCAAGCAGAGAACCAGGGGGTATAGGGAAAGATTTACAATCCAAAGCAAATGGAAAAATAAGGAGTAACTGGAAAGTCCTAGAATTATTAGATGGAACACTCATTGGGGAAGACACCCTTAGAGGTGCTGGAAACATCCATCACTCTCTCAGAGGAAACACTCAAAGAAAGGATGAAACGTCTTCAACAACACGCCATCATTTGTAAGTTCTAGAACATTAACTTATCTTATCAGGATTTCTGTAATTGGACTTTGGAGAATTGGAGTGACGTAACTCAAATAGAATTAATAGATTAATCACTAGGTTTCTTTATAGTCATTTTCAATTCCAAAGAAAATAGAGACAAATTCTTTAAAAGGAAATGCTGGTTTTATAAAAATGATGGTCTACATATGCAATATTGGAGCCCTAACTTCAATAGAAAAGCTCACAATATTAAATTTATCCCAATGTGGATCTCCTTACAAAATTTACTGTTAGAATACAAGGATGTAGATATTTTAGAGATTTTTGGAAACAAATTGGGATTTTTTTAAAATTACGTTCTAACTGTGGAAAAGCATTGTCCTAAAATTCCATTCCTTCCTCGAATTAACACCGGAAAATAATCTGATTGATTTCAAAACTATCCTTAAAGTTTGGGTGGATTCAAATAGAAAACCCGCGATGATCGATTCTCTTGGAGTTGGACTTTAAACTCCCTTTTAAAAAAAGCAGTATAAAAACAAAATACATAGTCTCTAATCTAGATGAGGGCTGGTAAATTTTACATGGGAGGACCCTTTGCAGCAAGAACTCCGGCCAGGAATTCAGAAAAAGCAAATAGGGATGCCCCTCGGTGCGCTTCATCCATTACTGAAATGTGTAAACCATTCTTCCCAAATCAGTACTGGAGGAGGCGTGAAAAGAGGGCCTCGGCGACAAACCGGATAAATGTCACTCTATCGCTGTGGACCCTTTGGAGATGGATACGCTCGCCGCAACGTTATGATCTCATGGTGCGTTAAAGCCTCTTGCAACAATAGGTGTAATAAAGGGCCTGCCAAGAGATAATACAAATCAAGGCTCTAAAACATTTAGAGAGCGTAAGCAAGGGGATGGTAAACTTTGAAGAGCCGGCGGCTGTACATTAGAGATACGGAAAGCCAACAGCCCTAAGAAATAAAGAGGTCCATCGAGAAGAGGGTAAAATAAGTATTTTCATGCGAATCTTCCCATCACGGGCAACTCTGCTGACAAGCAGCATACCAAGGTTGCAAACACCATTAGTTTGATTTCATCACCTTTGATGAGGAATGTTTAAAACAAATAATCTTTTAATCCATTGGGGACGTGGACTAATCCAAAATAAATCCATCCAACATCAACGCTATGAAATGGATACGAATTGAACAAATCGGTCAGAAGCAGTCCAAGAAAATAATAGAAATAGCAGTCGGTTTTGGAAGAAAGAACAAGACTGGAGGATTACTTAGATCATAAGAAGGAGTCCTCCAGGGCAGAAAAAAGGAGGATATATGAGACTATATTAGTAGAGAACAATGAGGAAAGGAGGCTGAAAAACAAGCATCTAACATAATATCATTTGAAAAAGCAATCGAAAGATTTTCAAAGGAGGTTAGGAGCAAGGAGAATAAGGAAAGTACAACTACTAATCTAAGAGAGGTCGCTCTTTTTAACAATGAGTATGTATTAGGAAGCCAAGGAAAGGACATGGAGGAGTTTGTTGAATCAGACTTAAGACAAGATTGTGATGACATTTTACATGAAAGACTCATTGACATATTGAAAGAAGGTAAAAGACAATCTGTTACAAAGGGATCAAATGTTACTCAAAGTAAGGTTAGAGGGGAAAGTCTAAAGGAGAACCAACTGAGTAGAGAAGACGATGAGCCACATTATGGATAATTGGTAGCCTTAAGGGAAACCAGTGAAATGACCCCCCAAAAGCAGATTGTAATACACCCTCCGTTTTGTATTTTGTACGAACATTATTGGTTCCTATTTTATGCTTTAGTATTGTGGTGTACTGTGACATTGTACTTGGTTATAGTTTATCTCTATGTTATCATGATGTATCTTGACTTGATGATCCTACTTTTTGATGTGAATTATTATGGCATGTATGGAATTAGCATAAGTGGTTATTTAGTTTATGATGTTTTATGCTTTAATTTTGTTGATATGTTAGATGTGTCAGTTAGAATGACTGTATTGGTGAAGAGGACGGTATCGCATCACTCGCTTGCGAGTGCCCTACGATTTCGTGATCTCCTCTTCATGGTGTATTTTAATTATGACATGTTTATATATATGGATATGCTCTTTGCTGCAGGTTGACAAGTACAGGACAACGACTCCACCTGGTTTCACAGGTTTGAGCGTGTCCATTGCCCAACGACAATTGATTGGGAGATAGTAGCTAGGATTCCGTGTCAGGTCATCACCCTAGTCCTAGTGAGTCGTCTGGTGTTAGTCGGGTTGAGTTGTCTTATTTGGGTCTTTTGGCTTTAAATTTCAAGTTTTATGTGCAAGTAAGGAAAATGATAAAATATATGCTCTAATAGTTAAATTGGCAATTACCTTGTTTGATTATGATGCAATGTAATTTATTGTATTGTTAATTTAATCTAATTAATAAATAATTTAATAATGGATTAAATGTATGTTATTAATTGATTAAATTTATAATGTTGTAATAGTTAAATTTCTCATTTTGGGAATTTTATGCATATTTGGGCAAAATTGAAAATTAAAGGGAAATGAATTGCAAAGTCAAAGTTAAAAAAATTCAAAAATTCAAAAATAGATATTTTCCATTTTGAATTTATGAGGGTTGTTGAGTTTTTAAGGGTAAAATCCTTATGGTTTGAATTGACTTCTCAATTTTGGATCTTGAGTGTTTGCATGAAAATTGAAAATTTGTGAGAAGTAAATTGGGCAATTTTGTGGGTTTTTGGATTGGAGTGGCAAAATTGTGAAGAATTGGATTTGGTAGCAAGAGGAAAGGTTGAGCATCATCTGGTCTTCTTCAAACTCAAGTTTTATCAGGTTTTTGTCTTTTGCTTTATTGATTTTAGCAATTTAAATTTTAAATGTGTGGATGTTTGACAATTTGATTGCATAATGTTTTCAATAATCTGGTTGTGAATTGAGATGGGAAAACCCATATGGAAAACTGTGTTAATTGTGAAAAATACCTTCTTTAAAAAAAATAATTTCTCCAAAAAATCAATGGAGTTCTTGAGGTTTAAATTGATCTTTTGAAAATTTTGTTTCCCCTCCTCAATTAATTTTTACAATAGATGTTTTAGATGTATATACATATATATTTTTAAAATATATATATGTATACCTATTATTGATTTTGAGTGAGGTTACACCTCAATTTTCATATGGTTCATTTTTCATATGAGTTATTATGAAAATAAAAAAAATGTATCTGGAAAAAAAAGAGGTCTGGTTTTTTTTATGTTATGTTTTTTTCTCAAAAAAAAATACACATAAAAAATAAAAATAAATAAATAAATAAAAGAACAAATGAAATTTTCTTTGAAAAAAAATTAAGTCTTGTTGTTTTGAAAAATTACGAAATTGTTACACAGAAAATAAAATATATATAAAAAAAAAAATGAAAAAATTACAGCGGAGGCGCAGGGGGCTCGACCCCCACAGCGCCCCATGGGAGGTGGGTGAGGGGAGCCACGCCCTGCGCGCACCCCAATCCTTACCTCCCGCCGCCGTCCGCCTTATCCGCTGCACACAGTCGCCATGGGAGGACGACTATGTTTACACACAGTCGCCCCCATTCATGGGGGTCGGCTGTGTGTAAACACAACCGCCCATGGAGGCGCGGCCAGGAGAGGCGCGTGCCCCCAAAAAGTTTAGGGTTTTGGTTTTAAAATTTATTTCTTTTAAATTTCGTTTTTTATTATTAATAATATTTAATAACATATATTTTTATAATATTAAATATTAATATGTAAATATTATATTTATTATTATAATATATATATGTTATTATAATATTAATATAATATAATGTATAATTATTATTTATAATATTATAAAATCAATATTTAAATATTAAAATATTAATTTTTATAATATTATAATAATAATAATAAGGTATAGGTTATTGTAATATTAGTGATTTTGAATTATGGTGGGAATTGATTAATTAATTTAAATAATTAATTAAATAGTTTTTTTTATTGCTTTTGCAAAAGAGTATTACTTTCTTGGGGAAATTTATTGGGCAATTTTATTATTATTCTATTATTACATGTTCATAGAATATTAATATTAAATCAATGACATTTTGATATGTTAAGTATGATTTGCCAGAAAATGGAATAACGACATGATTAGTTAACAAATGATTTTTGTCATAGACCCTTTTAATCTTCTAACATTTATTCTTGAAACGTAGATATTGAACAATTCCTGATATCATTGAACAATAGTTAAACTGAAACATTGAAGTTAAATTGTATTCCTTCCCTGATTTATTAAATGTGGCAAATTACTGGATATTAATGAGGAAATGGGTTTAGTGAACCCAAAGTAGGATTGCATGTTTGCCTTGAGTATTGATCGTTTGCATCGTCATTTAGATATATGGGCATGGTACTTGTAAGTCTTCCAGATAGGGTCCATTCTTATGGTGGGTTGTTGTGTCAGGTTGTCAACCTATTTTGTACCCTTGGGAAGCGTGTAGTATGTGGTCAATCATCACCCGGTTTCCACGAATGGGGATGTATTGTGTTTCGGGTATTAGTGCGGATTATGGGATCCGTGTCTCCTTGATAGGAGTGGCCTTGTGCTATGTTTTACCTCCTAGAGTTGGAGTGGTTGGAACATCTTTGTTGTGTGTCACATTGAGTATCCTTGGGATTGTGGAGTTGTTCCACGTGTCGTCAATAGGGGAGTGGCTTGTAACGAGGGCCGACACACGAAGTGGTGCCAGGATAACTCATTACAAGTTAGTTAATCCATTGATAACTAAAATAATCTATTGGGAGCACCAAACACTTAATAAGATAATTATGCCTCGCTCATGCATGCAAGGGCTTGTAAAGACTTGGGTTGAGACGAGAAGGCCTGGAATGGCAAGATCGTTACCTTGTCACTACGAAAGGTAATTGATTCCGCATTGGTTTACATGAGGGGCCGGGAGTCGTTAGAGGTTACCAGGATAACCCAGTTTGGGGGTCGGGGCCTAGGAAGACTTACCAGGATAACCTATGAAACAATGTGATGACACTTCCCCTAGGTCGACAATATGTTCGTATCAGTGATGCAGTTGATTGTTTTAATTCTGGAAGCAATGTAACCTTTTTGTTAGTGACTTTGTTGTACTCATCCATGTTGGTTATGTTAGCCTATGTTTAGAGGTAGATGTGCTTGTCTAGGGATTCTGGTTACTATCTCCTAGCACGGGGGGTGGACCTCTGGGTTCCACTTGGTCGGGTGGCATGCACCTTAACCGTTGGGCTCTTTCTTCATGTTCGTGTGGGCGAGACTTCCTGTTGGAGAGCTCGTGGTTGTTTCTGTTGCAGTCCTTCCTTGTTATCCTTTCCTTTATTCATGTTATCATTACCCCTCTTGTTATTGAGGTGGAATTTGTGATTGTAATATTTTATTATTGGACTTGCCTCATTCGGGGAATGAGATATTGTAATCTTATGGTTTTGAATGGATTAATTAATTGAAAGACTTATTTTATGTTTGTTATTGTTTCACCTTCTTGGAATGTATGTGTTAATTTAATGATTAAATATTTGTCGTAGTTTTATTCATATCATGTTGAGGTTCTATATAACCTTTGTCTCGTAACCTTAGAGGTTGTTGTCATTAAGTTAATTAACTCACTTCTTATTTATCCTTTTAAAAAAAAAAGTTATTCTGTTTAAGTAGTTAATTGCAACTTCCTCTAGGGTTGCGTGGCGGGGCGTTGCACAGATCAGGAGTATGGGCATGAAAGACAAATTGGATTTGAAAATGGGACAAAACTCATATTTTGATTTGGTGAACACAAGCAGCCTCAATATCGGAATTAGGAAATCAACAAGACTAATGGAGAAAGAAATTGAATCAAGACCTCACTCGACACCTTTTAAAGACAACTATAAGCAGTTGAGAATGAGAAAAATTGTAGGGTCAATAAGGGGGGGGAATAAATATAAGGAACCCAAATGGGACTATTATCCTTCTAAAGAGATCAACAATCAGAAGCCATCAAACCTAAAAGAGATTGGTTTAGTGGATAATAACATTCTAGGGGAGGATGCCAAGGGGGGGTTATTTCCACTTACTAATATAAATAGGAAAAATATTAATGAAAGGCTAGGGCAAAATAATATGTTGATAAAAAATTCTAAGAAAGTCCAAAGTCCACCTCTCTCACCTAGACTTAAGGCAGCGTATGACTCTTTGGAATGGCAAAGAACAACACGGTATCAGAAAAGGATAATGGGAAAGAGAAGAGAAAGCTTCCTTTTATAAACAGATTTTTGGATCCAGATTACTTAGAGGAGGAAAAGATTGAGGTATTGGAAGGATTGTCACTCTCAGAGGCTTTGGATAAGGAGAATTCATGTTGCAATATGAATGGAGATAATCAACTAGAAGAATCAGAGATACGTTCTCTATCTCCAAGTAAGTCAGAGGTGTTTAACTTTAACTTGGGGATTGAAAGATCAATATCAAATAAGATGTATCCAGATTGTGGGGAAAAGTACAAGAAAGGAAAAGGATGCAAATCTTCAGCTTTTTTAAGGTCCGAAGAAGGGGAGGAATCTGATCAAACCAAAATCATAGACTATATGCATGTAGGGAAAGGGAAGTTCCTTCCCAAGGAGAAATGAAGGTCATATTGTGGAATGTTAGGGGATTGAATACTCCTAACAAGCAATGTTTGATCAAACGTTGCATTTTTCCTTCAAAGCTAATATTGTCATGTTGCAAGAAACAAAAATGAATGTTGATCAAATGATAAAATTTAATAGATCAATAGGAAGTTGGGATATGGAATTTGAAGAGGCTATTGGAACCTCGGGTGGGATGGAAATTATGTGGAATCCACGAAGAGTTGATTTTAACAAACTGGAAGGATTGAACCAATTGGATTGGTGGAACTATAAAAAGTCTAAATTCTAACTTGAAATTCTCTATTTTAAATGTTTATGGTCCAGTCCTCGCAAAGAAGAAACTAGAAGTATGGGAAGAGATCAACAGTAGATTTAGGATTTGGGCAGAAAAGAACTACATTATCGGAGGAGACTTTAATGCCATCGTTCATCTTTCAGAGAAAAGTGGGGGGTTACAAAGAGAATATCAGCCTCAGTCAGTCTTCAAAAACTGGGTGTCAAAAGAAAATCTCTTAGAAATTGAGTTTGAGAATGGAACCTTCACATGGAACAACAAAAGAATGGGATTTAGCAACATAGCTGAAAAATTAGATAGGCTCTTTTATAAAGGAGATTTAACCACCTTCCCATTTGATTTCAAAGCTTCCATTTCTCCAACATCAGGTTCAGATCATTGTCCTATTCAGCTGGAAATTTTGGGAGTAAACAAACCGTTGCAATGCCCATTCAAATTTGAGAATATGTGGTTGAAAGACAAGGAGTGTGTGAAACTTATTGAACAATGGTGGAAGGAATGTCAGGTTGAAGGATCTAAACTTTTTTGCTTCATGACCAAATTGAAGAAAATTAAAAAAAACCTTCTTTGCTGGAACAAAGATCACTTTAATTTTTTTTTTGATTCTAAATGCACAATAGAGAAAAACATTAAAGACCACAATGAACAAGTCATCCAACAAGACATGAACTCAAAGATGTTTTGCAAGGAAAAGGAGCTCTTAAGGGATTATGAAGACATTCTGGCCAAAGAAGAGATTTTTTGGAGGCAGAAATCAAGAGAGATTTGGTTGGAAGAAGGGGATGAGAACACAAAGTTCTTCCATAATAGTACAAAACAAAGGAGAAGCACTAATAGAATCCAGAAAATCAATGATGATAATGGGAAAACCTTAGAAGATCAATCTGAGATCCAAAAATAGATAATTCAATTTTATTCAGATCTTCTTAACAATTATGAAGGTTCACATCTTGCAACTCAACAAGAAATGCTGGTGGATATCCCTAGGCTAATTTCAGAGGAAGATAATCAGATGTTGATGACAAAATTTATGGAGGAAGAGATACAAAAAGCACTAAATCAGCTCCATCTTGACAAGGCCCTAGGCCCGAATGGATTCCCGACAGGTTTTTTCTAGAAGTGCTAGCCAATTTTGAGTTCGGAAATGCCTGAAGCATTAGAAGTAGCAAGATCATCAGGAAGATTTCTGAGAGAAATCAACAACACTTTCATTGTTTTAATTCTTAAGAAAGAAAAAGCACTATGTCTAGATGAATTTAGACCAATATCACTTTGCAACACAGTATATAAGGTGTTGACAAAGACTCTTGCAAATAGATTGAAAAAGATATTGCCAAAAATTATAGGAGAAGAACAGACAGGATTTGTTTTGGGAAGATCCATATTTGATGGAGTGATAATTGCTCAAGAAGCAATTCATTCTATTAAAAAAAATAAGCAGCCAAGTATGATCATAAAACTTGACATCAAAAAGGCATATGATAAAGTAGACTGGAGATTTTTATCTAAATGCATGGAAGGATTTGGGCTCTGCAAATCATGGATAAACCTATTATTTTACTATATTTCTACCTCTAAATTCTCCATCCTAATCAATGGGAATCCATGTGGTTTTTTTGAAAGTTCAAGAGGAATTAGGCAAGGAGACCCACTCCCTCCCTCCCTTTTTATCATCATGGCTGAAGCTCTTGGTAGGAAGCTATGCAGCCTTCAAAGATCTGGTTCTATTAGAGGAGTGGAGGTGACATCTTCGGTTCAGCCAATCACACATCAACAGTTTGCAGATGATACAATTATTTTTGGGAAAGGTTCTAGAGGAGAGGCCTTACAGATGAAAATGTTGTTATCAATATATGCTAAGGCCTTAGGACAAGTATTCAATAAAGAGAAGTCACAGATTTTCTTCTTTCATGTCAAAATGCAAGCCCAAAACCAAATATTAAGGTTATTAAGTTTTAAGGAAGGTAGACTTCCTTGCACTTAGGGATACTAGTAGAGAAATCCTTGAGATCTTCTTCAGCCTAGAAATCAATTGGGGAAAAGATTGATAAGAGAATGGAGACATGGAAATCAAAGTGGTTATCATGGACAGGGAGAAATATAATGCTGAAATCACCTCTATCAGCCATTCCCATTTATCTAATGTCCTGCATTTCAATGCCAAGGGGAGTCTACATGGACCTGATGAAAAAGTTGAGAATTTGTTTCTAGCAAGGAACAAACACAAAAAATAAGTTTGCACTGATTGCATGGGATAAGGTTTGCAATCCAATTGAGCATAAAGGCATAGGTATCAAAAATTGGTTATGGCAGAATAAGGCACTAGGGGCTAAGCTATTTTGGAACATTCACAAGGAACAACACCTCAAATGGGTTAGGATCATTAGAAGAAAATACCTCACAAACTTAAACAGTGAAGAGGCATTAAGAGTCACAAATTTTCCTAGGGGGTCCCGTATTTGGAACTTTATTGCTAAATCTAGTGATATTATTCTTAACCATATTTCATGGAATCTAAAGGATGGGAAGAAAGAATTATTTTGGAATGACTCATTGGGAGGTTACCCCATTATCAGCAATATGATGGACACAAACAAAATTAGCCAAATTTGTTTAGCCAAATGGGGAATTCATGTAAGTGACTACATTACATTATCAGACAATAACCAAGATTGCAAATGGGAGTGGAAACAATTTGAAGACCTTGATATACCATTAGTGGAGATTAATAACCTCAGACAAGTATTAAAGGATAGATTTATTCTGTTTAAGCAAGGAGGGGACAAGATTATCTAGAATGGATCAAAATCAGGCTGGTATAATGTGAGGGATGGCTATAAAATAGCATATGGGCAGCAAGAAAGAACCAAAACCCAGCTACCTATCCAATTATGTTGGAATAAAGTGTGCATGTCAAAGGCTGGCATCTTTACATGGGCAACATTGCAAGGTAAAATTTTGACAGCAGATTGGTTTAAAAGAATTGGATATCAGGGCCCTTTAAGATGCTCACTATGTTACAATAGTGAGGAGAACATCAAACATATGCTTCTAACATGCCCCTTTTCCCTTGAATGTTGGTGATGGCTTTGTGCTAAACTTGGTTGGATATCAGCATTACCAAATGATATATTAACACGATTCAAATCTTGTTCAACTCTTTTTAGGGACAACTTGTGTGGAAATTTATGGATCATTTCTCCTTCAATTTTGATATGGGAACTATGGAAGGAGAGAAATAGGAGTATATTCCAAGGGAAACCCATGGAGATAGAAATGCTTATGAATAAGATTGAAGTTGTCATTGTGGAAAAAATGAACTCACGAATTCATGCCCAAAGCAACAAATCAAAATTCTATACAGGCTGGGATGATAGTATGTTTAAGAATTGGTTTGGTCTAAAAAATCCTCAAGTTATTGGGAAAGGTTGTCAAGTCAACAAACTAAACAGAGAAAATTGTAATTGGAGACCTCCAAATATTGGTTGGTTCAAACTAAATTGTGATGGAGCATCCAGAGGGAGTCCAGGTGCATCAGGAGTAGGTGGTGTGATTCACTCTTGGCAGGGAAAAAATATTGCAAGATATTCAAAACCATTGGAGATTGATACAAACAATGTGGAAAAATTTAAGGCTCTAGGGGCGGGGCTATCCCTTTGCATAGAATTGAATTTGGAAAAGGTAGAAATTGAATGGGATTCGGCTATTGTGGTAAATGCGATAAGAGCTAAGAAAGTGTTGAGCTAAAAATTACAATCTTTACTAGATTTAGCAATAAACTTGATGGACAAGTTTGAAAATGTAATGATTAACCATATTTACAGAGAAGGCAATACAATGGTAGATGCATTGGAAAATATGTGAGCTGATGGATCGACTCTTGAACAGTTAACTCCATGATGAGAAAGGATAGCTTTAAGGTTTCATATTCTGATTTTGATTTTGTTCAAGATAGCTTTAAGGTTTTATGTTCTGATTTTTTTTAGGATATCTTTAAGGTTTCATGTTCTGATTTTGATCTTCTCATGGAAGCCATGATTCTACTTGTTTTATCTTCTGTTGAGGCTTCAATTCTTGTAAATCCTTACTCTTTTAATTTTAATACAATCTCCTCAGCTTCGGCCCCTTATTTATAAAAAAAAAAATACAATTCTCTATGATCAAGTACTTCTTGATCTTACAAAACCGTGCTTTCCTCCATTCACTATTTTATCTCATTTGCACCACTCATCTTCCATAATACCATGGTCTTCTTGTCATCTTAGCATTTTAATTAACTTGTTTTACATTCCTTATGCATCTTTCATACATGCACAACCAAACTCTATCCTTATCTACATTTTAATTCTTCCCTTTAACCAACCGCTGCCTGCCTTAGTCATTCTAAATTCATTTTAACTGGATTTGCATCTCTATTTAAACCTCAGTCGAACCTTTTGCAATTTTCCTCCTCATAGATTTGCAAACATTGTTTTTCCTCTTCTTACATGCAAATTCGGGACGTCTTTCCGACTCTCGAACCCCGACTTTGCATTTTCGTTTCAAAGCAGCCAGAATCAACCAACACCCAAAATATATCCGGACCCTGACCTCTGGAATTCTACCTCTGGGATTCCATTATGCTCTCGCCGTTCCGAATGGCTGAACCTGACCGATTTTTTGGCCTCTGGGTTCCAAGCCTTTGTTCGCCGCCGAGCTTTCCCACCTTTTGAATTTGTCTTTGGGGATTGTTAAACAAATTGATCACCGGGAAAGACCTTTGGGAGTCCCATGCCCCATTTTCCCTTCCAAACGACATTTTGCTAAGGGAACTCCGGCCCTGGAAGCCCGAGTCACCTGCCTTGCTTTCTAATAATGTTTTATCAAATGTTAGACGATTATCAAATATGAATGAAGATTGTGGATCTAACTGATGTGCAGGGATTTGTTCGAGGCCGCTTTCCCATAATAATGTTGCTAATTAATGTCCTTTGTGCAAGATTTATGGAATCCAACGTGGAAGCTTCTAGTGTATCCCTCAAAAAGGGGAAAGGAATAGCCAAGGCACCCTGAGGCAAAGAGGACAAGAATCAAATGAGGTACAAGTTTCAAGGGGTGCCCTTACAATCTAGAGTCACCACTCTTTGGAGAGATGTCATGGATACCAATATCAGTCAGGTCGATATTGATGAGTTTACACAGAGAGTCAAGGTGAATCCCAAAACAAAAAATGCAAGATTGATAAGGAGCAGCGGACTTGCCAAAGCTGCAGGCTTCCCACCAACCTTGGTGGTCCTAAAATTGGTAATGGTGTGTGTAGAGGCATATCAACCTGAGACCAGAACTATAGTGGACCGCAATGGGAATATCCTTGTAGATATGTCTCCGCCTGGTATAACGACAACTTTCCACAGTCCTACCTTCAAGAGCATGGAGACCCCAACCATAGAAGAATGCAAGGCAATATGGGAGCAAGATCCTTTGAAATGCAAGAAACTAATTAGTCAGTATTGGTTAAAGGACAAGCAGGGTAGTCCCAACAAGCTCCCTCATGTGCTTTTTCGTAGTGATTTCTTTGAGGATTACCACGACCTCGTGACCTTGCTAAGCTGAGTAATGGGTCTTCCTACTGCGGCCTTCTACCAGGAGTGGATGTTATACTTTGTGGAGAAAATTCTCTGCGGTGATGACACTGCCTTTTATTGGGGGGAGATAATCAGTGATTGCTTCCACGACTAGTTTACAAGTGTGAAGAAGACCTCCAAGTTCTTCATGAAATCCTAGTTGGTGTACTCCCTCGCCAATCGATGACATTATCATGGATTGACTATAGTACCCAGTGAGGCATCAAGAGCAGAGCTCAGGCCTTATGATAAATACCCTCAATTGTATTACCAAAACTTCAAGAGGGATTACTGTAGGGTGAATGATGCGTTCATGGCCTACATCATTTAGTCTCTAGGAGGAAAATTTCAGAGAAGAGTTCCCCATAGTGCCAGGGCCCTCCTCAGACAATACAACTTCCTATATATACAACTTCCAAAGTTCACTTACATCCATGCCCAGGGATTCACAGAAAGACCAAACAAGCTACCGCGGTACCCCAATGATCGGATTATACTGTTGGAGCTGAATTGGCAGTTGTGGAACATTCATAATATCGTGAGCAACAAGCATCTAGCTGGTACACCTTACCCCATTGGGCTTGGCCAAGAAATGTACAAGATTCATACCTCCTAATGTGCGAGATACTTAGAAAGGGAGTTGGCCGAATACCACTTTTGGCAATATACAGCTTGACCCTGAATTTACCCGTATGGTCATATCAGAAAGGCACTGGGACGTGAGTATGCCCACCTCCACAAAGTTGAGGATTTCTGGGCCAATTGTAAAGATGATATTGAAGTGCGGCTACGACACTACATGTGCATGACTACCTTCTACATACAAAGAATCAACTTGTGTCCAGTTGCAGACCAGATTGAAGAGGATGAAAGCACATCGATCGATCTGAGATATGATGTCATCGCCAATTTTCCACTGCCTATGATTGTTTGGGACAAGCGAGAGGTCAATGACCTCGACATACTCACCAAACCCGTTGAGGTCCGAACAAAGGCATGGATCGACCAACAGGTGGCCCGATTGAAGCAACAAGGAGTTGCCTTAAAGTTTAAGGGACTAGAAAGTGAATCGAGTTGCTTCGATGGTGGGGTGGCTGCTGCTACAACTGGGGAAACATCCAAAACCCCACCATCAGTCAAAACCAAAAAGAGAAAAGAAGCTAGTGAGCAGTTTCCCAAACTGAAGGTTTATGCCCGAAAGGCAGTGGAGGGCGAGCCGCCAAAGAAACAGAGAAAAACAATCGGGGGCGCAGGGACGTTTGTGATGCCCAAAGGTACACTTCGTGGGATCAAGGGAGAAGGGTCTGATACGTCATGGTCTCTGCCTGCTACAATTGCTACTGCTGTTGCCACCGCCCCACATACTTCACTTGCAGTTTTCGCTTCCTCCCTGCCTGCGATGGACATCTCTGTCCACCTTGCTTCCACCTCTCCAATCATGCAGGTCATACCGGTGGATTCGTCCTCCACCACAACCTTACCGGTCTCTTCTTCCTCTATGTCCCCTTCCCTTCCCTCCATTTCTGTTGCTACGATGATTGTCCTCAACCTCTTGAAATCCTTTGTAAAGTACATGAAAAACATGCCATCCGAGCTTTCAGGGATGCTTACTAGTCGAATGGTGCAAGCTGCAATAGCTCAGGCTATGACCAACACTTCAACTTTCCCTTCCCCTATCGAACCACCAAGAATGGAAGAGATAATGCAGATATTAGATGAGCTTGAACGACGACAACTAGAGGCTACAAAGAGGCCAGAAGATGAAGAATTTGAGTACCATGAGCATCGTTTGTTCAAATATCGGGAGATCGATGAGGTAGTTTACGAATCTTACAGTGAGGACAATGAAAAGCTTGACACTGAGTTAGTCTGGGAAACACATGATCCTGAGCTTGAGGTTGGGTGGAGCAGGCAACTTAAGGAGATTAAGGATAAGGAGGCTGAAGATCGGCTTACGGTAGATGAAAAAGTTACTGCCCCAAAGACTAAAGGCAGTAGGTCTCCAACTGAACGACATGGCCAAACCTTAGAACATGTTAAGGAAGCATCCCTCCATGAGGATGAGCAAGAGATAAGCTCGGGGAACATGAGCACAACCAAAATGGAGAAGAAAAGGGTGCTAAAAGGGAGGATCCCTCCAATGAGAAATTGTGCACCAAGTCTCCCACTAAGTGTATAACGCTCAAACAGGACTCCGATGAGGAGAAGGAGGATGCAAGAACTGAGAAGGGGGCCCTTTTCATGAGAGCCACTAAACTTGGGACAGAGGACAACAAGAACCAAGGTGAGTCACAGAGGGAAAATCTCCAAATGTCTGATTGGCTGGAGAAGTAGTTGAAGCAAAAGAATCCTACCCTAAAAGATCCTAAGGCAACGCTAGAAGCCATACTGGCCATAGCACAGATAAACACCAAGAAAGAGAAAAAGCCAAAGATCATATCAAAGGTAACCATGGATGCCTTTGGATCTAGGGAAATACAAATAGCGACACCGGTGGTTGGAGAACATGGAATAACCTATAATGTCTCCACCATCGATTTGGGAGTAGCCACGAAAGAGCAGAAGGTCAACCAACTCCAAGAATCGGTTGCCATGGTGGTACACCTTATCCAATAGGATAAGGTTTCGAAGGAAGAACTAAAGGCACAAGTGGCCGACCCGACGACCTATATTTAGTAGTGGTCATCCCCAGATGAGCAGCCCACTGCATCATCAACCTCGTCTCAGTTGTTATCTCAAGAGAAGTTCAAAAATTTGGAAAAGAGAAGGATCTTGGATAAGACTACGGAAAACTAGCTACAACAGTTCTTAGACATGGGAAACATAGGTATCAACTTGGTTGTCTGTAATGTCCCTTACTCGGTTTTCCCTAGAGTTCATCTGTTGATTAGGTTTAGGAATTCTTCTTTTCCAAATGAATGTTCTCTTAATGTAATAATCCTAGATAAGAATCGTGTATTCACCATATTAACAACATATCTATTAGCATTAATATCTAGATATCCAAAATATAAGCATAATCACAAAAGTAATAATGAAAATAGAAGAGGAGTGGCATGGGTAGGTCCTCCAAAAGCTATCCATCTAAGACCAAGGGCACACGCATCCCCTCAGGACAACCCACCCCTTGGCTCCAAGTTGAATGTCCAAACTAAGACCATTCCATACTCAGAGTGGCATACTTAGTGGAAACACTGGTACTTGCTTTCTCTAACCATGCCAACACCTCAAAAGACACTTGACTTATTGGGGATAGTCGGGGGAGCGAATAAGTGGCCCAAGCCTACCACCCCTCCATGGCCGTAGTGGACTATGAGTGAAACCCCCACCCCTCCATGGCCCACCCAAGCCTTGGGACTAGGCGGACGATGAGTGGAATTTCCACCCCTCAAGGGCCCATCCCTGCCTTGGGTTCCAGGGGCGGACTTAAGTGGGGTTTTTAGGCACCACTTCCCTCACGCCCTTCCTCCTAGTGAGTTGCAAACACTTGTGATGAAAATATTTTAAGCAATCAAATACATTTTCATTTATCATTGATTCTTATGTAAATATCAAATCTACTCTTAGAAATTTCTGATCATATTATAAATCAAAGACAAAATAAAAATACATCTATTGACCTTATTCTAAATATCTTATGGTTAGAACAAATAATAATAAATACATCTACTCTTCCTTACTCAACAGATTCTAAACATATCATGATTGGAAGCAATAAGTAATAAATACATCTATTGATTCTACTCTATAACTTATGAACATATTATAAAACATAATGCATGCCTTTCAATTCTCCATTTTATATCTTTAGCATATATGCTGTATTTTACTCTTATATTTCTCATTCTTTCTTCCCCCTAATTATCTATATGAATTTATTTATATATTTATAAATATTCTTACACATGTTACATGTATAACCATATATATCTTTTATATTTGCTTCTTAACTTCTTAATCTGCCGTGTTACAAATTCTATCAACTATTGTTGAATGGTTTTTCTATTCTGATGTTTGGAAATATTAAATATTAATTGCTAAGTGACTAACCTCACCTGATTTTCTGTACTCAGATCCTCTTACTTGTCTTCACTCCCAATTCATACTACCTTATTTCATTGCTACATCTATTTTTTACTAAAAAATATCTCTCTCTGATTTCTTATCTTATTTTTTTTTTCACCTTCTATTCTATCCCTTTCCTCCCTCCTCTTCTTGTTTGGAATACCTTCCTTATATGTATCTACAAGGAACGACCTTTCACTTCACCCACAGTTCCTAAAGATCGTGTCTCTTCCTATCACCGATTTTTTTGTTCTATTAATAATAAGGATTGCTGTTATTAATAGTATTATGTTTGTTATGTGCATTGGTTTGACTAACTACTATTTATCTCTTGCCTTGCTAGGGATCGTTGCTTAGTCTATGGTATTTAGGTATTAATTAGGGCAGAGGTATATATTATTATTTTATTTTATCATTTTATTATTAGTTTTATTTTTATGATACTTATAATAAAAGATATTAATGGTTCTTATTAATTATGATAATTGTAATGTTCATTTATTCATTTACTTAATTGAGACATAACTATTATTAATTTTACAATGAATATTATTATTATAATAAAATCAATTTATTCTATTTTGCATTATAATAATTGTTTTATAATTGTAATATTATCTGCGATAATGATAATTATAATAATATTTAGATTGCTATTTTATTTTTTATATTTTTGATATTTATTTCATTTATTTGTATTTTAAGGTGTTATAATTTCAAGGACATGACAATCCTCCCCGCCTAAGATTGCTTGTCCTCAAGCAATCATAATTCCAAACATCTTTTCACATTAGGCATTACATTCTTTCACACCTCCACCTATTCTTGAGAGCCTAATTTAGTTAACTAGGGTTCTATTCTTAGTTGGATTCTTCAATTGAAATGCTCTCCTTTATATGCCAAGCTTGAGGGAGTAATAACCTTTCTCTTAAATAGTTACAACTCTTTATTATTGTGTTTGGATTCTAATAATGATTCGGTTTAGATAATTTGTTAGTGTCTCCCAAACCCATAAGAATTTTGATAGACAATATTAGCATTTTCATAGTTTAAGCATAAAGTAAACACAACGATGAGCTCAACAGGAATCATAAATTAAAGCAGGAAACCAAGTAGCTCAGCTAAGCAAACAAGTAGCTCAAGCAAGCAGCCAGCTTAAACACACAAACAAGTAGCTCAAAAAAGAAAGCAACTAGCTCAAGCACACAGGAAATTAGCTCAAGTGAGCAA
The DNA here is from genome assembly GCA_007115665.2 of Sequoiadendron giganteum. NCBI lineage: Eukaryota > Viridiplantae > Streptophyta > Pinopsida > Cupressales > Cupressaceae > Sequoiadendron > Sequoiadendron giganteum. The sequence continues at coordinate 430,496,698 of CM021108.1, read as the reverse complement.
AAAAGTAGCTCAAGCAGGCAAACAAGTAGCTAAAGAAAGCAAGCAACTAGCTCAAGCACCCAAGAAAATAGCTCAAGTAGGCGAACAACTAGCTCAAGCAAGAAAACAACTAGCTCAAGCACACAAGAAACTAGCTCAAGCACATAAGCAAGTAGCTCAAGCACACAAGAAAGCAAATCAAGTAGAAAAACATGTAGCTCAAGCAAGTAGGCAACCAGCTGAAGCACACAAGCAACCAACTCAAGAAAGCAGGAAACTAGCTCAAGTAGGCAAGCAATTAGCTCAAGCATGCAAGCAACCAGCTCAAGCAAGTAGGCAACTAGCTCAAGTAGGAAAGCAAGTAGCTCAAGCACGCAAGCAATTAGCTCAAGCACACAAGCAACCAACTCAATCAAGTAGGCAACTAGCTCAAGTAGGCAAACAAGTAGCTCAAGCATGCACAAGATGGCAGGAAAGATGCTCTGATACCACTGTAATATCCCTTACTCGGTTTACCCTAGAGTTCATTTGTTGATTACGTTTAAGAATTATTCTTTTCCAAATGAATGTTCTCTTAATGCAATAACCCTAGATAAGAATCCTGTATTCACCATATTAACAACATACTATTAGCATTAATATCTAGATATCCAAAATATAAGAATAATCACAAAAGTAATAATGAAAACAAAAGAGGAGTGGCATGGGTAGATCCTCCCGAAGCTATCCATCTAAGCCCAAGGGCACAAGCATCCCCTCAGGACAATCCACCCCTTGGCTCTAAGTTGAACGTCCAAACTAAGACCATTCCATACTCAGAGTGGTGTACTTAGTGGAAACACTGGTACTTGCTTTCTCTAACCATGCCTGCACCTCAAAAGACACTTGAATTATTGGGGATAGTCGGGGGAGTGAATAAGTGGCTTGAGCCTACCACCCCTCCATGGCTGCAACAGACTATGAGTGGAACCCCCACCCTTCGATGGCCTACCTAGGCCTTGGGACTAGACGAACTATGAGTGGAATCTCCACCCCTCCAGGGCCCATCCCTGCCTTGGGTTTTGAGGGTGGACTTAAGTGGGGTTTCTAGGCACCACTTCCCTCACACCCTTCCTCCCAATGAGTTGCAAACACTTGTGATGAAAATATTTTAAGCAATCAAATACATTTTCATTTATCATTGATTCTTATGTAATTATCAAATCTACTCTTAGAAATTTCTAATCATATTATAAATCAAAGAAAAAATAAAAATACATCTATTGACCTTATTCTAAATATCTTATGGTTAGAACAAATAATAATAAATACATCTACTCTAACTTACTCAACAGATTCTAAACATATCATGATTGGAAGCAATTAATAATAAATATAGCTATTGATTCTACTCTATAACTTATGAACATATTATAAAACATAAGGCATGCCTTTTGATTCTCCATTTTATATCTTTAGCAGATTTGCTGTATTTTACTCTTATATTTCTCATCCTTTCTTCCCCCTAATTATCTATATGAATTTATTTATATATTTATAAATATTCTTACACATGTTACATGTATAACCATATATATCTTTTATATCTGATTCTTAACTTCTTAATTTGCTGTGTTGCAAATTCTATCAACTATTGTTGAATGATTTTTCTATTCTAATGTTTGGAATTACTAAATATTAATTGCTGAGTGAGTAACCTCACCTGATTTTCTGTACTTAGATCCTTTTACTTGCCTTTCTCTTCACTCCCAATTCATACTACCTTATTTCATTCCTACATTTGTTGTTTACTCAGAAATATCTCTCTCCAATTTCTTATCTTCTTTTTATTTCTTTTTTTCACCTTCTATCCTATCCCTTTCCTCCCTCCTCTTCTTGTTTGGAATACCTTCCTTATATGTCTCTACAAGGAACGAAATTTCACTTCACCTGCAGTTCCTAAAGATCGTGTCTCTTCCTATCACCGATTGTTTTGTTCTATTAATAATAAGGATTGCTATTATTAATAGTATTATGTTTGTTATGTGCATTAGTTTGAATAACTACTATTTATCTCTTGCCTTGCTAGGGATCATTGCTTAGTCTATGGTATTTAGGTATTAATTAGGGAAGAGGCATATATTATTTTTTTATTTTATCATTTTATTATTATGATACTTATAATAAAATATATTAATGGTTCTTATTAATTATGATAATTGTAATATTCATTTATTCATTTACTTAATTGAGGCATAACTATTATTAATTTTACTATGAATATTATTATTATAATAAAATCAATTTATTCTATTTTGCATTATAATAATTGTTTTATAATTGTAATATTATTTTGCGATAATGATAATTATAACAATATTTAGATTGCTATTTTATTTTTTATATTTTTGATATTTATTTATTTTATTTGTCTTTTAAGGTTTTATAATTTCGGGGACATGACACTGTCCACACAAAAAATAAGTTCTTGGAAGTGCAAAGAACTCTTGAGGGTACGAAGCAAGTGTACGAGGGGTTCCCAAGGAAGTAGATAGCAGCCTACTCGAAAATTGAGGCCATACTTGCGTTGCTAGGTGAGGTTTGGGAGAAGGACCTTTCCCTCAAGGATGATGACCACTGGTTAGTAGATGTATGAAAGCGAGATTTTGACCATCAAAAGGGAAAGCTGGAGAAGATTCTGAAACGGGTAGTTCCAGATATCGAATGGGCCAAGGAGGCCAGAGAGGAGTGTGCTCGATACCTCAAGCTAATGACGGGGTACAAGCTGTCCGTTGTCGAAATTAATTCAGAAATCATAAAGCCACACTTCTTAAAGAACATGGAAGATGGGATGTTGGCTGAAATCACCACGAATTTCATGAGTTTTGCTGCCCAAGCCTTCACCCAGTCAGAAATTTTCAGAGATAATGCTGCCAAGTATGATGATGACTTAAAGAAGCTCATTAACAACTCCCAAGAATGGAGCTATCAAGTGCTACAACCAGATATTATGGAGGTGGACAAGCTTCAGCCACTGATCTTGAGTTTCGTGGAGTATTCAGCTTTGAAGAGGCGCAAAGGCAACCCTCTCATCAATGAAGAATTACTCAAAGAGTAGCTACAAAAAAGGGAAAACAACAAAATGATGAAATTGCTACAGTGCTTCCACTAGATGACAAAATAGGGAAAAGACAAGAAATGCTCTATAAATGTAATATATTTGGGGGTAGGTGAAACCCTAGTTTAAAGTGAATCCTGACCACACAATAGAATTGAATCTTGTCCACTCATTTTTATTTTTGAAAAGTATAAATAGGGCTCTCCTCCTCTCATTTTAAGAGAGTTGAGTTGTTGTAAAGGCATGCTGCAAAAATTATAATATAAAATATAATCATTTCTTGGTGTATTTTTTGGGTTTCTCCACATGTTTCATGATTCTTTCCCCCTTAGTTAAAACTTTACTTCAAGTTACTTTTTTGTTCTAGTATCCTTTAGTTAGCTTTAATGGATTTAACATGTTGTCTTTGGTTATGAAGTTTTCTACTGTGTGTATGATTTCCTTGTCCATACTTTTGGTCATTTGCTGCTGATAGGTGATTGTGTAAAGTTAGCCTGGACTTTAATTTCATAGCTGCTCCTTAAACTTTGTCTTTATTCACATTTACATGGTGAATGAATGCTGAATATTTGCAGTCCTTAGAAGATAACACAGATTTCATGACATTGTGAGAATTCAGATTAAGTGAAATCCTATTTAAGGAAACTATCCACAGCTGAAACCTCCATGATCACTATTAATTTGTAGTTGTAGGTCTTGAAACCATCCTTCTTCCCTACCTTTTTTCCCCTTTTTTAAGAAACAACCTCTGTTAAGGTTCATTGCACATTGTAAATCCAAATCTAACGAAACAATGGAGTCCAAGGCCGCTATCTGAGCCTACAACAAAATGTAGTAATTTCATAGTCGAAGAAATCCATTCATTAACCCAATTCTCCTACAACTTTATATCATATAAGACCGCCTTGTGATTCCAACAAATCACATCAAACAACTGAGATATTCAAAGCACTATCAAGACCTAACATCCGAGAGACCTTGGGATAGTGTTCTGTAATTTGATTGTGGAAGATTGTCTTTCAAGAGAGGTGATGCACATATGCATTACCTGTGTTGAGAAGTGCATAAAAAAACCATCAATAGAACTAGAGCTAGAAGGAGGGCCAACAGATAAAGATGGATCGAATTGGGTCATTCTCCCATGAAATATTTCATCCAGTTTTGAGATCTACCCCGAACAAGGGAGAATTTTAGGAATTACAACCCCCTATCTGAGCTAAGAGAGCTAAACAAAGGGAACCATCCATCACTGATTGACCCGACCAACCCACTACTCTTTCACCTCTATTTTCTCCAGCATCATTGGTAGTACCACCTTCCACTCATCTAATCCATACCGCCTTCCAAGTTGTCACCCCGTCTGGTCTGAACACTGCCTTTCAGCCAAACACAGTCACCAGCCTTGCCGCTGCCCTGTCGGTTGCTATTGCTCATTTACAGTTACAGGCCAATCTGGTGTAGCCACCTCCACTGCTCTTTCCAATGGTGTGGCTAGGTAATAACTCATCTCCTTTGGCCTTCAACCTCTACCACGATATGCCAAAGAATCCCAAGAATTTTTGCATAAAGTTTAACTCCCAAGATCCACAGAGGATAACCAAGGATCATGTCAAGATATTCAAAATTGCCCTGAAGACTATGCAGATCATATATGAAGATGTGGCCTGTAGGATCTTTCCCTACTCCTTAGGGGAGGAGGCCTTACAATGTTATGCCAATTTGCCCGCTGGGACTATCAACACATGGGATCTTCTGAAGAATGCATTTTTGTAGAAGTTCAAGACCTCGATCAGCCCCATAAATTGGTATCGATACTTCATGTCAGTTCAAAGGGAAATCAATGAACCGATCAACTCACACTAACTCATTTGACCCCAATTTACAACGAAACCTTCCAACGAAAGCTATATAATTAGATGTATTGTCAGACACTTGTGCAAATTTTTATTTTTAAAAATTTTTATCCCCGACGTTCGTCGGAATTTCGACGAACCATTTTTTTCGTCTACGTTTCGATGAAGATCTTTTTCCGAAATTTTGATTAACCTGCACAGTTAAATTGCAGCGGGCATAAATTGAAATGAGCTCAACTATTTATTGCAACAGTGTTTTGCTCGACGGTTTTCTTGGGGAAAATCAGAAGAAAATCAAGAAGATATTTCCAGGTTGAGGGTAGTCATTGTATTTTTCCAGAATTTATTTGTGAAGTCAAATTTGTACTTCCAAGTTTGAAAATTATATTTTAAAGCAACATCTCATCAGATTTCATTTTTAGTCTTGTGCATTTTTAGAATTTCATTTCCAGATTTTAGACCTGACTTCACAAATTCTTTATAAGGGAATTGTTATATAACTAATGGAAAATTCTTGATGGATTTGGACAAAGATTATATTTGCAAGGTTTCAATTTTAACCCTAATGATCAATTTTCAATAGATTTGGGAGCCATAGCTAGATAATATCAAAGGAGTTGGTTGTTTTTTTACTGTAACCAAGTTTATCTTCTAGACACATAGCATATAAAATCTCAGATAATACTGCCTTACAATACCATCAATCTATATTCTAACCCAATACTACTTATCAAATCCTTATATGAACATAGTCACTTATAACCTCACTCAAGCATTTTAATTAATTCCTTGAAATAAAGCCAAAATGAGAATTACACACACCATAACAGTGAGATGAACAAAATAACCCTTGATCATTTTATTCATGATAATAATATATTCATACAATGGAGATACATGACCTTGAAATGAATAATTTTCATTCAGATGCTAGTACTGTCTTGAAAATTAAGTACCCATGAAACTAAAACCTACAACAGAATGACACCAAATCTAAGAATAGTATCTTCACTATAATATCGGGCTCTTTACAAATTCGCTCTGCAACTTCAATTAGACTCGACCTAAAGATATCTAACTTGCTAACCCGTATTTCTGATCCTGAAATCCTTCTTATAGGGAAAATGAAGGAGCAACAAGCATCACACCAGAAATACACCTGTCACTGGTCACTTGGATTGCCTTATGACATTTCAAAAATTGGTTACAACAACCGAGTCTCTCGAGAATCTTCTTGTTTATCCCATCCACTGGAGAAAAACTGTTGCATTTGCCAAACTTCGAAAACTTGCACCAACACTGGCACCAAGACATAGCCAAAATTTGTTATAACCATAACCGCTGACCTGTTAACTATCGGTTGTAGACTCTGTCCTATTCTTGTTCAGTTAAGTACTTATCTACCCATCCTTGATATTCCTCATCCGTTGGCCAATTAAAATTTACCACCTAATTTACCTTGGCACTGTAAGGTGTATACTTTACTGCTACTTGATTCGCCTCCCTTTCAAAAGATTCCAAAAATGTGCTAGTGTTAATGATTTTATCCATACTACTCATCAATATGTCATAATTTGAGTCATCACAAATCAATTTGATTTGTGCATTGATAATTTCATCTACCTTGTCCTGCCATTGCTGTAGTGATCTAACATTTCCTTGGGAATCTACAATATCTAGTAAAGATGTGTCACTCCAGTCATCAAAACTCTTTACCAACACTTTAATCCTCCTGCTGAAATCATCAGGTAAGGCCTCGAAACCTTGCAGTGACTTCAAAAAGTCTTGAGTAGGCCTTAAATGTTGAGGCCTATTAGTTGCATTTTGAGAATTTCATTTCCAGATTTTGTTGTGCAAGTTCAATATTCTGATTTTAGGAGTCTAACAGTTGGAAATCATAGTAAAATCAGAGTTTAATAATTTCTAGAATTAGAATTTGAAAGTGTTTTTTGGGGTCATTAACTTCAGACTATCTTCTCTTTTGCAGGGGTGGTTGTATGCAAAGTTAAATTGTGGCAGACATAAATAGAAATGAGCTCGACTATTTATTGCGACAGTGTTTTGCTTGACAGTTTTCTTGGAAAAAATCAGAAGAAACTCAAGAAGATATCGCCAAGTTGAGGGTAGTCATTTTCTTTTTCCAGAATTCATTTGTGAAATCAGATTTGTACTTCCAAGTTTGAAAATCTTATTTTAAAGCAACACATCTCATCAGATTTGATTATTAGTCTTGTGCATTTTCAAAATTTAATTTCCAAATTTTAGATCTGACTTCACAAGTTCTTTATAAGGAAATCATTTATAATTGATGGAAAATTCTTGATGGATTTGGATAGAGATTATATTTGCAAGGTTTCAATTTTAACCCTAATGATCAATTTTTAATAGATTTGGTAGCCATAGCTAGATAATATCAAAGATGTTGGTTTTTTTTAACTTATAGCCAAGTTTATCTTCTAGACACATAGCATATAAAATCTGAGATAATACTGCCTTACAATACCATCAATCTATATTCTAACCCAATACTACTTATCAAATCCTTATATGAACATAGTCACCTATAACCTCACTCAAGTTGCATTTTGAGAATTTCATTTTTAGATTTTGTTGTGCAAGTTCAATATTATGATTTTAGGAGTCTAACAGTTGGAAATCATAGTAAAATCAGAATTTAATCATTTCTAGAATTAGCATTTTAAAGTGTTTTTTGGGGTCATTAACTTCAGACTATCTTCTCTTTTGCAGAGGTGGTTGCATGACGATTTTTTTTGGTGTAAAATATCATAATTATTATATATTGTTACCTGTGTATGATTAAAAATTATTGGAGTATGAATTTGATATTTTTTGAAGATCTAAATATTCAAGCTTGGTAAAGAAAAATTATGTCAAATAATATTAGTCCAGAACAAAATGAAGAGTCACTTGATAGATTGTGGGCTAGATTGAAAAGAAAGGGTGATAAGAAATGTTATTGTCCTTACAATAATTTCAAGGGCTTAAAGACGAGAAGACTTTAATCACAATAGGTGAGAAACATTTTCGGCAGCATGGTCACGTTGAAGGGGGGCATGGTTATCATCCATTGGTAAGTTGTTTATTATATGTGTTTATATTGATTGAATTTGTAAATGTTTATACTGTTTTAACATTTGATATATATATATAAAATCACTTGATCATGATCATGGTTTATTTGTGTCTGCCATTATTATAAAGGTGGGGCACTCTAGGGCACATGATATGGATTATCACAGCCTGGAGAATGTGGTTTTGCAAGCGGAAGAACATGAAGCTGTGAATATTGAAGATGAAGTTAATGATCCTATGGAAGAAGATGATTATGCACCAGAAAATAAAATTGAAGATGATGGTACAAATACATTGATCCATGACATATGTAGTGACACAACTGATCATGTTGATCGAGATGACTTTGATGATGTTCATGATTTACCTGTACTTGAGAAGGCATACGAGCCCCTTTATGAAGGCTCGCAAACAACTCTTCTCTCTACTGTATTGTTGCTGGTGAACTTGAAGGTTATGAATGGTTTATCCAACACAACAATCTCACAGATATTAAGGTATGTCATATATGTCATCTTTTTTCATGCATTTTAATTGTTGTTAATTCATCGCTAGTAAATAAATGATGAAGTATGTACCATTAATATTCTTTAGATTGAGAAATTTTTTTTTTTTTCTAGATTGATTGGTGAATTTTTGTTACCACCATCAAATATTTTACCTCACTCATACCGAGATTTATGTGGCATTATGAAAGATATTGGAATGGAGTATCAAACAATAGATGCATGTCCCAATGATCATATTATATATCATAAACAACATGAATTTGCAATAGAATGCCCAAAATGTCATATCAGTAGATATCGAACAAATCAACTAACAAAAAAGGTGCCTCGCAAGGTTCTTCGTTATATTCCCATTATTCCACGTATGCAACAATTATTTAGGTGCGAAAGCTTAACGTAATTTATAGATTACTATGCACAAAATAGAAGTGAAGATGACATTCTTCGAATGCCTACGGATGGTTCTACATTTAGGGACATGGAGGAAAAATGGCCACATTTTAAAAAAGAACCTCGTAATCTCAGGCTTTCATTGGCAGCGAACGGTGTCAATCCATTTGGAGAGCTGAGATCTATTTACTCGGTGTGGCCTGTTTTTGTTATCAACAATAACATTCCTCCATGGATGTCAATAAAGAGGGAGCACATAATGTTGTCAATGATTGTTCTAGGTATTTTTTTACATCAATTTTCTTTAATGTAGTAGCATCTCATTTGTCTTATTTGTTGCATAATGACTTATATATTTTTTCATTTAATAGTAATGTATATGAATTTATATATATTGCAATAAAATGGTTATAATAATTATGTAATGTTTATGTTCATTCAACTAGGTAAGTACCAAGTTAAAGATATAAATGTATATATTGAGCCTCTTATTGACGAGTTACTAAAGTTATGGAATGGCGTGACTATGTATGACATATCTAGACCAATAGGACAAAGACAATTTGAATTCCATGCAATTCTTGTATGGAAAATTCATGATGCCCCAGGGCTAACATATTTTTCTGGTATGTTATAACGTTCGACTGCATGACTTTAACGATATTTAATTTTATGAAGTAGATATCATGCATTTTTTAAAAATAATCTATTCATTATATATAATTATAAAAATTGACATATTTAATCCAATTATATATGATAATTTGCAAGTCTTCAAACAAAGGAAAAATTTGCATGTCCAATTTGTGGTCCAAAGATGAAATCTCGTCGTTCAACAAGTTTAGGAAAGCAGGTGTTTGATGAGTATAGACACTTCCTCCACAAAAATCATAAGTATCGAACTACTGAAAAACATCTTTTCAATGGGAAAGAAGAGACTACATCAAAACCATGAAGAATGACACATCACCTATGGAAGCTGGAATATAATAGAATTAATCGTCAAGGTTATACATCGGATCAAATTGTTTATCTATCATATATGATATGTTTTGAATTTATATTTTTATATTGTGTTGTGTTTACTCATGCTGTAATTGACAATGATTGTCGTTGTTAATTTGTTTAACTTATATGCTTCATGAAGGTCGTCAAGGCATTAATGGTCGGCTTCCATAGGGACTAAAAAGTTATCTTAGACAATTTAGTAGGTTGCCCTGCTATGATCAGCTACAAATTGTGCATTTGTTTGATATAATGCATATCGGAAAGAATATGACAGAAACGTTATAGAAAATATTGGATGGAAGGCATGACAAAAAAAAAATTGTCAAAATTTGTAGTGACATTCAAGAAGCCAATCATGCAATGAAAAATGTCATTCAATTAAATAGTGATGGAGAACAAATTAATATAAGTGCCCTTCCTTGGTTATTAATGGAGCAACAAAGCAATGCTATAAAAGAAGTCATACGAAAAATTCTATTTCCCACAGGATTTGCTGCGAACATAAACAATATCATAACAAAGAAAGGTGAATTTGGGTCAGGAATGAAAACACATGATTGGCATACCTTCATTAAGGTTATGATTATGGTATAATATACATATATATATATATTTGTATAATACATGTACTTTTCAGTGTATTATGTTTACTACTTTTGGGAAAATAATAAAAAGATCATTTTATAATTGTTGTAGTACATTCTACCTCTATCTCTCCCAGACAACTTCGACAACAATGTCAAACAAGTTATATATGATCTTGAAAAATACATGAGGTAAGTAGCAATATATTTTCAATTCATTGTATATTTTTGTTAAATCATGTTAATATATTTGTGCCTTGAATCACTTGTAGATGGATATCATCTAAAACAATCTATAAAGAAGATATAAATTATTGGAAGAGAAAAATTCCTCATCTAATGTGTGAAATGCAAAAGTGTCTACCTTCAACATTTTTCAATGCACAAGAACACTACCTCATACACCAAGTTGAGGAGATTGAATTGTGTGGACCTGCACACATAAAGTCAATGTGGATGGTTGAGAGGCACTTAAAATTTTTGAAGGTTTTGGCTAGACAAAGAGCACATCCTGAGGGTTCTATGGTGGAGGGATACATGGTATACTAGACCATGGTGTACATTAATGAATATCTTCCTAAGTTTGTAGCAAAGATGCATGTAGATCGCATTTGGGATCCCATGTCCATTAGCAAATTCGAAGGGGAGTACCTGATGGGGAAAGGTAGATTGAGGAAAGTGACAGGTAATTATAAGATGATCATGAAGATTAATTAGAATAAATTTTACATTTGATTTTTATGTATATTGTACTTATTTAATTATTAATCTTCAATATTCATCAATTATAAATTAAGGTTGTATACCATGGTAATTAACTAATTATATGCCGTTTGTGAATTTTAAATTTTTTTGATACAGTTGGTCAAGAGTGGGATGTACTACATTTGTATGTCATAAAAAATCTTGATTGGAGGATGGTATGGATTGAACGATGTCAACAATCTGGTCACGCATTAACATGGGAAGGTGTGTCTTCATTGGTTAAAGAAGCTCATCATAATGGAGATTCCAATGTTACACCAAGGGAAATTGATTTAGCATATGGTTTAAGAGATAAACAGGTATGTATAAATATATTAATCACCCACATTATTTAATTATTTTCAATTATATTGATGTATATATATGTTGAGATTTTTTTTCTTTGCATACATTCAACCAAGAAAAAATATGTTTATCAAATGACAATATTGCAATAAGATTTACATGTTTGACATATTGTAGGTGAAACATCACAAGGCTAGGTGGTGCAATGGTCATAAATTTTGAATCAAAAAGCTGGATGATACGAAGAAAACTTGTGATTTTGGGATAACTGCAGTCTTCCAAGTGACTAATGTTTCATCTAGAAGCGACAAACATCCAAAAGTCTCAGAAAATAAATACTATGGGATTTTGGATGATATACTTGAGTGTGACTTTAAGTCCTTCAAATTAGTTATGTTCATTCTTCCTATGGTATAGACTACGATTGAATGAAAATGATACCGAGAGAACTATTATTGAATATGATAATGGATTTACCATGTTTAATACAAGGTATTTTGAGCGAGCTGGAAATGAGCCCTATGTTCTTCCAAGCCAATGTGAGCAGGTATTTTACTCAGAGGTTTCAGGTAAAGCGGGTTGGTCATATGTTGTTAGACATGATTCAAGAGGAAGGCCGGTAAAGTATAACGTGGTGGAAGAAGAAGATACTGAAGAAATAGAAGATAATGTAGATGATGATCAGGATCAACTGTTAGTTGATGATGTGCCTGACAAAGATGAGGAACTAGATCATGATGATGTAGGAGTTAATGTTCATGAAGATGATATCTGTGTGGATGATGACATTATCGAAACTGATATCAATGATGATGATGATGATATGACCAATCCTTACAATGTTGAATCTGGATCGGATGATACAGACAAAGAGTTGGATGAAGAAGAAGATCAATGACATTGAAATGTATGAGTTATGTGATTGTATTATCTATTTGATATTAATTTCTTGATAGAATTATATTTGACTTATGTGGTTACATAATTAATTTATGATATTTTTAATTTTAATTATATTTGAATTATATTAGAATATGTTTAGTTAACAGATGTAAAAAATAAAATGGATAAACCAGAAGATGAAAGTGTGAGACCACTGCCTTGTTGGGTGTATGGTGTCTAATGAAGATCTATAAAAGTGTACTATATGATGACAATAATTCAAAGTGTTTGGCACACAGATGTAGTTTATAACTTGTATAAATGTGCAAGTAAATGATTGACAAACTCTACTTGAGATAGAATGAAAATCTTAGTTATGTGATTCTTTTTATTGATCCAATTAATACTCTTCAGTTACTGTGATTGACTAGAAGGGTTTAATCTTTACTTGAAAGAACCAAATAATCACATCACACAAATACAACAAATGTGTATCGGTAAACTGAATATATATATATATATATATATGCTTGATATATCAATTTAAACAACAAAAAAATATCAAAATGGAGACAACCAGATAACTGTATAATTCCACAAACAGTTGATACCAAGATTGAGCGACAAGTTCAAACATCTTCATTAACGTCATCAAAATTCATACATGCATGTGAGTCTTTTAAAGGAAAGTTTCCTTGCAAACTATCTACTGTATCTTTCTCCTATCCACCTATATCTATTTTACATTATGAAACAGATATAAATATATCAAAATTGAAAGGGTGCATCCTTTCAGAAATGTCTTTTGCTTAACAACACTAACAAACTATAAATTATGCTCTATTAAGCCATAAATAGATGTTTGATAGATAATCTTGGTAAGCTAGCCGCTTGTGTGTATTAGCATCCTCCAGGGAATTCCACCAAGTCCTGAAGCATCTTCTTGTTAAATTCCACTCATTAAAGAATAGCCACTACCTTGGAAAACCTCAAAACTTGCACCAAAGAGTCACCACAGAGACAAAACCATAATCAGTTATAACTATAACCGCTGAGCTGTTAATTGCCAGTAATAGACACTGTTTTACTCCTTTTTCGTTAAGTAATTGTCCACCCATTTCTGATAATCTTCATCCGTTGCCAGACAAAATTCACCACCTCATTCACCTTAGTATTCTAAGGTGTGTACTTCACCGCAACCTGATTGGCTTCCCTTTCAAAAAATCTAGGAATGTGCTGGTGTTAATAATCTTATCCATACTATTTACTAGCAAATCATAGTTTGAATCATCAAAAATTGATTTGATTTATGCATTGATAACTTCTTCTGCCCCATCCTACCACTGTTGCAATTTATTAACATTTCCTTGTGCATCAATAATGTTTGGAAAAAATGTATCATTCTGGTCATCAAAGCTCTTTATCAGCTCCCTAGTTCTTCTACTGAAATCATCAGGTAGGGCCCGGAATCCCTTCAATGATTTTACAAAGATTTGAGTAGGCTTCAATGACTAGGGCCTGTTGTCCGCATCAAACCTAGAAGCTTTGTACATAATATCTAGATAATTAGCCCTAGGGATCCATTTCTCAACCAAAGGCAAAACTATTTCCCGATCCCTATTGATATTTTTTATTCCATCCAAGAATAAAGGATACAAAGAATGTACAGATGGTAATTTACCATCAACCTTTTCATTAAGATGCCTCAAAACTGTGTCAAACACAACACTTTGTTTGGAAATTGCATCATCCTCACTTGCCTTTAAGGCAGCCTACAATTCTGTGATCCTATTCAACATTTTCTTCTTGGTGGGATCCACAGAATATTCAACTTCTTCTTCAACTGGCCTTGGTGTAGGACTGAGAGCAGCTGCCTGGATGGGGGACCCCAGAGTTGAAACAATTGGAGTAGTAGGGGGGACCGATCCTGCAATAGAAGGTAATGCTCTAATACCAGGAGCACTGGAGGATTCTCCCACCTGCCCATATTTCAACCTATCTACTTCAGATTGCAGTTCAACATTCCTTTGCTGCATCTTACTATATTATCCAATTATCATATTGTATTTCTCCATCAGACTCTTCTTTTCAGCCTTTTCTCTCTCAACTGTCTTTTCGGCCAATTTGGCCACATTTACTATTATGCTTGTAGTTTCTATTGTTGAAGTTTCAAAAGCTCTCTTGATGATTAGACCTCCCCTTAGGTGTGGGCTAATATCAGTTACATTTGGCTTTCTTCCCTGGGGTGCCAATGCCCATATGGCCAGAGTTTCATACTCCTCACTGAAGGCAGAGTCCTGCAGAGCTGCCTTAACCTCTTCTTCACTGTTTTGTATAGGGTGCTCAGACTGTAAGATAGCATTGAATACAACCGCATCAGCTATATCCCATTCAAGCTGTTGGTGGTTTTTTAATGTGAACCAAGTTTATCTCCTAATCTACCTATGAAATTTCCATTTCCAATCAAGGGCAACTCAGAGGACTTGGACCAACTGACGAGGATTTTAAAAGACCTCCTACACTTTAGGCTCTGCAAGACCTGGGAGGGTGATCCCTAAATGTGTTTACAATCTCTGCACCAAATTTATAAACAATCATTAATAATTAACAGATAATCCCATTTAATAGCTCAACAAAATAGGATAATACTGAACTAAATTGGCCCTTCATCAATAGTATCAACTACTTGGAGCATGAGATGATTACAACGACATTTCACCACTTAAGATAGTCATTTAATTTTCAATTTGGTAGCAAGCTCTAAGCTAAGACAAATAGACACAAAACCTTACAAACACATATGATTTAGGCCAGTTCCATATACTATTGGGGAGTCGAATTCACAAATATTTAGATTTCCATAATAGGTTCAAACACATAACATATAAGATCTCTGACAATATTGCATTACAATAGTGTTAATTTCTATCCTAACTCAATATCCTTTTACAAACATATCCATCTATGACTCCATCCAAGAATTTTAATTAACTCTTTGAATTAAAGAAAAAATGGAAATCATACACACCATAACAGTGAGATGAACGCCATAACCCTTGATTATATTATTCAAAATTGTGATATGTTTATACAAAGGAGAGCCATGAACTCTAAATATATCATTATAACTTAAATGCTAGTACTGTCATGGAACATCAAACCTTCATGCTGTTGGAACTGTGAAATTTTGACAAATTCATTATTTCTTCATGATTATTAGTCTCCCAAAAAAGATTCATAATGCAGACATAAAAATACTCACATAGCATTTTTTACCAAAATTCGATTTAAAATTGTGCCATAACGCCCCATAAATTTAATTTGACATTAAAATATTAACATATGAAAATATCGGCATAATTTGATGCAGGTCTCATTGATGATAATATACATATCCTAAATGTATCGACACGACATCAGAAAGGTCACATCGATCAAGTTATACACAGAGAGAATGCGGGTTTTTATATCTTATCGGAAAGACAAAAAGTATCGGCGTGATGATGTAAGGTCACATTGAGCTAAATTACCTTTTTCCAATTGGAGTAACGTAAAGTCTATCAGAGAGACTTTGGTCATCAGAGAGAGATTTTAAAACACTTCCCGAAGCATTATTAGTCTTGCCGATAAAGCAAGGGGAGGAATCACTCAGTGAGACAAACGATGCCGAGGAAAATTCAGAAAGTCTTACCGACCCCTCGGGTTACATCGACAGAACTGAGCATATGAAGATAAAGGGTGTCGAGAAGACAATGCACATGGTCTCGCTGAAGAAAAAGCGTATCAGTGAGACATGTCACCACAGGGAGATCTAAGAGACATCACAACGAGTATCGTTTTGTCAGAAAAACAAATACTTGGTTTCGGTGACATAAGTCAATAAAGTGAGCATCTCGGTGAGACGAAAAGCTTTCGGAGTAAGGTGAAGAACTGTTGGACCAATTCATTAAGTCTGGGTGATAGTTGTTTCGGTGAAGGTCATGGCAATAAAAAAATAGAAATAAAGAAACTATCAAGGAGACTTGTGATGTCGGGGAAACTACAAGACGTCTTAGCGGATGGGTGAACATTGAAAAGGTAGATTGGCCAGAGGTTTGAAATGTCTTACCAATGTGATCCTTGATGTGACAGTGAGAATTTCAAAAAAACTTACAGCATTCATGTCTTAGGTAAAGACATTAATGGTGCCACGAAGTGTAAAAGACAAACAAACACAAAACCTTACAAAAACATACGATTTAGGCTAGTGCCATATACTATTGGGGAGTCGAATTCACAAATATTTAGATTTCCATAATAGGTTCAAACACATAACATATAAGATCTCTGATAATATTGCATTACAACAGTGTCAATTTCTATCTTGACTCAATACTTCTTATCAAATCCCTTTACAAACATATCCATCTATGACTCCATCCAAGCATTTTAATTAACTCTTTGAATTAAAGCAAAAATGGAATTTATACACACCATAACAGTGAGATGAATGCCATAACCCTTGATTATATTATTCAAAATTGTAATATGTTTATATAAAGGAGAGTCATGAGCTCTAAATATATCATTATAACTTAAATGCTAGTACTATCGTGAAACATCAAACCTTCATGCTGTTGGAACTATGAAATTTTGACAAATTCATTATTTCTTCATGATTATTAGTCTCCCAAAAAATATTCATAATGAAAACATAAAAAATCCTCACATAGCATTTTTACCAAAATTCGATTTAAAATTGTGCCATAACGCCCCATAAATTTCATCTGACATTAAAATCTTAACATATGAGAATATCGGCATAAGTTGATGCAGGTCTCATCGATGATAATATACATATCCTAAATGTATCAGCAAGACATCAAAAGGGTCACACTGATCAAGTTATACACAAAGAGAATGCGAGTTTGTATATCTTATTGGAAAGACAAAAAGTATAGGCATGATGATGTAAGGTCACATCGAGCTAAATTACCTTTTGCCGATTGGAGTAACGTAAAGTCTATCAGAGAGACTTTGGTCATCAGAGAGAGATTTTAAAACACTTCTCGAAGCGTTTTTAGTCTTGCCGATAAAGCAAGGGAAGGACTCACTCAGTGAGACAAACAATGCCGGGGAGAATTCGGAAAGTCTTACCGACCCCTTAGGTTACATCGACAGAACTGCGCATATGAAGATAAAGGGTGTCGAGAAGACAATGCGCATGGTCTTGCTGAAGAAAAAGCGTATCGGTGAGACATGTCACCGTGGGGAGATCTAAGAGACATCACAACGAGTATCATTTTGTCGAAAAAACAAATACTTGGTCTCGGTGACATAAGTCAATAAAGTGAGCATCTCGGTGAGACGAAAAGCTTTTGGAGTAAGGTGAAGAACTGTTGGCCCGATTCATTAAGTCTGGGTGATAGTTGTTTCGGTGAAGGTCATGGCGATAAAAAAATAGAAATAAAGAAACTATCGAGGAGACTTGTGATGTCGGGGGAACTGCAAGACATCTTAGTGGATGGGTGAACGTTGAAAAGGCGGATTGGCCAGAGGTTTGAAATGTCTCACCATTGTGATCCTTGATGTGACAGCGAGAATTTCTAAAAGCTTGCAGCATTCATGTCTCAGTAAAGACATTAATGGCGCCACGAAGCGTAAAAGACAAACAAACACAGAACCTTACAAAAACATACGATTTAGGCTAGTGCCATATACTATTGGGGAGTCGAATTCACAAATATTTAGATTTCCATAATAGGTTCAAACACATAACATATAAGATCTCTGACAATATTTCATTACAACAGTGTCAATTTCTATCCTAGCTCAATACTTCTTATCAAATCCTTTTACAAACATATCCATCTATGACTCCATCCAAGCATTTTAATTAACTCTTTGCGTTAAAGCAAAAATGGAATTTATACACACCATAACAGTGAGATGAACGCCATAACCCTTGATTATATTATTCAAAATTGTGATATGTTTATACAAAGGAGAGTCATGAGCTCTAAATATATCATTATAACTTAAATGCTAGTACTATCATGAAACATCAAACCTTCATGCTATTGGAACTATGAAATTTTGACAAATTCATTATTTCTTCATGATTATTAGTCTCCCAAAAAAGATTCATAATGCAGACATAAAAATCCTCACATAGCATTTTTACCAAAATCCGATTTAAAATTATGCCATAACGCCCCATAAATTTCATCTGACATTAAAATATTAACATATGAAAATATCGGCATAAGTTGATGCAGGTCTCATCGATGATAATATACATATCCTAAATGTATCAGCAAGACATCAAAAGGGTCACACCGTTCAAGTTATACATAGAGAGAATGCGAGTTTGTATATCTTATCGGCAAGACAAAAAGTATAGGCATGATGATTTAAGGTCACATCGAGCTAAATTACCTTTTGTTGATTGGAGTAACATAAAGTCTATTAGAGAGACTTTGGTCATCAGAGAGAGATTTTAAAACACTGCCTGGAGCGTTATTAGTCTTGCCGATAAAGCTAGGGGAGGACTCACTCGGTGAGACAAATGATGCCGAGGAGAATTCAAAAAGTCTTACTGACCCCTCAGGTTACATCGACAAAACTGACCATACGAAGATAAAGGGTGTCGAGAAGACAATGTGCATGGTCTCTATTGGAAGTGTGAAATTTTGGCAATTTCATTCACCCTTCATGACTATTAGTCTCCCAAAAGGTTCATAATATAGACATAAAAATCCCCACATAGCATCTTTTACCTAAATCCATTTTAAAATTTTGTCATAAAGCCCTATAAAATTCATATGGCATTAAATCTTTAACATATGAAAATATCGACATAAGTTGATGCAGGTCTCATTGATGATAATATACATATCTTCAATATATCGGCGAGACATCAGACGGTTCATACCGATAAAGTTATACACTAGGAGAATGCGGGTTTGTATTAATTATCGGCAAGACAAAATGTATCGGCGTGATGGTGTGAGGTCATATCGAGCTAAGTTACCTAATGTTGATTGGAGATAATTAAAGTCTATCAGAGAGAGATTTCAAAACACTGGTCGAAGCACTATTGGTCTTGTCGATAAAGCAAAAAGAGGACTCAATCGATAAGACAAACGATGCCAGGAAGAGTTCATAAAAGTCTTAACGACCCCTCGGGTTACACCGATAGAATTGAGCATGCGGAGATAAAGGGTATCGAGAAGACGATGTTCGTTGTCTTGCCAAAGAAGAGGCATATCAGTGAGACATGTCACCTCGGGGAGATCTAAGATACATCACATCGAGTATTATTATGTCGGCAGAACAAATTGCTTGGTCTTGGTGACATAAGTCGATAAAGTAAACATCTTGGTGAGACAAAGTACTTTCGGAGTAAGGCAAAGAACCGTTGGCCCGATTCATTAAGTCTGAGCGATAGTTGTTTCGGTGAAAGTCATGGCAATATAAAAAGCAAAAGGAAAGAAGCTATCGGGGAGACTTGTGATGTCGGGGAAAATGCAAGATGTCTTGGTGGATGGGTGAAGGTTGAACAGGTAGATCGGCCAGAGATTTCAAATGTCTTACCAATATAAGCCCTGATGTGATAGTGAGAATTTAAGAAAAAAAAAAACTTGGAGCATTCATGTCTCAGTAAAGACATTAATGGCACCACGAAGCATAGAAGATTTTGCATATCAAGGTATGATCAATTGAAATCATTGTGTCACAGAATTAAAAGCGAAGGAGAGCAAGGGAACCAGCAGAGCAATTAAGGCATTCACATGGCTTGAGTTTGCAAGAAAGTTATAGTAAGTTTCTCGTCCTCTCAGAATTCATAAAAATTTGAATTATGGAAGGCACTGGTTGAGGAAAACTGAAGGAAAGAAAACTCGGGGAGGGAAGCCAATCAAAAGAAAAAAATAAAAAGACTGAGTTGAAACCATAAGGTATTGAAAGGAAGCTAAATCAAGACCTCATAGACCAGTTACTTGGTTCTGGACCTAGAGCTAGGCGTTCTGCACAACTCAAAGTGGAAGTTGACAAATTGGATGACAAATGCAAATTTATAGGTGATGTTTGGACTCCAATTAGAGGCTATGAGTTATTCAATTTCCATTACCACAGGAGAAACCGTTTTGAGCCAGTATGCAATCCATTGAGGCTCAATTTAGGGAAATTAGTGTGCCCTAATGTTTTTATTGACATCGAACTAGTAAAATTGCTGGCCGGACACTATGATTCAAAAAACAAAGCTATATGTGATTTATCAGGGAATCCATTGATACATGTATCTGAGAATGCAATTACTGAGGTTTTCAGAATGGAGGGAATATGCAGTGAGAAAGTAGTGACTGAAGAGCTCGATAGTGAGTTCTGAAGGATGGACACCATTTATAAAGGTTGAAGGTTACCTCTGCACAAAATTAGGTGTCATGGCAAACCTACTCCAATGGAAGACAGTGAGGGGCCACCCTTTCATGTAGACCTCTTCGAACCTTACCTAAAATATACTTACTACTCAGAGGGACAGGTATTAGGGATGGAGGTACCTGAGCATATGGTAGTTGTGCCCATGGTGATTGCTGCAGACATTCAGTATCACAATTCCAGATCATTTGACTATGCTGCACATGTTTTTAAGGAGCTAGATGCAAGTTTGATGGCGATAAAGAGTGGTGCTTCTATTCTCCATCTTAGAAATTACTCACTGTTGATGCACTTAGTGTTGTATTTTGGACAAGAGTTAGGTTTATGGCCTGATGAGCTGAGGATTTCACAATCCGACAAGGAAGGTAGGCCATTGCCTGTTCAATTATGGACTATTGTTTGGGACAATAGGTTTTCCAATTCAAATTTCTTGCATTTTGAAGAATTCTTTGTGAAACCCTTGTATAGATTTTTTAACCATCCTTGTGATTATTCTTTATTTGAAGAAGTAAAAAGGTTTCTTAGGCCTAGAGGTTACAATGGACCAATTAACCACAACTGAGGGGATTGGTATTGCTTAGAGAATGCCACAATGATTAGGGTTTATGGCTTTGAGGATACACCTTTCATTCTGCCCAGAACTATCTCGGATAGAATTGCATACCTAGAAATTATTAGGAAAATGGATTACTCCAGTGTTATGAATTTAAGTTCATATGGGAAACACGATTTTATGCCCAATACATTGTATTTTAGTAATTTCATTGTATTAGCCAAGGAAGGTTATGATCTGATTCTGGACAAATTATTGCAATACAACATGAAAAGAGCACCAGTGAGAAAGAACTTTGATCTAGAAGGGTATATCCACTCTGCCAGACAAAAAATAAATTTCGGAGGGTACCATCATGTGCCCTTTAAATATAATGACATAATTAGAAACCTGGAGGCAGAGGAAGATGAAATTGTGATTGAAAAACATAATCAAGAGTTGGTGGATGCTGAGTTGTTATCCTCCATTAAGGGGATTTCAGAAATAGACAAGCCACAAAGCTCATCTGGGAAAGTTTCAAGAATGAAGACTCAAGACTATGCCTATGTTGCTAGAGAAATAGATGTTGAGGAAACCATGGATGTAGATACAAGACATGAAGACTATAGGTCTTTCATATCAAATGATGAATTTATAAAGACCTCGGAGTTTAGGACATTTATATATAAGCAAAAAGGGGAAGAGATAAGGGGACAGGTTGACAATGTCACTCCAGGGAATGAGGATCAACTGTTAAAAAGCTTAAAGGATGAAGTAGACAAAGAGACGATTGACATGACCCCTGAAAAGGGGAGGGAGCTACTTGAAAAGGAAGGTGTTATGATTTTTCCAGGTTTGGATATGAATTCTGCATTAGTTTTTGATAGTTTCTTAAAAGATAACAATGCTACCCACAAGCTCAATATAGAGAAGGTGATGGAGGTATACACAAGATCAAGATACAATCTTGATGATGAAACATGGATGATTTGGGCCTTGTATCCTCCTCACAAGAAATCAATTGTTATTGATATTGAAAAGGCATTTAGACATGTCATGACCCTGAAGGCTGGGGAGGTTGATCCTATAGCAACTAATGATATTGGGATAAATATAGCCAAGTTTAATAAAGCCCAAATCCAAGCATTGATAAGGGAAATGGACATGTACAAAACCAATAATGAGAGGATGTTGAATAAATGCTTGAAAGACTTGGTAGGTGTTGTAACAAAACCAACAAGGATGCTCACTCAAGGTGAGAGTTCATAGAAAAAAGACCATTGGGAAGGGTCAACTGCATACTCTCAAGGGTGAATGGATGCATTTTATGCAATAATAAAAAAAGGTAGGTTGTTTTAACCATTTGGTTAAATAAAATCTGGGGAAAACATTCACAATACGTAGATGCAATAAAGGAACACAAGAGAGTGGATAGCAAAATTCAAGAAAGAATTGAGGAATTGGAGCAAGAAACTCCTAGTAATGAAGAGATTGAAAATGCCAATTGTATTATGGATAGGCACAGGGATTTCTTTGAGGAGTTACAAGGGGATATGCAGGGATTGACAAAGGCTGCCGAAGATAGATTGACCAAGTTATGTGATGATGAAGGGAAAATGAAGGAAGCGACTACATGGAAAAGTGAGTGCGAAACAATACTCCAAGGGATGCTAGAGACAACCACTGCGAAAGATGTGATATTGGATGTAGCATGTGAACAAAATGAGCGAATGATAATGATGGAGATTGTGATCCGTGATGCGTTGGGAGATACAGACACTCATGAGCACCAAGATTATACAGAGCATATGTTTGTAGTCCAAATGTGGCTTAACATAAATTAGTTAATAGTTGTTTTGTTAAACCTTTTATGCTTTAAACCTTTTTGAAAAGGCATGTCCTTTTGCAAATTGATGTATATGTATCCGTTTTTGGATAAATGTAAAGGGGTAGAAGATAGAATTAGAATAGGATAGACTGCTGTAAGCATTTAATTTTCAGAAATGATGAAATTCAAGGAGATTATGTTGCATGTATGAATTTTTAAGGAGATAATGAAAGACTGTTGATTTAGTGGTTTCATTCTAGTATCAATTTTTTGTTGGATTCTTGCGATTATTTGATTGTCTCCAATCTGATGTTTCTTGGTTGTTTAAATTGAAGTATCAAGTATATATTCGATTTATCAGTACACATTTGTTGTTTCTTCTTGATTTGGTTTATTGGATTCTTTAAAGAAGAATTAAAATTCCTTTCAATAAATTATAGTAATTTGGAAATGCCATTTGGATTAGTAAGAAGAATTAGATAATTAGATTTGATATTCTACCTCAAGTAGGGTTTATCAATTACACTCTTGCATGTTTATACCAATTGTAAACTCATATTTATATGCCAAACAATTAGAGGACCTACTAGATAGAAACCATTCATTAAAGGCTTTCATTTGACTCCGTTTTACCCAATAAGGCACTAGTCTCCCTTATTTACATTACATTAGTTTTATTCATTTCATTTAACATCTCTTAATTGAACATATTAATTCATACCTTGATATTTCATATACAATTTATACCAAAGTAGGATCATATCTTTCAACTGTTAAATTACCATTTGTTGATAGTTAGATCAAGTAGGAAACATAAATTGAACATATTAATTTAGTATAAGAGTCAACCAATCATAAGGAAAACATAATATGAAGATGAATTTTCTCAAATCTTGTGGTTATAGATGCCCTTTTGAAATCTATGCAAAATGTGGGAGGATAGACAAAGCTCATGAACTATTTGACACAATGCCTTGAATAATTGTAATCTCATGGAATACACTCTAATTAGAAAAGTCTCATTACTACTCTCATAACAATCTATCAATTTATTTTAGTGTCTATTGTGTTATACCCAATTTGGGACATGGGGTATAACAAAATAGAGACTAAAATAAATTGAGAGATTACAATTCTTTGAGACATTTTGTCAAATAGTTCACAAGATTTCTCTATCCTTCCACATTCTGTATAAATTTTAAAAGGGCATCTACAACCACAACATTTGAAAAAAATCATCTTCATATTATGCTTTGATGGATGTCTATACCTTGTTCCAAATCTCCCATATTAAGGAAACCAATAAGGATTTTGGTGAAGGTTGTGGAATTTTTCTTTGCATCTACCAATTTCATTTGTTTGAAAGTTTCTAAAACCTTTTCAATAGATCCATTATGTGTATATTCTACAATCATTATAGTACACAATTTCACATTTATTTGGCTTTGCATCTACCAATTGTATTTTCTTGAATTTCCCTACAATATTTTCAGTGTAGATCTCTTTTGTGGATATCTTATAGTCTTTGTAGTCCACATCACTTTGTTTTTTGAAGAAACTATTACCATATATTTCTTATTTATGTTCTTATTTTGCATACATGTTTATAAGTTTGATATTACAATTAATAATATTAATTTTTGCAAGACATTAAAAGATTTTGTTGATTTTAAAAATATATGCATCCCAATGTAAAAATGCCAACAATGGAAGCAATGATTGTAACACATAATTTTTTTATGTAGTATCCAATTCAAAGGATCATGTTACAATTTAGGGTTATGATTGGGTATTTAATTAGGGTTAGGATTTATTGTTCAGGTTAGTGTTAGGTTTAGAGTTATGGTTAGGGTTAGGAAAAATAATGTTAAGATTAGGGTTTATGTTTTATGGTTAGGGTTAGATTTAGAGTTTTGGTTATGGTCGGGATTAGATATAAAATTAGGGTTAGGGTTTAGGATTACAATTAGGGATTATAGTATTAGGGTTATATCTAGAATTAATTTTTAGGGTTATTGTTATGATTAAGGGTTGTTTTTATATTTGGCTTAGAGTTGGGGTTAGGATTAGGGCCAAGGATAGGGCTAGGGTTAAGTTTAGGGATAGGTTTAGGGTTATTAGAGTGAATGCAACTAATTAATAAAAGAAAAAATATTTAGGGTTAGGTGATTAGGGTTAGGGTTGGGGTTAGAGTTTTGGTTGTGGTTAGGGTTATAAAGATAGGATAAAGGTGAGGGTTAGGGTCAAGGTTAAGGTTTCGAGAAAAAGGGTTAGGTTATGATTTGGATTACCCTAAACTCTAACCATAACCATAAACCTAATCCAAAACCTAAACCTAAAGAAAACACATAACCTAACCCTAATTGTAGTGTTTGAGGCTAGGCTCAAACACTATATAACCTAACCCTATATAACCTAGCACATAACCTAGCACTAGAAAAAATTCTTCTCCCAAACAATCTCCTCTACTTCTATTCACGCCTATTGGAGTTGCAACATTCAACATTGGTGCTTCAACCATTCATTCAAAGCTAAGAATTTAAAAGCAGCGTTCATTTGTAATATAATTAATGATTTAACATTATTATAATTATTATTAATCTAATACAATATTAATATTATTAATAATATACCAATAATATTAATAATCTTATATAATTACTATTAATCTATAGGTTATATATAATCTTAATATATCAAATATATCATTATATTTCATATAATGTAATATAATATTGTTATATAATATATTAATATTATAACATTACTATTAATCAAAGTGCTTTAATATTTATGTCAAGTTTTAATACATTATATGACAGGTTACTAAAGTTGCTCCGAGATGCACGTGTTCAAAATTGGTGGTGATGCTATAATCTTGATGAAAAGTTGCTTGATGGTTATGTATTTAGTGCTGGTGACTACTATGAATGAACACAATTGCCGATGGTGGAAATAAATGGTTGCCCACCCTCGCGTGATACAAAGATGCAAGGTGTTTATTGATTGTGATATCACGGGCGAGCACCACATGTCTTTACTTGGCGATGCATAATGTGGTGAGCCCTTGGTGTTGAGATGGAGATTACATCAGCCTTTTGAAGGCAGCCGTTCGATAACTTCTCAAACACAAGAAGATGTGATTTTGGCCCTATTAGGAGAAGAATAAAGAACAATGGAAAATATTTAAAAGTTGATTCTCAACACGAGAATGTATTATACTCATGAGGTAATAATAATAAAAAAATAAAAATGAATGTTATTATTGTAAGAAAAAGGATCTAATAGTGTGGAATTGTATAACTCGAGCCAATGATGTTCTTGAGGGAGAACTTAAAGAAAAGTAAAATGATGTTAGCTTAGACTATATATATTTGTTTGTTTCAATCAACATGTTTTATTGTGAGGAATGTAAAACTCAATGGAGGGTGTTGGGTGTTTTCATTCAATTTTTCATGTTTTCCCCTTAGCTCCTACTTTATGTGTGTTTTTATGGAAGCCTTTGGATATATTTTGGCTAATAGTATTTCATGGAACCTTATTAAAGGTGCTACTTTTCATAACTCTATAGCCCAACTATTCAATGGTCATTTTTCTAATGACTCCTTTCTCACTCTCTTGGAGGAAAAAGGTGACATTATTTAGGATATTCAATGCCTAGATATTTTCTGGAAAGCTTTAAGGTCAAATATATAGTGGCATAAAACTCAATATTATAGGAAATCATTCTTAGCCAAGTCCAATTTTTTCAATTCCTATGGATAGAAGGGGGTTGATCATAAGGAAGTGTTGAGATTCCTAAGCATCTCTTTTACCTTTTAGGTTTCTCGTTCCTCTTTAAGGAAACATATCATATCTAGAGTTGAGAAAAAATATCATATTAAATTATGAAGCCCCTTTCTTTGGCAAGGAGATTCCATGTGTGTTCAAAAATTCTTGTTGTACACATTTCCATTACTCATGTTGCTAAGAACCTTGCAAATCCTCATATTTGAAGATTGAAAAAATCCAAAGGTATATTTTATGGCCTCCCTTTTACCAAGGAAAATGGTTTCACAAAGTATCCTAGGATTTTTATTATTTCCCTCATGACTATAATAGGCTTGGCTTACTTTATATTCACTACTGTAAATGGTGCCATAATAGGTTTTTCTTGCTTTATATTCACTACTCTAAATGGTGCCATAATTTTAAATTTGATTAACATACTCTAAAACCTAACTAAAGCAGGTTATAGCTCATCAAACTGGAAAAGTGAAAGGTCAATACCAGTGCTGAGGAAGAGTTTGGAGGAGTGAAAAAAAGGTCAATACTAGTGCCAACAAAGAGTTTGGAGCTAAAACAAGGTCAATACCAGCATCGAGGACGAGGTTGAGGGCACTTAGGGAAAATCGACAACCAAGGGACAATGAGTATTGTAAGTTTGGCACCCCCATTCTCTTTAACCTGCACTTTTCATGCCTAGTTTCCAATGATCTTCTCCTACATTTCCCCCCCCATTCTCGTAAAATGGAATAAGATAAGACATAAAAAATAAAATAGCTTAGTCTTTCACATTTTTATAGTGATTACTAGAGGCACATATACCAATTTTTTATAATAGAAGAATTTGATCATACTTTTCCAAGAGCAGTAGAAGACTCCCCCACATGTCTGTACTTCAACTTGTCTACCTTAGTTTGTAGCTCAACATTCCTTTGCTACATTCTACTATACTCTCCAATAATGGTATATTCCATCAAATCCACCATGATGCACACCAATCCACCGAGTTATAGTTCCAAGACAGTGTGTGGATTGGTGGATGTCATTTCTATTTAGCCCTCAAACCCTTACACAGGCACAACAGGGCAGTCCTTGTATTTGATTGTTTAATCCCACAAAACAGTGATTGAGAACTTCAAAACAAATGCAAATGAAAGGGAACACATATATTTATCTACACCAATGATCTCAGAGCATTTAAAGCTTGTATGGATCCATAAAACATAAAATAACTTCAAAAAATTTGTAAAAACACAGAAAGTTGCTTCAAGAACGTGGTATCTGATATGAAATTTTGGTATCAACTCCTCCAATAATTGCAATGGGATGGGAATACAATATGATAGAAGTGGGATAAAAAATGCATCATTTGAAGCATCAAACCAATATGCAAAGATGAAAGAAAGTGCTAACCCCTTAAACTGAAAAAGTTTCTTTTAACTTTAAGTTTCTTAGAACATTGATGCGACCACTCATCCTACCTTAAAACATACCAAAAGTCTCCTAGCAATTAGACATAGGAAGATTTAAGATGACTTAAACAATTTTTATTGCCAAAGCATAAACTTATGATGACTTTACCAGGCCTAGTACACACTCCCTCCCTGTTAACCACTTAGACATATGGAAATTAAGTGTAAATTTGCTGCTATTTTTAATCATGTAGGTGTCCAATAAACCACTTGGTGGTGTTTCCCTTCAAGTTTATTTACTTGAATGAAGATAAAAATTCCTTTGATTACAATTAGAGAATACATTTGATGCCTTGGTTGTGTAATTGGTGGACCATAGTCACATTTAACACTTGTTACAAAGTTTGGGAGTTAAAACGTTAAATAGATTTGATTTGTGATGGACACATTTGGACGGTAGTAACAATAACTTACAATCTATCAAGAATTGATTACCTTATAACCTGCCAATTTCTAGTGATGAAATGATAGATTAATCATAATGTCACCTTCGGATCACATCACCATGAAAGAAGCTCATCCAAAATCCTTATGAGTGCAGGTACCACCAAATAGGTATTTGTCAGATTTGTCTTCCTCAAGCGAGGGAAATTCAGGAAGAGAAGAGGAAAGCGAGACATGTAGTAGGTCTAAAAGAGGGAGATCAACTAGAGGTCAAAAGATTAGAAGAAAATTTTGTAAACACATGGAATTTTTTCTTGCTGAAGGGGGGTCATGTTCTTATGATGATGAGAGCATAGGCGACATCGAGGTGACCTTGACGTACAAACATCTATGGAAACAATGGGTACTCAAGGAACTTCCTCCAATAAACACTGATCTTTGTGTCAACAAGAGGATACATCGCATAGAACCATCATCATTACATGGTTTGGGCCTATTTTGCATGGACAGCATAAAATTCTATTACCACAAAGTTATTGATTTGATGGAGTATGTTGGACCCTATTACAGTTACAAAGATTGGATGTAGCTGGTTCGATATACACGAAGTATGCGTAGGTATGCACTATCAACAAATTATATACAACTAAAAGATAAGGATCAAAATAAGGGAATGGCTAGGTATATTGACAAGAGGCCAAAAGCATCAGGGAATATTGCAGGGTTTATAAATAGTACATGACCTGGGTCAACAAATAAGCAACCCAATTGTATATTCAAGGTGCGAGAGGGAAACCGTGTATTTGTATGTGTGATAAAATTAATAACTATAGGGGAAGAGTTTCTAATTGATTACAATTTGAATTGCTTAGATAAAAACATAATTACTATGGGGGTGGTATGTACTATATACCATTTTACCCAACCTCCAATTAATGATTGCAATATACCATTTTATTATTATGTTTTTTTTCGTAAGTCTATTGGTTTCATTTTGGTAATATTTTATATATTTAATTTTTGTCACAACGGGACATTCATCATATGAGGAAGGCTCCGGCCCAGAGCGTAGATCGCGATCCATCTTTAGGTGCTTCTATCCAACAGGTTTACCTCATTGTAATTGTACAAATTAGATACAAGCAAAATGTTTTATTATTATGTTTTTTTCATGAGTTTATTAGGTTAATTTCAATAATGTTTTTAATATTCTTGTTGCAGATGGCTGATCGGGGAAA
Source organism: Sequoiadendron giganteum (assembly GCA_007115665.2). NCBI lineage: Eukaryota > Viridiplantae > Streptophyta > Pinopsida > Cupressales > Cupressaceae > Sequoiadendron > Sequoiadendron giganteum. The sequence continues at coordinate 430,466,616 of CM021108.1, read as the reverse complement.
GGCACCAACAGTACAGGAGAGCATCCATATGGAGGTATAGTCACTATTATGCGATGATGACATTGTATTTTCCGCAAACCCTGTGGATATGATGAGGAAGGCCCAAAAAAAATGCAATGAAGAAATCCTTAAGTTGGTAGTCATAGTGCCTCAACAGATGAGATTAGAGAAAGGGTTAAAATATTGTCTGAGAGAGCACATAACTTGCAAGTAAGCTGCCATGAAATCTCTAATTATAACATAAGTTCATTCATGGTTTTATATTTTTCACTCTTTTATGTCATGAACTAAAATATGTGTTGTTTTTACAGGATTATTTGCATCCTCATCATGCTGCTGACCATGATCAAGGTATTGCAAGTGTTGCCCGGGAAGTAGGGGTCAGTACAAGTGTTAATCTTGATCTTCCTACGAATACAACACATCATCCGACCCCATCATCCGTGCCTATATTGTCGACTGAAATGTCGGCAACACATACCATGCAGGCATTCGATAGTGCACTGTCTCGTAGCGCACATGCCACTACATGTGTCAGTACCTGTGGATACAGAGGCCACTAGTACTGGTGATGTTTTAGCAGCATTTCTTGGATCTTCCCATATTACTAGTACACAAACATTGCCGGTCACATTTGTGGTGACCGAAGATTTCCTTCCCATAAAGATAGAGAAGGTCCCAGGTACTTTAAAATGTTTTAATTATTATTATATATAATCCAATTGAAATTTATTTATTGATCACTCTTTATAGACTAATGATCCCATGATCATTTTGCAAGAAATGATTTTTTTTATAAACATCTAAGTGATATTACATTGGAGCTCTTTGGGCCCACCATACGTACACGGTGGAATGCCCAAAATGAGTATTTAAAAGATGATCTCATTAACCATTTAGTTGTGTTGTTCAGTGATAAAATATTCAATCGAATGAAGGTCCTTAAGAAATCTGGTACCTATCTAAAGTATGTGAGGGACCAATATAGGTCACATTTAGAGAAGAACAAAAAGTACGAGCGTCCCCCCATGATTCTGAAAAGGGAGTGGAAGGATTTGGTGTCAGATGGAAAGGAGAAGGCTAAAAATAAGAAAGGAAAGATACCACCAGGTTAAGGAAGGTATGTGATACTATCAATAATTTAATTATATACTTATTACTCTTTATTTTTACATAATCTAATGTATTTCAAATTTTTCATAGGCTGTCCGACACATTGAAGGCAATAAAGGCAAGACTAGAAAAAAATGGGCAACACAAACTTGGCTCTAGTGGTTATATGAAAATAGCCGCACGATTTGTAAGTATCAATAAATGAAATATTGCATCCAAATAATAAATTATAAACAATTTTGGTTTTATCACACCATAGAAGAAAAATTCATGATCGCATGCAAAAATGCAGGGCTTTGATTTTAACAAAGTGCCCATAGAAGAGGACCTGAAGATTGCCTTCCACCAAGGCTATGGAGACTTGACTGAACATCTAAGAGTCTCGACTGGGAAAACACAATCTTCCACTGCATCCAACATGTAGGTAAATAAACTCGATAAAGTTTATTTTAAATTGAATACTTGTGCAATCTGTTCAATATTAATTTCCACCATAATAATGTGCCTATTTGTTTTACATGGATAAGCAATGATAATACTGCACATGACATTAGAATGCAGCCTAGTCAGGGTGGAGCACAACCTGCCGATGAAGGCCATGGTGTGCATCCTGGTACTGGATTTATTCATGTGCTATACAAAACGCAATATAGATTAATAAAATTAAACATCTTTAATTGCATTTGGCGTACTAAACAATGTAACCTTTCATGTTTCAACTTTAGAGCATGTAGAGCATGATCAACATGTTGAGCATGTAGAGCTTGATCAACATGTTGAGCATGATTAGGCTAGACAAGATTAGGAACATGATGTGGCTCCATCAGGTAAAGAGGACCACTCTAATGTTCTTTTAAACATATTTAATTGCAATTGGTGTATTAATTAATGTAATCTTTCGTGTTTCAACTCCAGATCAAATACATGAGGGTGTTCAACATGTTGAGCATGAGGCTATAAGACAATATTAGGAATATGATGTGGCCCAATCAGGTAAAGAGCACCACTCTGATGTTCTTTTAGTTAATGATATATGTGTAACAATAATAATAAAACATATCAATTTAACATTTCTTTTCTATTGCAACAAACCCCCCCTTGCAACCGCGTCCACATTGTGAGTACACGACTAGGCATACATTAAGATCATGAGCAGAGCTCAGAACAATGGAAGGGGGGACAAATGATTTTGAAAACAATACTCCACTTTAGCTTTTTTTAGCTACAAAAAAGAAACAAAAAAATAAGTGATTGTAATCATATTATGACAGCCATATTTTTGATAATTTGTAAAAACTAAAAAAATGAAATACGTTAATGAATGAATGTGAATATGTTAATGAATAAATTTTATATGTTATTAATGCAGGATGAATGAATGAATGCTATATGTTATTAATGCAGGATGAATGAATGATTAATGTTATATGATCGGGTACAGGGAATTGAGAGTGATGTGAGGGGGGGGGGTGTGGTGGATGGGCCAAATGACCTTCCACCTTCACATGGTTGGCCTTGTTAAGTAGAGAATATTAAAATATTCTCAAAACAAAGAGAAGCTCAATAAGGTAAGTAATGCACTTTTCAATATAAGAAATGCATTGTTTGAAGCATCAAACCAATATGCAAAAATGAAATAAAGTGCTAAATTTTCACTATGAACATTGTGTTGTGTGTGGATTTGGTTTCAAAGCTGTTTTTTATTTTTATTTTAGTGGTCTCATTAATTTCACTTTTGTGCATAACAGGTTAGTGGAAAATTTGACAGATTTGAAGGGTTTAGAGGCTCGATTGAGATAGATACATGAATATTTTGATTTTGTTGTTGATGGGAGGCTTCCACTTAACCATGAAATTTTGTACCATCTGCAGGTATGCTAAAATATCTCTACTTACATTCATTCAACTTCTGTAATATAATATCTGATAAAAATATCCTTTTCATTATACTTAGATGGATTTTCATGCCCTGTTCCAAAGCACATGTTTTAAAACATGCAAGAAGGATGCTGGCAAGGGTTAAGGAATTTGGCTTTACACCTGTCAATTGCATAGATTACTTCATTCATCCAACATATTTCCAATGCATTTCACAATTGTTGGAATCATATCCTATAATTACATAACTAGTAAAATTAAAATATGTAAGTTTCAAATATGGCATTACATATATTTCTATGAATTTTTGAAAGAAAATATCAAAATGGAGAAGAATTAAAAAAATAATCTGCATAATTTATAAAAGATAAGTGATTTTTTGTTTAGAGTTATCTTGAATATATTTAAGACAAAATTAACTTATACAGATTGAAGCAGAATATCAGTAGTCTAAAATCACCAGTCAACACATCTTAGTAGTATCTCAATTCAAGAGAACTAGGTCCACTGTCCATTAGCCAATAAAACAAATAAAATCAATTCATAAGATTATTCTTTTCTAATAGGTTTGACTAGTTGCTTGTTTCTTTTTGATTGTCAGGAAGTCGTCAATATACACTTGGTTTTCCCGCCTTCTCTTGCCTCGTGGCCAGAGAGTTTCTGCAGAAGGCATCAAAGTAACCTTCAAGATTGAAAATGGCAATGAGTACAAGGTTAGTATAAATTAATGCTAATTGGGTATGATTTAATTTGTTCAAGACCAATTTAGATTAATTTTTTGCTCACACTACTTTTATTTACATTTATGTTTTGCTAATATCCATTTTCCTTTACATTCATATTCTTCTATACATATTATGTTTACAATAATGTTTTCCTTAATTTAATCTAGGGGAGAGGACCCAGTACTTGAGCAACTTTCAATGTCATGCTATTAGGATTTAATGTGAAGCTAATCCAAATTTTTTCATTTTTGCTCGAGGCCATATTGCAGTGCTTTCTCTAGGAAGCCCACATGATCCCCATCAGGTATCTTCTTTTTGTAGTCTCTAAATTTCTTAGAAGAAATCAACAACCAGTTTGTCTAAATGTGGCTCCTTGTTTACACATTAATATCTCTTTTGGTAGCAATGGATCAAACTGGTTTCATGGGGTCTTAAATAGAAGGCTCTCAAACACGGAGATCAAGAGTGGGACCAGGTAAAACCATTCATAATCATGCTCATATTGTTTTATTGACTTTCTAAGAGCTAAGTATCCAGGATAATGTTATGTATTTTTCTATTGAATTTTCAGAGTGAGAATAATTTTGGGTTTGCAATCCTATTTTTTAGTACACTAACTAAGTATCCAAGATGCATTACAGACACTTTTTCTCACCAAATTTCTTATTTTCCACAAATTTAGATTCTAGTGTGTAGTTTAATATTCACTAGTTTGATTTTTTTTTTAGCAAAATTAGAATCCAGTTCATAGGTTGTGCTTGTTGTCCATGACAGTCCCCTTGATCTCATGACTCATCATAGGTTTTATATTTTTCTCCAATTGTTGATCAACATCAAATGTGGCCATCATAATATCATCCATAGCCTCCATATTCTACAATTATTCATTTCTCATTTCTCATACATAGTAACCAAATAATGCAGGCCTAGAGCTTGGACTATAGATGTATGTAAAAAATGGTAAATCCCTGCCTCTATAAGCCTAATTAAACACAACAACTAACATGTTTGTATTTTAAACAATCATATGACTATCCTTTTTCTACCTTGTAAACACTTACTCAATGCATACAACAATTTATTGAAATGCAAAGTTGAATGGCCTCTTAACTCTTAACACTAATGTCATTGCATTTGTCCAAACAAGGTTAATCATAATGTGATCTAAATTTTCATAATGAAGTCTTCCAATATGTCCTTTAAATCTAAGCATTGATGACAATCTATATTGTGTTTTACTACCCCTATTAAATGCTCATGGTCTTGGCACATCAACTTTCTCTCTTTGATTGACCTGTCCTTATGTCCTGTCATTATCCCTATAAATGCACTTTGGAGCCTCCTACTACTTTTATATATTTCCCAAAGTCACCCCGATAAGTATTTTGATCCATTTGTATCTTCATTGACAAGAGATCATGTGTCGCTAGGCTATTCTATAGTTTCCCCGATGTGGTGAGTCTCCCCGATGATTATTATTTTGATCTCAACTATGTCACCAAGATTCCTACCGATGTAATCTTATCGGCGTCACATAGCGGGCCGAGTAGACATTCAAAACTTACTCCGATGTTATATGTCTTGCCGATATGCTTCCCTCATGCTTCAACGATGAGACAAGATGAGTATCTCGCCAATGAAACGTCATCATTAAGACCAAAATCCAATCCTCTCAATATATCTTCTCAAACAATTTTGATCGCTGTAATAGTCTTGATCTTTCACCGATATGCCTGCATTTCAACGAATATTTTTTTTTGTTAAAAATTGCATTGTTTCGTCGAATTTGCAATGTATTCAACAAATTTTCACCGTAATGACTTGCCTATTTCATCATGAGTTCGATGAACTTCTGTCACTATTTCAATCTAAAGTATGTCGCCAAGACTCTTGTCGATGTATTCTTAATGACGTCACATAGCTAGTCGGGTAGACATTCAGAACTTAATCTGATGATATATGTCTTGCCGATATGTTTCCCTTGTGCTTCGTCGATGAGACAAGATGTCTATCTCACCGATGACACTTCATCGATGAGACCAAAATCCAGTCCTCTCGATATATTATTTCTTCGAATTTGCGACGAATCGTAAAAAGCATCCGACGAATTTGCAATGTATCCGATAAATTTTTGCTATAATGATTTGCCTATTTCGTTGCGAGTTTGACAAACTTTTGTCACTATTTCAATCTAAAGTATGTCACCAAGACTCCTGCCGATGTATTCTTAATGCGTCACATAGTTGGTCGGGTAGACATTCAAAACTTACTCCAATGATATATGTCTTTCCGATATGCTTCCCTCATGCTTTGTCGATGAGACAAGATGTGTATCTCGTCGATGAAACTTCATCGTTGAGAGCAAAATCCAGTCCCCCCGATATATCTTCTAAGGCAATTTTGATTGCTATAACAGTCTTGATCTCTCAACGATATTGGAAATATATCAAAATTTTATCGTAATGGCAACAAAATTATGTTGTTAATCCGATGGTTTGGCAAAGGTATGCCTCCCATGGTTTGGGTACTGTTCGTCGCGTGATCAATGAAGTGGGTGTCACGGTTCAGACGAGCTTGCATCATGAGGTTGATGTTTTGGAAAAGGGATGCCTCTCATGGTTCAGGTACTAATCATTGCACGATTGACAAAGTGGGCATCATGGTTCCGATGAGCTTGCGTTATGAGGTTGATGTTTTACAGTTTGTCGGGATATAGATGAAAATTGAGCGACGACGCTGATTTCTATGACTCGTCAGTCAGCCGACAATATATCATCGAAAGTTTGATGATTAACCACTAGAAATTGGGGTCAAATTCAGTAGTGTTGTTCAATGACCGCTTCCATAGAGTGTACACTCAGTTGCAGGCCTTGTAAGTTTTCAACGATATTGTCGTTCTGCTTGTTTACTATGTAGCATTGAACAACCTCACTTTAGCTCTGGTGAAAAAAATGAGACCACCACCCAGTAGTTTGGTCGATGCATACACTGAAGCCATTATCACCAACACAGATTTGGGGTAGAACATATCTGGTCCGCTACCTTCTCTTGGGAAAACCACACAACCAGCACAGATATAGAGGCTCACACAAGCCTTGGAGCATCATAGACCCTTGTTGAATCAAGTACCACAATTGCCTCTGGTTCTGCATCTTGGGCAGCCAATGAATCAGGCATATCCAGTACCTCACTACCTACTACCCCAACAACAATAGTTGCATCCTCAACAATCCCAGGTGCCCGCGTACCTTCAGCCAACAGAATTCCCTCTTGCTCATCAGAATCAGCTAGTGGCACAACCTGTGTTCCTCCAAAGTTCGGCGTCATAGCCAAACAATGCCGAAAGGATATGATTGATGAGCTGATAGAGATGATCAAGACAATGTCGACTAAAATGATGCACTTAAGGAATAAAAAAAACCAGCTACAGGTGTCGCAAAAGAGCATCCAGGCCAACCTTAATAGGTAAAACTGAGATCAACGTGAAAATTGGGACAATTAGGATGTTGGCACGTCATCGGGGTAGAATTACGACAAAAAATAGAACTCGGGTCAAAACTTCGATAGAAGGCCCTTCCAAAGGAAAAACTGGACATGGAATATATGCTCCAACAATGGTGGCGTTCCCATGCCTCTCGATCAGCCCAGCAGCAATGAAAACCCCACAAGAGGAGTTTACTTAGGAGAGGCTGCTCTATCTGGTTGGTGTCACATACACAAAATGAGTCGCCATTCCAAACTATATTGTCTAGAATTCCAAACTGTCGTTGAGATTTTCCAGGTAGAAGTTTAGAATGCGGTGGACAATTTGGGGTGCAGAGATATTTTCCTATCTGACCCATACGACTCCTCGGTGTTGGTGCTGAACTAGGCTACTTTCCCAAGGGCAGAATGCAACACACTAAAACTGGAGGGCATTGATTCGAACAACAACGACAAGGCGGAAGAGGTAAGTTCCGAAATTATTTTAGCTCAACTCTTTGATTCAATAGATAATGGTTCTAAGGATGACGAAGAAGAGCCTAGGGAAGATGAGATCCAAATGTTTCACCAATGAACTACCCCTTACAACCACATAAATAGACAAGCTGGAGGTCATGTCGGAGGTCCTTTTATGACCTCCACCCCACCGAATAATTTTAGCACCCCTCCCAATCCGAATGCAAATAATAACCCAAGTTTTCCCCATACACCCACGTGGTACCTCAATAGAAATAAACAGCAAAACAATAGCCAAAGACAAGCCGCTAGCTCCTCCCAAAATTTTTCCCATGATCAAGAAGTTGAGAGGATGGGGGAGTATATTGCTGAGGAATTCAAAAGGGTGAAGCTAATCGTGTCAACATTTGAACTTCTAAAGGTGACTACCATCAAGAATTCATTTTTTAGAATGATAAATGGGACTCCACCGTAGGGGTCAACTCGGGAAACTTTGATAAAGAAGGTTTCTTTTGACGATCAACAAAATGAGTCGATCATCAAACAAATTTTCAACAACAAGGCTAACTCACCAGCAGTTTAGCAAGCAAACAAATAACTCGACAGGGTAGCTAGTCAGGTACAAATCCAAAGCAAGGGCAACGAGAAAGACAAGGGTCAAATCATCTAGGTGGATGTTTCCGGAGGATTGTTTCAAGGGAAATTCGAAACTCCTCACTTTTTGACCACCATCCATGTGTTTGGGAAGAACCTCCATAACTACTTGTTTGATTCAAGATCCTCGACCAATGTTATGCCCCTGAGCATATGCAAGACACTATGAATAACGCCATCTCCTTCTTGGTGGAAGGTGACACAACTTGACAAGACCAAAATCAGCATAGTGGGGGAAATTAACAAAATACCTATGCAGGTTACTGCAGAGCCCCAAATCGAAAAGATTATAGACATTCAGGTGGCTGATATCCCAAATACGTATGGTATAATCCTAGGAAGGGATTTCATGAGGGCATTAAATGGATACGCTACAACTGATTACTCAAATATGTGGTTTCCATGGAAAGGAATGCCAAATCAGACCAGGATTGATCGGGAGCCACGAATGAGATTTATGATCACTGAGTACAACAACACGAATGATTGCTGCTTGTGCAAAACAACAATTGAACACATTAAAAAATAGGCTACTCTGAAGAAAAGAGCAGGAGTAGTGCAACACGAACAAATAGGTTCTGTCCAAGCACCTCCTAAAGAATTTACTAAAATGAAGGTCCTACCGAAGGTGGAAGTACAAGCTATCTGTTCTACATCAAGGGATTCTCTTGGATTCTGGATGTTGCACTTTGACGAATCCAAATCCAAGCACAGAGCTGGGGTAGGTTTCAAATTGATAAGTACCAAAGATAGATCATACTTTGCTGCTCATAGGCTTTAGTTTTGTTGTACCAATAATGTAGTAGAGTATGAGGCCCAGGTCTTGGGCTTCTTAATGGCATTAAGAAAAGGTGTCAATATGCTCCAAGTATATGGAGATTTAGAGTTAGTTGTAAAACAAGTTAGGAAGCTTTATTCCTACTATGATCGAAGACTCACTAACTACCGGCACCGCGTATGAGATTTGCTGGAAGGGCTAGATGCATTCAACCTTTGATTGGTTCCGTGCACTCAAAATGATACTACCAATGCCCTGGCGCAGGAAGTGAGCACGTTATATCCATTGTCCCTATCAAGCCTTAGAAGATTCACAGTGGAGCTCACCTTCGTCCCGTCTACCGGATAATGTAGCTAATTTCTAGGTATTCAATGATGACAAACATATCCTAGATTTCATCACTAGTTCGGATGTGTTTGCTACATAGATAATCGATGAGGTTGAACCCTAAGATGTAGACCTAGATATAGATGGTATTATCAACCTAAAGACCAACACCATCCCTAGGGGAATGTTTAAATTAGAGTGAATCTTTGACCTTGATAAGATCATAGATCAGGATCATCAATCTAAGAAGGATACCATCAGCAGCTAGTGTGACACCTACAACCTAGGAACGACTAGAAATGCCAATAACCTGTTCATCGGTAAGGTGTACACCCATGAAGAAAGAAAGAGAATAATTGAGGCTCTATAGAAGTATCATGACATCATCTCCTAGAGCTATGAGGATCTCAAGACTTATGATATGTCAATTATCACCCACACCATCCCTCATCGACTAGATGCAAAGCCCTTTTGGCAGTGGAAATGCCTTGTCAATGCTATGCTGGAACCAATAATATACAAGGAAGTACAATAGTTAATGTCAGCCCAGATCATTTTTCTGGTTAGAAACTCCACATGGGTGGCAAATTTGGTTTAGTTCAGAAAGAAAAATGGGGAAATCAGATTGTGCATTGACTTTCGCAACCTAAATCAAGCCTCGAAGAAGGAAAATTATCCTGTACCCTCATTGGATGAGGTGCTACAAATAGTAAATGGCTCTCAGATGATGTCCTTCCTGGATGAATATTTAGGGTACAACTAGGTCATGGTATAGTATGAAGACTGACGCAAAACAACATTCACCACCAAATGGGGAAATTTTTCTTACAAATGAATGTCGTTCGGATTGATCAACGCTGGCGCCACTTTCCAATGCGCCATGGACATCGCCTTCAAAGACCTGATTGGCTAGTGCAACATCATCTATATGGATGGTTTAATGGTATTTTCAAAATAGCGGGGTAGTCACGTCGCTGATTTATGCAAGGTCTTTGAAAGGTGCCGCAAATTTGGGGTTTCCCTTAACCCGAAGAAGTGCATCTTTGGGGTCACTGAGGGGAAGCTCCTTGGATATTGCCTGTTAGAATGGGGAATCTCAATCAACCCCGAACGTGTCTAGTCCATCATGAAGATCCAGCTGCCAGGCAACAAAAAGGAATTAATTTTTTTTTTTTGAAAAGATCAACTTTGTCCGCAAGTTCATCACAGGATTCACAAAAATAGTCAAACTGCTCAATGCCATGCTAAAACAAGACGCCAAGGTCGAGTGGACCCTAGAAGAAAAGTAGACATTTTTGGAAATAAAGAAGGCAATTGCTGACACCCCTATGCTGGTCAACCCCAATCACTTGAAGCCCTTCTACATATACTCCTTTGCTTTAGATCATTATTGTGCTAGCATCTTGACAAAAAAAGAGGACGAGGGGAGCGAAAATCCAATCGCCTTAATGAGAGCCCCCTTGAAGGATGCTGAAGTATGCTATCATAACGTTGAAAAATAGGCTTATGCCTTTGTTAAGGGGGTTAAGAAGTTCAGGCATTATATCTTACGCAACAAGGTGTTTGCTATAGTTATTGACCCCACAATGAAAATGTTACTTATGTAGAATGAGTTAGGGGAGCGAAGGGAAAAGTAGATTGCATTGCTGCAGGAGTATGTTATGGAAATCCATTCGATGAAGTTGGTAAGAGGATAGACACTCGCCCAAACAATGGCAGAGGTAGTTATTGATGTTGGACTTGAGCTCACAGTGTAACAGTACTAGCTGGAGGATGTCTCCCTAGGGGAGTGGTACGATGACATAGTGTATTACCTGCTGAATCATAAATGTCCACCTCATCTACAGGGAGTCCAAAGGCAAGCCCTTAGGCTGAAAAGCAGCAGCTATATGTTATAGGGTGCCATATTGTAGAAAAAGAATCATGAAGGTATCTATTTGAGATGCCTGGGTAAGGAGGAAGTTGATTGTGTTCTTAATGAATTCCATGATAAGTTCAGGATTGGTCATGGTTCTGGTTTATCGACTGCACACCAAATATTAAGAGCTGGGTATTATTGGCCCATCATTTTTAAGGATGCCTGTGGTCATGTTCATACCTACCATGTGCTAGACTGCTGTCGCCTGAGAAAATAATGCTGCTGTCTCATTACAACCCATTTTGGAGTAAGACCTTTCGTGCAATGGGGTCTCGATTTCATTGGTCCGATAATCCCTCCATCATCTGCTGGACACAGGTACATTCTAACCGCTTCTAATTACTGCACTAGATAGAAAAAAATTGTAGGCAATAACTTGTAGGTACATTTTAAATCGCTTTGGTTTCCCATATGCTTTGGTATGTGATAAACGACCCTGCATCTGCTTCATTGAAATTCATGAGTTGGGCCTTTGACTATGGTATCAACCTCAAATTCTCATCTAATTATTACCCTTAAGGCAATGGCCTTGTTGAGTCTACCAACAAGAACTTGATCACGGTTATCAAGAAGTTGCTAGACAGGAATCCCAAAGATTGGCATACCCAACTTTGTTTTTCCTTGTGGGAGGATCACACCCGTCATAAGGCCGCCCTCGAAGATTCCCCATATCATCTCATCTATGGATTAGAGCCTGTCTTTCCCATACACTTGAAAATACCTACCCTCTAGTTTGTCAATGATTTTTATGAAGGAGAAGACCGTAGAGAAGGTTGCCTCCTTGAGCTGTTGCACCTTGAAGAAGTACGAGATTGTGCAATAGAAATTTTTGCCAAACATCAGGGCATAGTCAAAAGATGGTTCGACCGCCGAGCCAAGGTTAAGGCCTTCCACATTTTTGATCTGGTCCTCTACTGGGACAAGGCTCATGAAAAGAAAGGGGGACATAACAAATTCAACAAGCTTTGGCTTGGCCCCTTTCAAATTGCTTAAACCCTGGGAGATAATGCTTTCCACTTAAAGGCTTTGACTGGTGAAGACGTCTCGTTGCCCATCAATGGCCAACACCTTAAGCATTACTTCCAAGCTTGAGATCTTTCAAAGTTTTCCATGTAAATACCTGTACATAGGTTAGACTAGGTTTCCTACTTTGTCCTTCAGTTTTGCTCGCTCTCTCGGCTATTTTGTCTCGACCTTGGAAGATTCTTCTCGTTCTGCTGTGGTGGCCATGCTTCAATCAATAAATGCTTGGCCTTGCTTCTCGCTCTTGTATTTTTCTCTAGATAAGGCTTCATTCCCTATTTCTAACCTCTAAAAGCCCCTAAGCACTGGTTTTCAACTTTTAAAATTTGAACTAACGTAGAATGGCTATCCGCTTGAATCCCCTACATTTATCATGGAACACATAGAAACACATTTTAAAATTTCCAAAGAATGGTATGGTGATTACTGAGAAGAAGGGATAAGTGAAAAATCTAAAGTCTGCTCTAGTGACCACTGCAATTTCCAAGCCCATTATGAGCTTCATTGCTTACACGATTGAACAAAATGAAAAGAGGAAAGTGCTGAAAAGAAATATCAAAATAAAAGAAATAAAAAAAGTGAAAATAACAACTC